>CM037863.1:5857360-6292991 GCA_021292105.1 Anadara kagoshimensis
ACTCCAGTCAAATCAAACCCTTATATGCTATAAGGTTCGTTGTCGAGCATTCCCTTACCACGCAACACCACAATAAATAAGCTCAACCGGGTGTTCCGTTTTCTTTCAAATTCATGGAAACCAATTTATCCACACACACACACACACACCACACACACACACTCTCTCTCTCTCTCTCTCTCTCTCTCTCTCTCAAAATACCCTCAACTGATCCTGATATGTAGTAACTGCGACGCTATATATGTAGTTAACATTGCCGCTCAAGTAAGGGCATGATATATGTAATATAAGTTTTGGTAGCTATAAGTAGTAACTTGCAAGTTTTTATGTTAATTTGTGTATAAAATGATTTGCAAAAATATGAATGAAATAAAAAATAAATAACAATAATTATTATGGCAACTTACACTCCGCTGGAGGCGCAAAAATTTTGGCGCCTGCGACAGAGTATTCAGTGGTTAGGCATGAGGAAACATCAACAATTAGACAATAATATATTTGTCCAAATATTGGAGTTTGTTGATCTTTTTAATGGCCTTGCCTCAACCGTAGAGAATACTATTAAAAGAAAACCAATTAAAAACAAACATGTTAATTCATGTCCAAATATCATAGATTAAGACCAATGATAGTAAGGAAGATTTAATGTGTGTGGTTTGTCTTCTTTCTCTTTATTACAATATATTCCAATTATATCGTTTAATAGAACGAAGCAAGCTGGTTACAAATAAATTGTTGAACCAAAGATATTGCAAACCTAGGCTTATCAGGGTCCTCGAAAAGTTTTATGACCGTCATCACAATATTGTTGATAGTTTTATGTCTCTGTATTTAGGATTGCCCTGGATATATTTGACATTCTTCCTTTCACTCAATGTTGATTACACGCGTAGCGGGTGTAACTAACAAAACAGGAGGTGTTTACTTACCTCATTCGGAGCACCTTGCCTTACTTTCCTTGCGGAAGTTTACGTGTTTTACCTTACTTGTCAGTTTCAAAGTTTTTCCTTTGTTTCTGGATTGTGATTCGGACATGGATTAGTATGTTTACCACTCTTTATAGATTCAATATAGAGGGGGTGCTTGCGGACAAATTTCTATGTTGATTATTGGTTATTTGGTTAAATCATATGACTGATTGAATATAAAGATATCTTTTAGATTTTATAATCAGTAACATTGTTATAGCTATTAATCTTTTCTTGCTTACTTGTTTCATACTTTTTGTTTCGTGTTCTTGTTTGTATTGATCATTGTCAATTGCATGTTTTGAATTGCACATTTCTCAAGTTGTTTAGCATAAATAAACGGAAAGCTCAGATAAGCTCTTGCGATGGTTCACTGTCTATCATCCTCTGTCATGTGTTGTCAGTGGTCCGTTAAAGATATTAGTTTTTTCAGTATAACAAGATTTTTTTTATCAAAACGTTGTTAATACAAATGGAATCAAGAATCCTGAAATATTTGTGTAACATCTTAGATGAATATAGTAAAATTCAAACAAAAAATATATAATGAAATTTTATAACATTTTAGTTGAAGGCAAGTTTTCAGCGTTTGAAAAAAAATTTAGCATGTAGTTACATAATTTTGCAAATGGATTAAAATGAATAATTACAATTAAACATGCCTTTAAAGGCCACCTGTATATAAGGACTACATGCTTTTAAAAGTCAGGGAAATTTTATATTATACCAATCGCTATATATTCAGGTCATTTGTACCTGTATATAAGGACATTATGCCTATAAGGACCAGAATCTCTTGAGTAGCTTTTATAGACAGATTTGACTGTATTTACTTCATAATCGGTCAATACAAATATCGTTTATACACCGAGGGTGAACAAGTTCAATAAAGCAGCACACATTTGTCTAATTAAAGAAGTATCATATTTATTATCGTTCGGATATTCAGTTACGCCAAGCAGCATATATTAGTAACGATATCGTCGGTTTTCTCGGGGATGCCATATTGTATGACCTTGACCTTGTCCCCTGCCTTGTAGCTGACTCATTGCGTCTTGTGTTACTTGGCTACAGCTTCTAGATGGTTTATCATGGACACTGAAAATGGTAAATACAAGATATAACCTTAAATGATACGAATAAAAGGAATTAACTTACCCAAAGATATCACAAACTCAGTATGCATATTGTCAGATATATACTATTATCTAAATTTACTGCTAGTTAAAATTTTACAATCGTGTAAATAATTTCGTTAAATAAATATCGTAAATTTTATTTTGGTCCTTTCGATGTTTTTCAAGCCTATGGAAAAAATTATTTTACAATTTCTGTACGAGCACTACTAATGTGAAGTTTTATTCCGAAACGGCTGTCTATCAATGTAAAATTAAAATGGTGTAATATGTAATAGCATTGAGATCTCAAAGCTTATATTATGTAGTCTGTAAACATCTTATTTCAGCCGATGTTCTTATGACAGAGTATCTTCTAAACTCTGAGGTAAATGTAAGACAAATGACATTGCTATTGAGAAAAACTCGCTGTTAACTTAACACGCAAGGTAACAAAACTTAAAAGGTAAAGTTTGTTTCATTCATATACTCGTAGTTCTTAGATCATATACCTAAAAATCAAATATAATAACATAGCAATATCAAATACAATTGATTGATATATATTGATTCAAATGCAAGTCGGGTTGTGTTTCAATATTTAGTCAAATTAAAATGTTTACGTAGTTTCAGGTGGCTAAATGAAAGACTTCTGTTACGAAATTTGAAGTGCAACATACTTTTATTGGTTTATTAAACTAGAGTAGTTTGCTTCATAATACTGATATTGGTATAAGAAGCAACCTTGTGAAAGTATATATGGAGCATACTTTAACAGAATATGTAGACATTACCCAAACTAAAATTTTGGTAAGAATAACCTCTTGTGAAAGTATATTTGAAGCAGACTTAAACAGACCATATAGATATACCTGAACTATTGATATATACTTACTTCTCTAATCCAGGCATAGTGCAATCTGAAATTTAAAAAAGTAAATGTTACTCACTGCATTTATTCAGATTATAACATTGCAATACGTTTTACTATCTTGTTGATTTGAAGGCAAAACAATAGGACCACAACGGCATCCAGAAAAAAATGTTTCATGCGAGAACTTGATGAATCAGATGACGCATATGATTTCGTTAACAAAAAAAAAAAAAATGAAAACCGCCAAAGTGAAGATATCGATATATAATCGCATAACGATCGTAAAACTTAATCAGATTAAATAACCGTCATTATCTTTTATATAAATTATGAATTAAAATCTTTTAAATCCGAATATAAAATAAATCTAATTTAGGATTAAGTATTTTTCAATCAAAACAGAAATATACAAATGCACTTTGCAACTTCTTGAAACTATGGATAATTATTTATTTTATATAATTTATTTCATGCGGCTCAACTTTAAAAAATACGTCTGTGAAGCCGTGGTATATTGAAGATTTTATAGTTAACGAATAAATGGTTATCTCCTATTGGATTTTTAAGGTACTTTGAAATTGACAAATTAGGTAAAACACAAATGTAAGAAGGGAAGTTAGGCCAGGGTAGATAGAAAGGAATAGAAACTATTGGACATGACATATATCCATGTTAATTTGAATACAGACATCATACTTATAGACAATATAAAACATATTCAGATATGTCTAATGATTATTGAATCAAATATAATATAATTGCTAATATAACTTGCCGTTTTTGGTAGGTTCCAGTTGGTTGTCGAGGGAGACCGGTATCCTAAGTTCTCTGAATTTACGCAGGAATAATTCCCGTTCTCCTGGACAGATATATCTACGTCTGGTTAGGGCAATTGCTACACGTTTAGTACAAGATGGTGGATTTTGACAAATTGCCAGAAGCAGTTGGTCATTCCCAGGTAATAGTGAATAGATGATCTCTGTTGCCTCTCCTGCGGCTTCTACAATTTAAACATGTTTTTTGATATAGATTCCTCTATTGTTATCAAAACTATGCAGCTCAAACATACCGGCACATGTCTTAACCACAATTCCAAATGTAAAAAGCTTAGACAGTTACCAATCAAGTCAAACTCATGAATTTCCATCAGGTACGTAAAGTCAAGTTTCCTTATTCTTATACGCCTTTTCGTGATTGGTTAAATTCAAACCAAACCCAAAAAAATATTATCCAAACCACAACCACAAAGCAAATTGAAAATTTTGAAAACTGTCAAATTAGGTAAAACACGGAAACTTCCATAAAGAAAGTTTATCCGGGTGCTCCGGAATGTTAATCATCTCTGCTTATCTAGGAATGTTAATAACCTCTGCTTATCTAGGGAATGTTAATCACCTCTGCTTATCTACTTCACTCACAACATATGCGTATGCAGACACAATAAAGAATTCAAGAGATGGAATTAAAGGACGCCAAACATATCGAGGGTACTTTTGGATAGAGACATCATAAGTGAAACCAATGTTATAATGATGACCATAAAACTTTTTGAGAGCCTTGCTAGACATCGGCTTTCAATATCACTGCTTCCCTCCTTGCTTCGTTGTTTCCGTAGTTTGAACAATCCCTACGACACCGTTTTGTAAAAACACATCCTTAACAGGAGACACAGGTTTATTTCTGCATTAGAAAGAGAAAGTCAGACGCATGCCGAATGCTGCTTAATACTATCTTGCATTATGTCTTCTTTGTATGTAGCCATCTTGCGATGTATAACCTCTTCTTTTACAAATTGATATTTTTCACGATGCCCGAAGCATTAGATCACAAACTACAGACGACAGCAGGCAGGGGACCTGCTGCTCCTATTTTAAAATAAATATATTTTTACCTATTGATATTAGCTGAAACAAAAGACAGGGACTGCGAGGTGTTCTTTGTCGGTCTAGAACGATTAGTTCAGCACATCCTGGTCCACTGTTGTTTCTTAAATGTAAGTATATATGTTTACAATCAAATTAAATACATTTCCTTATATCATAATTGAAGCAAAACAAACAAAGTACATTTTAAATTTTAAAATTAGTTTAAAGCACAGTCCACACTGCCTTTAAGGCCGCCTCTATATACAGGCCGTCTGCTTATAAAGGCTATTAGCATTGTATCCCGATTGTTCTATATTCATATTATTTGAACCTGTAAAAAAAGGCCAAGTCTACCCATAAAAGCCACTTTTACTGGCTCCCTTGGGTGACTTTATAGACAGGTTTGACTGTACATGTATATGTACTCAAAATTCGTTCTTTATAATTTAAATCAATACAACCTCCTCTTGATTCGTTTTACTTTTGAAAATGCTTTGAACAGTTTTGTAGTTAGCTAAATAGAAGAGGTGGTCTAGTAGTTAGAGTTGAGTTGATTAATAGTGTTAAACGCCCCAGTAAAGAATATTTCATTTATATCGAGACGTCGCCAGCTATAGGCGAAAATGCAGTAATTTTGCCTGTGCGTTGCGCTGATGGCATTATACAGCAGGGTTCTTTATCGTGCCAAGCTTACCAAGACACGGGACCTCGTTTATTTTAAGTTCCCATCCGAAAGAACCGTGACTTTCATTTCGTAATGCCGAGTGCTTGGCGAAAGAACAGTCACTACCCACTTTTAAGTCTTGGGTCAGACCCGGCCGGGGTTCGAACCCACGACCTTCCACTTACGGAGCGAGCACTCTACTCTACCAACTGAGCTACCGCAGTGGTCTAAAAAGAAGAGGTGGTTTAGTAGTAAGAGTTGAGTTGAGTAATGATGTTTAACGTCCCAGTCAAAAATATTTCATTTATATCGAGACGTCGCCAGCCATAGACGATAGTGCAGTAATTTTGCCTGTGCGTTGCGCTGATGGAATTATACAGCAGGGTTCTTTAGCGTGTCAAACCTACCGCGACACGGGACCTCGTTTATTTTAAGTTCCTATCCGAAAGAACCGTGACTTTCATTTTGGTAATTCCGAGTGATTGGTGAAAATAACAGTAACTACCCACATTCAAGTCTTTGGTCAGACCCAGCCGGGGTTTCAAACCACAACCTTCCACTTACGGAGCGAGCACTTTACCAACTTAGCTACCTCATTGGTCGGTTTAGTAGTTAGAGAACACTTCTTTACATAACGGATATACTATTGTGTTAACAAAAATATAACATCGGGGTATTGACCACATTGCCAATATTGTCTTAAATATTACTGATTTGTTTAAGAAATCAATTGCAAGGTAATGTAGAAAAAAACTACTGGATGGCGTTCACACACATACACTTTTTAATTACTGGAGCAACAACATTATAGAAATAAGGACAATTTTATTTAATGAAGATGGGTTAAAGACAAAATAATATAATATCTCAAACATTAAAGTTGTTTTTACAATCAACCTATTGATTATAAAATGACAAAAACGAAAGAAAAATTGTAAATGATCTAAAACAAACATACCAATCCATGTCCAAATCACAATCACAAAGCAAAGCAAAAACTTTAAAATTGGCAAATTAACTTAAATTAAATATATATAGTGAAATAATATATGCAATGAATTGAATTACAATGGGAAAAAACTTAAATTAAATTAAACATATTAACGTCTAACAGAGAAGTGAGGCTTGATGAAATACTTGACACCAGCCAACATAATCAGATACGAATCACATTACAATAATATGATGAATCATCGGAACTAGACAAAACACATATTAAAAAGAAATAAAAAAGGCACACTGTAAACGTATTTGATTTCGCGGTATTAGGAATTTAGACATGTCTGTGTATTTGAATTTTCGCGTTCTTGAAATATGCACTATGACATAAAAACATAATATAATTTTCGCTGGGTATTAATTTTCGCGCAAAACAAACGACCGCGAAATAAGCTGAAATTAGTAAACCGCGAAAATAAATACGTTTACAGTATTTAGATCACAATAAAATGTTATAGTTCAGACGGAAAATTATAATGAGTATTACCTTCAATGATAAATACCATTCAAATATTAATTAATATTACCTTCCATAAAAGTATTTAATGGCGTTATTTCCAAAGGTCTGAAAATAGAACTTGCCATCAGTTGGTAAAATGCTAGTTAAAAATGAGTTGTCCTCGCTATAGTGCTGGTACCATAGCCCTTCGATCTAAAATGAAAACGAAAATACTGTTTTAGATTACATATTATATCATTGTTAATTTAAGAGCACTAGGCGTGGTTTTGGAATACAATTCCTCATCACTTGTGATTTGACCAAATTGTTAAACACAATTACTGGAATGACTTGAATATTTAAATCTCCAAAAGGACTAAAATACATCTTACGAAATTAAGCAAAGGAAATACTTCGTATAAGGAAGTATACCTTACTTCAGATTTAACTCTCTGGAAATTTAGAAAATACAAAATTTTGACAATACAAAAGCATTGCCCGCTGATTTTGTAATATCTTCAGAGAAACACATACCAGCTTAACTATATGCCTTTAAGTCTAGCGGATGTGTTCAGATACGTACAGTGATTATTACCAACACAATCATTCATCGTGGTTCTATGGCTCACATTTAACAAGCATTTCTGAATGTTGTTATTAGAATATTTCATATCAGGCCCGAGTTTTACAATCATTTCTTAGCTAAGATTTTCCTTAACTTAAATATTGCAAAATTTCAAATCTTTATAATTTTGTTAATTTGCAAGATATTTAGAAATTTAAGGTGTCATTTTTAATATCACGTCTAGATTAAAACATTTGCACTTAGTTTTGACAAAAATATTCACCAGTAGTTTCAAAACGAGATTAGAAAAATTTGCTAAATTTAAGTTAAGGAAAATCTTAGCTAAGAAATGATTGTGAAACCGAGGCCAGGTCTTAATTCGTGATATTTACGGAAAAAGATAAAATCAATTCAGAACATATAAAAAGCTGGCAGGAAAAATTGATTTTTCGTTTGTTTCTAAATCTGATAAAACTTTTTCTTGTTCATTGTGATTATTATATCCAAATGTACAAAAGTATATATTTTGAGTCAATGACTTTGAAACTGCACTTCAAAAATCTTCAAGACCACTGCGGTAGCTCAGTTTGTAGAGTGCTCGCTCCGTAAGTGGGAGGTCGTGGGTTCGATCCCCGGCCGGGTCTGACCCAAGACTTGAAAGTGGGTAGTGACTGTTCTTTCGCCAAGCACTCGACATTACGAAATGAAAGTCACGGTTCTTTTGGATAGGAACTTAAAATAAACGAGGTCCCGTGTCACGGTGGGCTTGGCACGCTAAAGAACCCTGCTGTATAATGTCATCATCGCAACGCAGATGCAAAATTTCTGCACCTTCGCCTATAGCTGGCGACATCTCGATATAAGCGAAATATTCTTGACTGAGACGTTAAACACCATTACTCAACTAAACTCTCAACTCAAAAATCTTCAAAATGTCACAATAACCTATATTTTCACATCTGCATTTATGTGACGAGCAATGGCGGACATTACCGAGTATTAGCATGTTCGTTTTCTGTGTTTTACTTGTATACAATGTCGGATACATCAATATTAACAAATTTATACTTTTTACAAAAAATCTAAAAATGTATTAAAGATAGTGACCGATGACCTTAAATACTTAAATATATCGATATCTCAAAACTAATTGTGTGCTACTTTTATTTATTAATTTAATTTTAAGCAAATTACAATACTAAACGTATTTAAACTTTGTTGTAAAGTAAAAAATCACTTTATCCGATTAAAGGGTTTTTGGTGGGATAAAAATTAATATTAAGCATAACTATGTTAAAGACCGAATGCATATATTATTTTTAACCCCCCCCCACACACACACACACACACACCCCCAGGTCATTGTATTTATTAAATTATTGAATACAAGCAACCAGTTCTTGTCCCATTAACTATCCTAAAAGCAAAGAAGAAACTTTGAAAACTGGAAAAAAATAGAAACACACGGACTTCCATCTGGGATGGGTAACCACCTTTTAAGCTAGATACACAAGCCATTATTGAATCAAAATTAAAATGCGATTTAACGTGAATTCAAGAAAATGATTTTAATTAAATTTCTTTAAATTTCCCTTCACAGACAATTTAAAAAACATTTAAATATTGTAAATGATAAACTATTTACCTCTTGTATTCGGAATCGCCTTTCATTTAAAATTCTGCGACCAGAACAAGTATCTTCTCCATTACAGAGCAGAAGTATTTGTGCAAATACACAAATCCCCAACGTATTCATACTTGGTTCTTTTACTCAGCTACACTAGCTAGAGAAACTACCACTTATTATGTAATTAGGCATCATTTTTTTATTATTTAACCCAAAAACTGAACCCTTTTTTTACATTATGTATCATTTAATATTTAAATTTAAGTTTGTTTTTTAGATTTTATTAGCGTTTCCTGGAATCTATAATTATTTGACAAATATCTTTTTTCAATTGCTTTTTGCATGACGTTTGTCATATTGTGAGTTTGATTGATACCAGTATTGCAGTATGCATTAACCTCGAACGTTTAAAATGAAATACTAAATTAAAAGAATGTCTAGCTAGATTTGATAATATACATTTTGAAGCAGTCTGCTTGCAAATGAATTGTTGACTATTTCAAGCCTAGGCTTATCAAAACCCTCAAAATGTTTTACGGTCGTATCACAGTATTGTTCACAAATTTGATGTCTCTGTGTCCAGGATTGTCCTGGATATATTTGACGTTCCATAGTTCCATGTCCCTTTCACACAATTTCGATTACCCACGTGGCGGGTGTAGCTAGCTAAACAGGAGGTGCTTACTCTTCCGGAACAACAGGTCTCACTTCCCTGGTGAAAGTTCACGTGTATAAGCTAACTTGTCAGTTCCAGAGTTTTTACTTTGCTTCTTGAATGTGATTTGAACTTTGACTAGTATGTTTGTGTTTACTTTGCTGCTGGACTTTGATTCGAACATGGATTAGTATGTTTGTTTTTACTTTGCTGCTGGACTGTGATTCGGACATGGATCAGTATGATTATTTTTGATTTGATTCTTTTACTTTTACCATTTCTAGATCTTATAAACATTTGGATTTCCTCGATTTTGAGCATTACTTATAAGTAATTTAATTTTAATTTTAACAAGATAAAAGTCATAATATACTAAGGTTTGAATATTCAAAAGGGTCAAGAATATACCCGACGTTTCTGTGTTAAAATAACTGCTATGATTTATTAGGCATTTACAGCTGGATCTACAAAAATATTACCATCTAATTTTCATAAAGAAATGTCACCCACTAATACAATAAATACAATTATTATATAGCAATATATGCATCACATAGAAATTAAAGGATAAATCTCGAGGTGTTAGCGTGCAATATATATTGATATTTGCACGCAAACTTTGTTGCAGTCCGAGGTTTCCCGAATCAATTTTTCATATTGCACGCTTTGTCACATGACGCTGTCATTTCTGACGTCACACGATTGTTGTTACATGGCGACAACGACATGATCGTGTTGTTGTCGTATTGCACTAGTTCTTATATCCGTTTATAAGTGCGATATTTATGTATTGTAAGAAAATAGGTATTTTGAGATGAAATACTAGTGGGAAGTAAACGAAATTTATTTTGCTATATAATAAATGGTTTGACTCGAAATTTCGAGTCAACGAGGGACAATATTTCACAATATCAGTTCAATAACCCTATATTATATCAAACAGCATTTCATTTAGAAGTGATTTACTTTGAATCAGTGACATTGATTGATATCAAACTATTTTATAGTATCACCTCTTGCTTGAATGACTTCATATATTTCCGTATTAGGTCACTAGATCACTGTGTAACTAATAATATATACCACATGAACTTTTTTACTTTAAACTTTACGTGAAAAAAACTTATATTATACATACTGTTTTATATTCAACATGTATTTTTAATTGATAGACAAATATTGTATTACACGCACGTATTATTTCGAGCCAAATTTGTAAATTAAATACAAAAAACTGTACGGATTAAAAGATGATTTTTTTATATTAAACATACATTTTGTATAAAACATTTGAAATTGAATGATTAACGTCTATTCTCTTATAGAATAAAAATGATTTTTGACATAAAAATACTTTTTGTGTAATACATTTGAATTGGAATGTTTTACTTTTATTTTAAAATTGCATTTATTATGAGAACTTAAGTATGATTTAGTGTAATAAATTATCTGAAGTATTCACTTCAATAGGTAATTTATGTCATATTTATAACAAGTTGACAAGAATGATGTCTGTGTATTCTAAATTACCATGTATACATTTTACTAACCATAGAAAAGTTGTTCATTTTATTATCAATTTTGATTACTCACATTGCAGATGTAGCTAGCTAAACAGTAGGTACCCTTCAGAATAATCTGACATCAATTCCCTAGTGAAATTTACTTTTTTAACTTAATTCGCCAGTTTCGAATTATTACTTTTGGTATTGTTTATTAAACATGGATTAGTAGGTTTGGTTTATTTTATATTGATAATAAGAAATAAACGCTAACGGTATTGTCTTCTACAGCAGCATGATTTTATATTTATGCCCTCGCCGGGTATGTCTTTACGTACGTCCCAGAATCTGTATCAGTTCTATAACTTTTGTATAAAAGGTGGTATCAAATTGATATTCGCCACAAAAAATAAACAGTATGGAAAGACAATGTGCCGCGTATTAAATTGGGGTCATCAAGGTCAAGGTTACAGAACCATAAAAATTTACAAAATTGCCCTTTTCATGCGTGTCCGCCCTGTAACGTTTGTATAAAGAGGTATCAATGTGATTTTCACCAGAAGTATATAGTATTGGAAAGATGACCTGCCATGTAAAATATTGGGGTAATTAAGGCCATCAAGTTCACCGGGCTATAAAAAAACTTTAAAAATAGGCACATTTTCTTTCGTGTTCGCTCTAAAATTTTGTATAAACAAGCATCCTGAGAGTATTGCAAAACAATACATAGTCTCCTACCGGTCGCATATTTCACTAATCCCAAAGTTTTAGGTAAAATGTACCTTATTATATGGTACAAAGATTTATAGTTATAAATTATACGTGTTGTTCAAGATGTAAAGCTCAAAGTTCAAAGGGCCATGACTCCCATAAAAACTAGCGGAATAAAACGAAACGTAAACTTGATCTGTAATCCATCATGGTTGACCTGCATACCAAAAAACAATTCATTAAATGCAAGCTTGTAGAAAAAAAGCGGAAAACTGAAATTTCAGTGAATTTTCAAAGTTCAAAGGACCATAACTACCGTAAAATTAGCAGATGGAAACGAAACATAAACTTGATCTGTAACTCATCATGGTAGAGTCACATACCAAACATTAGTTCCATTTCTACAAGCGTGTAGAAAAAAGTGCGGAAAAATTTCTGTGAATTTTCACAGATCAAAGGGCCATAACTCCGGTAAAAATTAGCAGATGGAAGTGAAACGTAAACTTAATCTGTAACTTATCATGGTATACATATATACCAAAAATCAGTTCATTATCTAAAAGCATTTAGAAAAAAAGAGCGGAAAACTGAAATTTTAGTGAATTTTCAAAGTTCAAAGGGTCATAACTCATGTAAAAATTTGCGGACCAGAATGAAACGATAACTTGATCTTCAACTCATTATGGTAGACTCACATACCAAAAATCAGTTGATTATTTAAAAGATTTTAGAAAATAAGTGTGGAAAACTGAGACGTGACAGACGGACGGACGGACAGACGGACAGAGCGCAAACCTAAAGTCCCTTTCGGCTTTCGCCGGTACAGGACTAAAAAAGGCATCAAAGATTTATTTATCAAAATAGATACACGATAGGTAGCATACCAAATTTAGGTCAACAATGTAAGTTAAAAAGACCATAAAAAATTGAAAGTTGCACTTTTTCATCCGTGTTCACTCTATAACTTTTGTATAAAAGAGGAATCAAAGTGATATTCGCATGAGATAAAGACGATGTTTTGTGTACCAAATTAGGGTCAAGGTCACAAGGCCATGCGCTTTTCATCCGGTTTACTCTATAACGTTTGTATAAAAAGAAATATCATACAAAAAATCAAAAACAAACATACTAATCCATGTCCGAATCGCAATCCAGAAGTAAAAACTTTCGAACTGACAAGTTATGTTAGACGTGTGAACTTCCACCAGGGAAGTGAGGCCGGGTGCTCCGGAAGGGTATACAGTATGGAAAGAGACTGTGTGTCCAAATTTGGAGTCAACAAAGTCAAGCTTCTGGGTACTAACTTTTTCAATTCTTTTAGCCTCTAGGAAAGCTTATATGAATGTTAGTCATTCACACACACCTAGATCCATTTAACAATTTGATCATAATTTTGATACCATTATTGCACCTGTTTCATTGATACAATTGTTTAACACAATAGGCTAGTATCTACCAATTTAAGTGATGAGTAGCTCCACCTTGTACCCCTCACAGTTCACTTGTAATTTACCAATCAATATAAGTATTTTCATTTAATTGTTAAGTGTGCATTAAAACAGGAAATAAAAAAGAAAAAAGGGCTTACTTAGAACATGTAATAGTTTAATAACATGTACCAGTCTTAGAATAAGTGATCACATTAATATTTTACTTTGCTTTGAGACTGTGAATTTGACAAGGTTCGGTTGGTATGATTTGTTTTGTATTTTTAATTTCCGATAGCGCATTGTGTACTTATCACTATTTTTTGTATTGTGTTTGCATATGTAACATAATTTTCCAGTTTTTAAAGGATTTACGAGTATTGCTTTAAGTTATAATTTCGACGTTTGATATAATGATAATTTGAATTCAAGATTAAAGCAACTATTTTTTCTAACCAATGGAATTATAATTGCTTTGTGGTTAAAATAAACATTAATTATTTTTGGTGTTAGAGTTATTTTAAATTTTGACCTATATTTTAAGGAATGTAATTTTGACAGCAAGCTATAAAATGACAGTTTATACTAAATTCGTTATACTAGAAATATACGACGGATAAGAGTGAAAATTTGACGTCACACACACACACACAACACACAACACACACACACATACACACACACACACACACTCATACACAACACACACACACACATACACACACACACACACACACACATACACACACACACACACACACACATACACACACACACACACCGCACACACACAAAACACACACACACAAACACACACACACACACAACACACAACACACACACACATACACACACACACATACATGTTGAAGGTGTCAAATGCAGACCCGTGATATTTCCACCCAAATTGCAGACCTGCCTTTAAAATGATGCTACAGTATTGATCTCACATATATGCCATTTATTTTGTTCTGCAATTATGAAAAGCGCTTTTTTATCAATGTAAATCCATTGCTTAACGGTAAGATTTTTACCATGGAAATGCAGTCTCATCATACACATGGGAAATGCAGACTTTGAACACACCATGGAAAATGCAGACCTGGTATACACCATGGAAAATGCAGACCTTGCATACACCATGGAAAATGCAGACCTAGCATACACCATGGAAAAGGCAGACCTTGCATACACCATGGAAAATGCAGTCCGTGTTTACACAAAGTAAAAATGCAGACCTCTCATATACACAAGGTCAATTGAGGACACAGAATGTAAATCTAGATGTTCTTTCCTAGGAGATAGTTACAGCCTAGTTACCTGAAGGACTTTATAGTCAAAAGTCCAATAATCTAAAAACCCGATAGTTCAAAGTTCTTCTCAATAGACAGCTCTGCTCATGCATCTGCTAGAGGTGTTTGGTTACTCATTAAAGAGTCTACTACTTTGTCTATAGAACATTTTGACAAGAACATCTCCAATAAAACTGGATAGGGTAAGCCGTGGCTTCAGATTAAAAGTTACAGATGCTACATCTATTTTTCAGAATTCGCAAGCATTCCGCTCCCCACTTTTATTACATTTTTTTTCACATTTATCATAGAAATGTAGAAATATTAATTTTCACCTGTTGACCTAGTGACTATCTCTGTTAACTATTAACTTCTGTCGACTTGGTCAACCTGTTAACCTGTCAAACTAATGACTCAGTTAAATAAAATGTCGTTGCCCTAGGGACTGCATGTCTTTTATAACAGTTGAACCTTTTTCTTTTCAAATTGAAAGAGTAAAACTCAGTTTTATTTGAGATGTTCAACCAGTCATTCGCAAAAGATAAAAATGCAGATTTCTACGAGAAAATGATGTGCCGGAGCCGACCAGTAAGGGACCGCAGAAAGTAACATTAACTTTCTCACTTGCAATAGCTGGGAAACGAACCCGGGGCACCTTGGTGAGAGGCGAGTTTCTTATCTTCTGGGCCAACGCAGCTCCTCCAAAATCTGCCAACATGCAATTCAATAAAAAAAATTCCATTTTATGTGGCACATGCAAGCAAACCTATCAAAAAAGGTGAATCGTGATCATTTTGTAAAGAAATTGGTGTTTGATTATTATTAGATTGATAAAAACAATCTTTTCTTTGGACAACACAACTTTAAATTAGAACTGTCTACATAGTTTTTTTTTCATATTGCTTAACGTCGCATTGACAATATTTCAGTCATTCGCGACGAGAACAAGGTTATTAAACTCTATTATTAATCTATTCACAATTTCGTGAGGTGAGTGCATGCATGCGGGTGTATTTATGGTCTGCATTGTACTAGTGCGCACTGATGGAGACTTTTAAAGTGCTAGTTCACTGAAATATTGTGACGCAAACGACACAACACACAACTCGGTCACATTATACTGACACCGGTCCAACCAGTAAGGGCCAACGACAAGGAAAATTCGCCTTTCCAAATACAAGGTCCGAACGGGATTCGAACCCCAGAGGTGAAAGACCTTGGATTTGTAGACCAATGTCTTAATGCTCTGCCAATCGTGGCCCTTGTCCACAAAGTGAGCCCAATACCAATACATGGCAAATTCTTATGAAAGTGACCAATTAGAATGCAAACAGATCTATCTAGATAGAAACTAGAAGTTTCTTTTCAAACAAAGACAGATGTCTTCCAATCCTTCCAACATGGCTGAAAATTGCACAATACACATTGTCTGAGGATGATGAACATTTGTGTCATTTAGAAACTTCCTTTCATGCAATCAAACTTTATGGAACAGACACAAAATACTGTCATTTTAATTCGGTTCTTGACCTTGCACCCACATGGCAGGAGATTGCACTCTGACATGACGAGATTTAGCGCTCAGAACATCGTCTCAGTATGGTGAGCATTTGTGCCAAGTATTTTCAAAATCCCTCTATGGAAAAGATATGTGGTGAACATGATATGTGATGGACAGTTGAACAGACCTACATCCAGACTAAAAACAATATATCTCCCTGAAAAAAAATAATTATCCTCTTTAAGAGAACAAACTACTCCTAATGTTTCATCAACATAGTGCCTTTAGTTTTAGAATCATCACTCAGATAATAAATATCCACAAAATGATGGACAAACACAGCGAAAGCAATATAGAACATTTGTTATGGAAAGTATAATGAATAAATAAATAATTTCTAGCAAAATTAATTCTGAATACTTTTTATTTAGGCTATATGCATGACAAACTAACATTTTATAATCTATGTTGCTTAACTATATGACTATAATAAATTTATATATAAAAACAAGAGGCCCATGGGCCCTTAACACTCACTGAAGATATGTCCAAATATTGTTTGCAAAGTGGAATAGATAATATATTACATAACAGAAACTTTTAAAGTTTTCTCAAGTTAAGAACTCCCACAAACTTAATCAGAAATATTTCACTCACATTTCATTTATAAGTAGCTTATATAATAGGCATGAAGTAACTGTAGTGCAATGAATAATTTCCAGCAACTATGTCCTTGACTTTCGAACATATATGACCCTGAACCATATATGACTGTCATGTCAATACCTAAAATATTCTAACTCACATGCCTATGCATGAAATTAATAGCTTTCAAGATAATTAATAATTTTTGTATTCCTATGTTGATATGACCTTGACCTTTAAACATATAACCTTTAACCATATATCAAAATGATTGTCGTGTCAATACCTACAATATTCTAATATACCTGCCTATACAAAAAGTTAATAGTTTTCAAGATAATTAGCAATTTATGTCTTCTTTTGCAGCTGTGACATTCACCTTTCAACATATGACCTTGACTCATATATAAAAATGATTGTCATGTCAATACCTAAAGTATTCCAATATACATGTCTATACAACAAGTTAAAGCTGCATTAAGTTCTCCAAAGAAAAAAATTAAACAGTACTAATCTAACAAATGATGTTCCTAAAGAACAATGTTACATTTGGTTCAACCATAAAAGCTCAAATAAATGCAAATTTACAGTATTTACCATGCGAGATGCAGCATTTAGGATCTAATATTTGAACATGCTTACGTCATCAAAACCTGGGTCATTTAAACACAACTTTCAAAACGGTAAATACGATAAATTAAACACAGAACTTCGTTGAATTTGTCATTTGTCATTAAGTAAGGGATAAATAACACCATTTCAAATACATCTGAATATTAATGAAGGATAATTAATGCAATCTGTCATGTTTCACTTTCGATTCTAGGCTTTTTGTACATCCGTGCGCATGCTCCAAGCTCATAATTTCCATCGTAAAACACCGACCAATCGGTCAGAGGATTCCATTTATTTACAGCTAAAAGAAATTAAATTTTAGAAAATGAACGTCACGGATCGTGATTAGAAGATATCTATTTTTAAAAAATCAAAAAAAATTCAGAAATTGATAAACTTAATGCAGCTTTAATACTTTTCAAGATAATTAGCAATTTAAGTCTGTGACCTTGACCTTTCAATATATGACCTTGAACCATATATCAAAATGATTGTTGTCAAATACCTACAATATTCTAATATACATGCTTATACAAAAAGTTAATAGTTTTCAAAGATAATTAGCAATTTAAGTCTTCTTTTGCAGCTGTGACCTTGACCTTTCAACATATACCTTGACCTATATCAAAATGATGGTTGTCAAATACCTACAATATTCTATATA
The DNA here is from genome assembly GCA_021292105.1 of Anadara kagoshimensis. Classification (NCBI taxonomy): domain Eukaryota; kingdom Metazoa; phylum Mollusca; class Bivalvia; order Arcoida; family Arcidae; genus Anadara; species Anadara kagoshimensis. The sequence continues at coordinate 5,875,489 of CM037863.1, forward strand.
CATGCTTCACAAAAAGTTATAGTTTTCAAAGATAATTAGCAATTTAAGTCTTCTTTTGCAGCTGTGACCTTGACCTTTCAACATATAACCTTGTACCTTATATCAAAATGATGGTTGTCACAATACCTACAATATTCTCATATATACATGCCTTCACAAAAAGTTGATAGTTTTCAAGATATAGTGACAAATATATAATTTATAGCAATTTCCCCACTCAGTGCCTTATAATTTCCCCATTTTGAGCCCCATGGCTTCCATTTGTGCAAACAATATAAAAAAGATGACCTAAGGATGTTATAAATGAAATGACTAAGGTATATCTCTTGTAGATTCAGAGGAGAAGATTTTTAAAAATTTTCACTATTTCCCCCCTCATGGGTCCCCAAAGGGACATAACTCCTTCATTTGTGCAAATCTGAATGGGCTTCATCTGGCATGATGGTTACCAAGTTTCATTAAATTTGGCCCAGTGGTTTTGGAGGAGAAGATTAAAATGTAAAAAGTTTACCCATGTCGGACGAAGATGGATAGCAATTGCTCATCTGAGCTTTCAGCTCAGGTAATCTAAAAAGATTTGCTGATGTTTTTGCCCTACATTCTTGCAACAAGAATTCTTTTAACAAAACTTGTATTTTTAAAATGATGAATTCCACATATAACTGTAAAAGGTTAAAGGAATGGTTTTAAAAAAAATTGTTTAAATTAGCCGAGTCTATTAGACAGATGCATGGACAGAAGGACTGATGCCTATGTCATGCCATAAGCTAAGCTGGCTTTAGCCAGTTGATCTAAAAATGGAATAGGATACTCTTGTGTCCAAGTCTGATTTGACTTTAAAAAGATAAAAACTGATGATAAATTTTTTTTTCATATCAAAAAATGTGAGAAATTGTACCCCAAACAGACACTGCACTGGTGCCTAAGAAAACCGTTTTCTGTTTGATGTAATTAAAGAGACCATAAATATTAAATATAAAGTCAGTATTGCAAGAATACATGTCCCCTGTCATTGAAAATTAAAAATTAAAAGAACAGCTGGACAGACTGACGATGAGAAACACTACAGTAACCTAGGGACTTTCCACATCAAATTTGGTTTCATATAGCTTCGTTGTTTTGGAGAAGACTTTCAAGAAATCATGTAAATTAAGCAACCAATGATTTTAAAAATAATTGTGTAATGGTCATTCATAGCTTTGTGCTATTTATAATAATAGTGGCCATCTTGGATGCTGCTGGAAGTTTGCATAAAATTTAATCTAGGGACTGTCCACATCAAATTTGGTTTCATATAGCTTTGTAGTTTTGGAGAAGATTTTCAAATAAGTCTAAATTTAGCAACTAATTTGCATGATTACTAATAATGACCAAACAGAAAAAGTTATGGAAAAACCTGTTACATATATTAAATGGCTAGACATCTGCTTTCTTTATGTCAAATTTGAACCAAATTGCTTTATATATAAATGTGTAATGGTCATTTTTATCTTGACCAATCAGATCGCAGAATCTGATCACATGACCAATCAACGGCAAACAACTTTGAATAAGCAACACAGCATGCCTACTAATCATTTCTGCTTATTTTCAATCAAATCCATTCAGTAGGTTAGGAGACAGATGGACAACCACTATAGTCCCCTCTGGTTTCACCAGCAGGGGACTAATAATTCAAAAAGATAAAGTTTTCTTTGCTTCAACCATTATTTAATCCAAACTTAAACCAACGTCTAAATTTTAATTGATTTACATAACTCCAAAACTTAATCATGTTATAAAGAAAATTCACTACATTTTGGGCAAAAAGTATTTTCATCATCATCATCACTTCTGACCAACATTTATTTGCCTTATCAAGCATATTTATTTAATTTATCAAGCATAAGTGCAGCTACTATAACGTGATAGAACAGTTGTGAGTAGACCCCAATGAAAGCTCATCAGACCAAGATATCTGCTTCATGATCTTGATTTTCAACCCCCCCTCCCCCTATCCCATGAAAACCTTTGTTGATCCATTTGTGCCAAGTGACACAGAAAGTCCGAACAGGACAAAAACATTGAGACAGTCATTGCTACAATGTAAGTCAATGTGACCTACTTTTGTTTTGGAAAGGAAGTGCACTATAACACCAGGGTTCTATTGAATGACATGTATTGCTGTCCCCACTTTGTTAGTAAAAGGGTCATCATTACTTTTCATAATTTTTCATCATCATCTATTTAATCATTAAAAATACTAAAAAAATTATAATAAAAATTTAAAGTAATATTTTGATAATGAACTAGAAAGTAACTGAACATAAAATATAGGTCAACTTCCACATCAGCAGCATCCATGTTTCATCATCTTTATCACATTTTAAATCCTAAATTTATGACTTTAGTTGTCATGCTGTATGTATAATGATATACAAAAACTTAACATTTGAGTCCAAAGTAAAACTTTAACACTGATGTAGAAAATCACTGAACATACATTATATAGGTCAACATCCACATAAGCTACATCAATCTTACAATCAACCTGATCATGTATCAAATGCTACTAAAATTAATTCATGACTCTATTTGTTAAGGCATTCATATGTACAATACAATAAAAAAAATAATAATACAAAACTTTACATTGAAGTTTAAGGAAAAACTTTAACCTAGATTTACAAAGTATACTGCAGATTGAATATATACCCACAAACACATATTAACTGAATCTAAGACTGTTGGGGACTGGATTGTGGCAAGTAACATTGATTTTCTCATTTTCGTGAGCCAGGATTCAACTTGTTTTTAACATATTTGGTCATTGTGACCTTGAGCCAAGGACAAGGTCATTTCTTTGAACAAACTTGGTAACCCTTGATGTGTAGTTGATATATACCAAGTTTCATGCTTCTAGGCCTTATTGTTCATGAGAAGAAGTCATTTAAAGGTTTTACTATATAAGATCACTGTGACCTTGAACAAAGGTCAAGGTCAATAATTTAAACAAACTTGAAAGCCCTTGACCTAAACAAGCTTCCTGTCAAGTTTGGTGAAATTCTGATTATTGGTTTCAAAGAAGAAGTCATTTAAGTGAAAAGTTAACGGACGACAGATGGCGGCTTTCAGCTCTTGGTGAGCTAGTAAAATACAAAAACTTAACACTGAAGGTGAAAGTAAAAATTTAACATTAGATTTCCAGTCACTAAACCATGAAATATGTCACTTTAGCATCAGCAGCATGTACAATGTTTTATCTGTCATAATTAAATGTTCATTACAGTTTAGCATTCAAAGTGCCAGTACATTCTGAGAAAAAGATTAAAATACAAAATTTTTACAATGACGACGGAATAGTATCACCTATGTTTTGCCTGTGCACCTTCATCATGTTGAGAAAATAAAACTATATTTCAAGTCCTATGGTCTTGCAAATCATGTGGAAAATCTTCTTTACAGAGACCTACTTTTTCTATTGAGTAATGAACCCTAACATGATCCTATATGTCATGAAACTGATACCTACAGAAAGGGGACATATAAATAAGTCCAACCAAAGTGCGACAAACAGAGATGAACAGATGCCCAAACAACTTTTTTAAGGTAAACATATAGATATTGTGCAGATCGTTATTGCAACAAGTGGTCAGACATTCAGCAATGCAAAAACTAAATACAGGAAAAATATACATCTCTTATCCTAAACACAAAATTATTGCTAAATACATACATGTATTTTGTGTTTTGAGTCAAACATACTTTCAACAAAAAAATGTTATCATTAATTTCATATAATGAAATGTAATATATCAATAAATGTGTAAATTTAAAAACATGAATATATCTTAACATTGAAATTTAACTCAACAATAAGTACAAAGTTTCATGTAACAAATTAACAAAAAATTCTTTTATACAAAATATATCGGATAAAAGGTAGACAGGTAATGCTTTGATGGGATTAGATTTACACTTTTTATCCTTATTTCAGGTTTTTTTAAGCTCTATAACAATCTTTTTCAGACTATAATTAATACTTAAATTACTTCACACTGTGTGCAAATAACTTAAGTAAGGAAAACTCATCTATTCTTTGAGACACTGCTTATTAAACTTGACTTCGGATTTCAGTGCCAGTGTTTTAAACATCTAAGAAGTTATTAGCAGTTTATAATATACACTTATAGCAAGGGGTACCTTTAAAAGTTTTACATAAAATTCATTTAATTGTTTTAATATTATACAAAATATCCATTAGCATAAAGAGTTACACAAACTGAAAAACTCTCTCCAATTTCACAAAACTGAAAAGAGCACAAAGGAGCCTTCACATCTTCATTATTATTTCTAAAACCTTGTCCTATAAGAATGACCTTGCTTTTTAATAGGCTTTGTCTATACTAGGTTTGATAAAACAAGAGACCAACTAGGGCCTGTGTAGCTCAGCTGTCTAAAATGCCTTCATGCTAGAGCTGTATACCTTAAACTTTCAAAGAAGATTTTTACACAATTTTCCACAAAAGATTTTCAAGGATGATTTGCAAATGTATGCAAATATAAAACCATGACTCTCCAGTATGCAGCAAAGGATGATTTGCAAATGTATGCAAATATAAAACTATGACTCTCTAGTATGCAACCAAAAATGGCACCATGGGAGCCCTTCGTAAAGTTAGAGGCCCAATTGGCCTGAACAGCTCACCTGGCACACATCTATTGTAAAACATGTCAATTTGAAGCAAAAATACTGAGATGTTGACAAATCAATCACCAGATAAAAAGTAGACATGACCTGAATTTTGACCTTGACCTATAATTGTTGCAAATGTTAAAACTGATAATCCCATGTTATTTTGCAATTACAACCACAAAATTGTCAAAACATCATCAATATTATTACGTTTATCTTTCATATGCCCCTGTGCCAAGTTTCAGCTTTGCGGGAATGAGTTAATAACTTGAACATCTATGGCCTGTGGATTAGTATTCCACAAAATATAAATGTTTAGCTTTAAAACTGTAGGAGCATGCATCACAACTGTTCATGAATAGATGGATACATACATATATACATATATACCTTTATCAAAATAAATTCCACTTATTCTGTATCATACTTCAACCACTTTTTTCAGAATTTTTACCCATACGTTCTTAACTACTTAAATCTAACTGATAGATCGTTAAGTATGTCACTCTAACTGAACATTTAAACTCAGCTAAACATCTCTGATGTACGTAAATTTCTATTTCGGCAGTAATGTTTAATTTGATGCCATGTTCTGCTTTTTAGGGAAACCTCTCTGGCTTTTGCAGATTCACATTCTCTCTTTCCAGGAATTTGCCTCAGTTTTAGAAATTTCCAAAGCTGTCGTTCAACTGCTTCAATTTCTAATTTAGTCCACTTTTCTCCTTCCATCTGCTTGATTGAAATCTGCAGAAGATAATTTTTAATGCCAAGAGTGAAATGCAAAGAAATATGGCTCTTAAAACAAAGAGTTTATCATGCAGTAATTTAAGTAGCCAAATTTATTAGCCGTGCTCTGCTTTACAACTTAAGTGTTATGCTTCTATTAGATTGTCAGAGCACAAAAACACTGCATGCTACTATATATACACTAATAAAAGCCAGCCAAAAACTAGTTTAGACAAGTGTGTGCTTATAATTGACATAATATTCCTTCAGAACTTCATCTGATCTTCCAGCAAAATTGGTAACATCTATATGAAATAAATTACACTCTGAGTCTGATCTTAAAACTTAAAATGGATTTTGCTTTGCTATTTTTAACATCATTAAGTGCTTCACGTAGTTACTGACTGAAGTGTTTGAAGCAAACAAGCAAAACAAACGATTCCTCATTGCAACAAATGGAATAAAAACAAATACAGTTGTCTCGTTAATTCGAAATTGAAGGGGTCAGATGAAAAATTTCGATTTATCTGAATTTCAATCAACTGTTTTGATCACTGACGTTGAGAACGGGAGATAACTTAATAGTAAAGCGCTCCTCTATTGAAGTCACGTGTTTGTTTTTATGTATTAAAGCGCATCGCTGACAATTAACATTGAAAATTTAAGATTATGTTTAAATGAAACATTTAAAATTAAAAATAATTTTTTATTTTTCAATGTTTATGTAAAGCTCAACAAACTCAAGTTTTTTAAACAATAAAATAAGTAAATTGGAAACTTCACCGAGAGCTACAAGGTTCCCTTGAAATTTCCCGTAAAACATTGACTATGGTGAGGCTTACATGTAGTTAAAATTTCAATTATTCATAATCATAACTTCTTCACCTGTAATCCTTAGCATCCAACTTATGTGATTATTAAAATCTGGACTGAAAATTCACTTCGATTTAAGCAAAATTTCGGTATTTCAATTTAAACACATTTCGATTTGCATAGAAATACATTGCGATCTGACAGGACCGTTTGTATCATTTCCATTTAAGCGAAATTTTGATTCAACTGATTTCGAATTAATGAGAGTCGACTGTAGTTCTAAAGAAATGATAACTGACAGGCACTGTCAGCTATTAACAACATTAGCAAACAAGCTGTATTGTGAAATGACAAGTAGGATAATTATACCCTTTGCTGTTGTTGAAGTTACTGTTTTAGTTACTGCTTTTGCTTCAACTTCATTTTTATCTCTGAATTCCTGGTCTTCATCATCAGTCTCATCATTTTCTTCTTCCAATACATCTAAAATTAGTTGATATCATTTTTTCAAAACATTGTTTAAAAAAATCATAGCCTGATCTTAGAGAGATAAACATCAATAATTCAATTTTCAATAAATATTGTGTTTTCATTGGTCAAAATACCTTGTCTAAATCTGGATGTACTAAAAAAATTTATATGCCGGAACTACTTTTTTCAACAACCGGAAATAAACAAACATGACGTAATTGGAATGCAATACACAAAACTCAAAAGGTAAATAAAAAAATAGATCTACGATTCCAATCAGCAAAACTTCAAACTGACTGAATTAAATAAAAATAAATCAGTTTGTTTTGTTTTTTTTTAAATAATTTACTGATTTTTTTTTCAAAATAAGCTTACAAAATAAAAGGAAAGACAGAAAGTAACTTTCATTCTTTTGTTTATTTTCGTTCGTCTGCTTTTGTGTTTCTATCAATTCAAGATGGAAGGTGAAATGGGAAATTTTTATCTAGGAAACGTTAACGAAATATTTGACCTACCAAGCAGAGATGAACTTGTAAATACGGCGGATACAAGGAGTGAAGAAATGCAAGATAATGTTGGAGTTATTGATGAGGAGGAAGCAGAAATTTTACAAATGATACTGGCAACAGAGATGGCAGCAGAGGGGACAAATGAGATAGAGGAAGATTTTAATGTAGATGGGGTAATTTTAGCATCAAGCTGTATTGTGGCTGAAGATCAAAGAAAAATGGAAAGGGCCTTGGCAGCAGAAGTTCCAGAATTTGCTGCATCGGAAAATAGAAAAAGGTTTAAGACATTGTCAGAGACAGAACTTCAAGAAATAAAAGATAGCAGAACATCAAAGTCTACCAAGAAGAACACCAAGTGGGGCGTTAACGTATTACAAGGTATTCTAATATATATATAATATGTAAAATAAAAATAAATATAGATGGGAAATATAAAATACCCCAATCCGCTCCCCCCCCCCCCAAAAAAAAACAATATATAAATAAATAAAATAATAAAATATGAAAGGACGTATTAAAGTCTATACCCAGACCAGGATTCGAACCTGGACCTCTCAGTAAGTATATTACTGAGCGCTCTGCCTTGAACTTTCCGGGTTTCAGCGACTTCGTTCCGCCCAAAATAAATATTTTAATAAAATAATAATAATAATTAAAAAAAAATTAAATAATGTGAGGTTAAATAAATTTTAGAAGAAATTATTACTAAGAAATATATATCTAAACTTTTTGCATATTTTTAATTCTAGAATGGAGTCTGGAAGCTAATGGACACGAACTGGACCTTATGTCAGTCACTCCTGATGAACTGAATAACCATCTGTGCAGGTTTTATGTTGAGGCCACACCTAAAGCCGATGAAAAACGATTGACAAAGATGAATGCAGATCAGGCCGCAGAGTATCACAAGAGCTCTTTTAAATCGATTAGATCAGCTATAAATAGACATTTAAAAGATAACAACAGGGACATAGACATTGTCAGAGACAAAGTTTTCAAAGAAGCTAATGAGCATTTAGATGCAAAAATTAAAATTCAATTTAAAACATGGTCTTTCACGTCCCATTGAGCACAAACCAATTATTCCACCTGGTGACTTAATGAAAATTAGCACTTACCTGTCATCTGAAGAAAGCCCCGTTATTTTAAGATTCCGAGTTTGGTACGATATTAGTATCCACTTTGTGACAAGAGGTCTAGAAATGCATCAACAATTAACTCCACAATCATTTCTGTTTTTAAGAGACGAGAATAACACTGATTACGTGACACTTTGTCATGAAACAAAACAAAAAAATTGGCAAGGGGGTCTTGATAACCCTACAAATATTTCAGACAAACGAATGTACACTGATGGTACTGACAGATGCCCTGTAAAAGCACTAAAATTATTTTTGTTAAAGACTGATCCGTCTGCCTCCAGCTTGTTTAACCATTGCACTAAAGAGGCACTTGCCAACCATAAAAATGAAAATATTTGGTAATCCAATAAACCGGTTAAAGCGTATCAGTTCACACGTTTCATGGCGGATATCTGTAAGAACTCGCACACTTCTAGTAAATATACAGCCCATTCTTTGCGTGCAACTGCCATACAAAACCTGAATGATGCAGGTTTTGAAACCCGGCACATAATGTATATGTCCGGTCACCGTAATGAGTCCTCTCTTCGTAGTTACAACAGAGAATGTTCAACATCACAGAAACACAACATAAGTCTGCTTATTTTTCGTCTGAAGTACACCGAATTGTCCGACATTTCCTACTTTCGATTTTGACAAGACAGGTTCACAACTGTGACAACTAACTTGTGAGTACTATCGGAAACATGTCAGATATGGTACATTCAGTTAAAGAAAGATAGCTCCAAGAGGACTAAATGACTATAATACGTTATCGATATAATTATGTAAAGTAGGGCAATCATTATTTACTTTAGATTGACTACTGACGCAAGTTTTTTTTTTCATTTAATGTATCGGAATTATTCATGCATTTTACCAGTTGATCGAAACTGGGAAAAAATAGCAAGCATTTTTGGGAAAGAACATAAATTTTTGCCATTGTGATTGGAGACAAATTGCGGCCCCAAATTAAGCAGATCGACAGCCATGGACAGTTGTTCGAAACACTGCTGCACCATAAATGCATACAGATCATTCATATTATAAAAGCCTGCACCATAAAATACTGCCCAACTACTATTTCTATCAAGAATTTATATTGGAAAAATAATTGTGGATAAAGCTGAATAACCACTAAATAAAGTCCAAAACTAACTACATTCAACTTAAATCAAGTCCTCTTAGTTAGTCGCTGTAGACAACAATGTAAATTTTGATGGTGGTCACCATGATTCAAGTTTTTCATTCAGGTTGCCAGGGTGATGACCCTCTCCCATAATTTCTAGGATTTATCAACACAGAAACTTTATGAGTTTTTGTTTACAATGGATGTTGTGCTGATTTATTGTGATTACAAATATTTGAATATTTACATTTTTCTGTTCTTGTTTTCAAGATTCTATCTCCATCTTATCAAGGTGTTTTGAAGTTACATGTATGCTGTATAAATTTATGAACACATCAGCCCATTAAAAAAATTTATTCAACACTCGTTCTTATAAAAATGGGTCAAAGACTCAATGGCCATGGGCTGGGTTGTTTTTTAAATTTCTATTGAATGGGTGTAAAGTGTAGAAGGAATTTTAAATAATTGCACAAAGCAAGGTGCACAAGTTGTTTTTTTTTTTAATACTTCACAGAAAGTTATAAAATGGGAATATGTCCAACAATGACAATATATATGAAAGAGTAATGAAACAAGTATATATATGTAATAGGAAAATCTCAATCATTTTAACATTTTCTAAAGCTACAGTAAGTTGAAAAAATGTGCACCAGAAACTTTACATTGAAATGGACTGGATGATATGGACAGTACAGGACAGAAAGGCAAAAGGGTAACAGCACTAGCTTTCCAGACTTTCATCCAGTAGCTAATAAACCAATGATTTTTAGAACATAAACATTTTTGTAGTTTTCTTTCATATATGTATAATAATCCTATTTTTTAAAGATTTGAAATTTAAAACCTGTCACAGTAGGATTTAATGGCATAAAGGTTTTATTACATCATTTGAAGTCAGGTGCACATCTTTGATAATCTTTTGATAAATACAGTACAAAGTTTCAAATTCTGGAAAAATGGGGAAAAAAATACTGAAATATTTCCATAAAGTCAGGTTCACATCTTAATTGTTGATTTATAAATCAAATTTGGGTTTTGGCCATTAGATAATCACGTATACTGACTAAATATGACAAATTATTCAGTTTAATATGTCAACGAATGATATTTTTCTTGGATAAATAGTGTGTACAATGCTGCACAGTCCTTGGTGTTACCAAACACTAAAAGTGCATATATACGAGTTACTGCTCTTCGCATATAAAAGATGGCATATGCTCCCTAGTCTGCAGACATCATGTATTCAGCATCTGGACAAAAATCAAACATTAGTAAAAACATAATTAGTAAAAATTGATAAAGATTAGTTTACATTTAACAGTAGATTTATTTTAAGTCTGTAGTGTTACCGTTGTGTATACAATACCAAGAAAGAAATAAGAAAAATACACCTTTCTAAAGTTTTGGCAACGTTCAAAGTTCAGATGTAGCATGTGTTTATGCTGAAGGAGGTATTATTTTTTAAACTATGCGTTAATATCTGAAAATATGTCCATTGTGTAACTGTCCTTGGTATTAATGTAGAAATTGGTTATTCCAGAGACAATTTTAGTGTTACCACAGACATTAAAACTAATTAAGTGGATTTTTTTGTAATTTTGTCAAAAATATTGAAAACAAATGTTTAAAAGACATTGGCACACCTTCAGTTGTACAATTATGGTGAAAGAAAATATTAGATGACCGGTTATCATACTGTTATTCTATTTTGGTTACACCAATGACTGAATACGGTAACACCAGGGACTTTTATTTTGTATATTGTTCCTATACCTAGTAGAAATTAGCAAACAATAACTATGTATATTTTGAGCAATAGCAACTGACCAATCCTTTAGTTATAATTCGTCGAACTACAATAATAATTATCTATTTACGCATGATGAGAATTTTTAGATACACCAAAGACAAAAATGTAACACCAGGGACTTTATATTAATTATACTTTTAATACTATATGCACTGTCAGAAATACGTAAATTTCCTTTGACTGATCTTTTGAATGTAAATAAGGTTCTTGGATTGGTCTTTTGCTGTAAAAGTAATAAATGATTTGTATATTCCTGAATTTTGAAATGTTAGTTACACCAGTGACACAATTAGTAACACCATGGACTACTGGTATATATTTTGAATTGTTTTATGTAATACATACAATCTGAGTTATATCACGGTGGCTATCACATATTCCAGATTCATATATGGGTCTTCGCTTACCATGAACAATTGATTTTGCGCTATGTTATCAGAGATATCATATTGAAAATGAAGTAACACCAGAGACAAACAAGTAAAGCCACCGAGTTGTTCACAGACAAGATATAATAAGAAAGAGAAAGAATGTCATAGATTTACGACAGAGTAAAACAGATCCTTAGGGTGGACCTAAAAAGCGAAAACAAATAAAACCACAGTAAGTACGCAGACAGTAGGACAACCAGTAGATACTCAGACAGACACGTCGTTCCGAAGGGGCATTCAATATTTAAGACAGATGCACTAAAAATAGACCTACTACAGAATTTGATACAAAATTAGGAGAATTTGTACAGACCGATGACTCCACAACAGATGCGATGAAATATGTGGCTACACGAGACCAAAGGACATATTTAGACAGACCAAACAATAGCTGAACAGACTGACCTTTTAGTAGACTCTATGTCAGATATAGCAGGCGACACTATAACAGACTCGGTGACAAAAGCTGCAGATAAACAGATAGATTACCCTTTATCACAACTCAGATATAGTTCCAGATAGACAGACAGACAGATAACCCTATAGCAGACCCAGTGACAGATATAGTTACAGATAGACAGACAGTTGACCCTATAGCAGACTCAGTGTCAGATGTAGCTACAGATAGACAGACAGATGACCCTATAGCAAAGTCAGTGACATATATCGCTACAGATAGACAGGCAGATGACCATATAAAACTGAGTGACAGATAAAGTTACGGATTTAAACAACATATTTCTCTATAACAAACTCAGCGACAGATATAGCTACCGGTACAGATATATTTTCCCTATAGCAGACTCAGTGACAGATATAGCTACAGATAGACAGATTTTCCTATATAAGACTCATTGACAGATATAGCTACTGCGAAACAGACAGATGAAAGCAGACTCATTGGCAGATATAGATACTGAGAAACATAGATGACCCTAAAGCAGACCCATTGACAAATATAGCTACCGAGAAGCAAACATAACCCAACAGCAGGTTTGATGATGGATATAGCTGCTGATACTTTCGTTAAAATCCTACTGGGATTGTTGATGTTTGCTACATTTTGAAATTTCACAGTCAAGATTCTTTCAAATAATACCGAGGCGGTCAGTTTCTGGAGGAAACCAGAGTGCCTGGAGAAAACCATTGACATCCGGCATGAGAACTGACAAATTTGATCACACTAGGGTCAGTCCGAGTTGGATTCAAACCTGTGAGATATGAAGCACTGTGATCTGTGAGCGTGCACTTTCAGTGTACTTTGGTAGATCTGTCATATTCCATTTTTTTAATTTAATCATAAAATACACTCAAAAAGTGGTATATGACAGTATCATATACCACTTTTTGAATGTATTTTATGATTAAAAAAGTGGTATATGACAGATCAACTGTCTTTGGTGTTGTCTGTGGTGTTACCAATATATAAAATGACACCAAATGGTACAAATTTAACAAGGAAATATTATATTTCAATCGTTTATTTATTTATTTTAATTTACTAGGTAAATCGCGAGTTTTAAGATAAAATAAAAGATCATCAAATCTAAATACTACAATATTGTCCCTGGTGTTACAAAGGTGTCTCTGGTGTTAACAAAACAATTGGTAAACATTGAATAATCTTGAGGAATGTAAATTTTTCTATTCAAATATCTGTTCAAACTCCATTTTTGAGAGATTAAATATAATGTCTATTCAAATATCTGTTCAAACTCCATTTTTGAGAGATTAAATATAATGTAAGATGTATTGTCTTACTTTTGTTCCCCAACACGCATTGAAATTTCAGTATTTTAAATGGCTGTCTTTGGTGTTATTCTTTTTGTCTTTGGTATAACTTCTAAATGTCTGTGGTGTTGCCATGGTCTATTCATTCATTAATTTGCACAATGTAAATAAATTTTGTTAACTTATAATTAATTATAAATTACGTATTAAGTACTTTTCTATGAACCAGTAAAGAATGCGTGCCACACAAAAGGCAGTAACTTATTATAAAATTCCGTTCTTGCATTTTTTTTAGTTTATCATTTCGAGATTTTAAGATTGTTATTTAAGTGTTAAAATGAAAAATACAGTCTCAAATTTTAAATGATATGTCAGCTAGTTTGTTATTCATGTATAGAAATAGGTTTTATATTTAAAATCTACTTAAATATAGATATTTTCAAAAACATAAATGATGGTTACTCCAGAGGACATTATAAAGCACAATTTTAAATTCAATTTGATATTCTGTCAAAAAGAACCAATGTCTTGTGTGCATATTTCTCAGAATGAAATTTTATGTTTCAAATATTGATTTCCAACCAATGAATTGACGGGATTCAATTATTTTTTTATCGTTATTTTGGTTTGTGGAATTTCTACATTTTTTGAGAATGACCCATAAACCGGATTTGCACTATGTGCAACCCGGCCAAAATTTTTTTACCTAGTCCCTTGAAGTAGCTTCAACCCAATTGCATTACCGGCAGCGTACAAATTATTAACTATTTCAGTGAATAGTGCAAAACTGATTTACTCAGTAAACAACACTTACCAATGTATTTTCTCCAAATATTTGAAATAATAGATGTAGCACCTTCCATTCTTCATTCTGTTTGTTCTATCTATTGCTTCTTCTTCGGATATTCTCTCTCCAACATACTCTAGTAGGAGGAAATCTCCTTTGTCAAATTTCCGCCATTTTCACATCACTTTTCCGGTCCCATTTCCGGTCATGCGCAACCAATCTTTGTGTGAAGAACTTCAAACCGCGGTAAATGGCGAAGCACGATACACATACACGGATGTCTTGAATTCGGTGTCAAATGCGACATCAATAAATTTTATCTTTTTTCACACAAGAAGGGTTTAAATTTTTGAAAAAAATGAAAATCGAAATGCGGACCTGTCTGAAGTCCGCACTTAGTTTTAGAGTCTGCACTTGGAAGGTGTGTATTCATACCGAGGTCTGCATTTGACACAACTTGCACACACACACACCACACACACACACATATATATATATATATATATTATTAGAATCTTACACTGGTAACAGGGTAAGACAGAGATATCTCAAACAAGGATGAATATTTTCCTGTCCAGAACGAGCTTTAGCGAGTTCTGGACATTGAAAATATTCATCCGAGTTTGAGATATCTCTGTCTTACCCTGTTACTTGTGTAGGATTGTTTTTCTCACACATTTGCAACATAAAATATAATTTGTAAACAAAAACTTGCAGTTTTCATGTCACCATCGGTGCCTGCTGAAAATGACGTAATCGATTTTTGAAGACGTTCTGACGTAAAATGATTATGACGTCAACAATTAAGCATGTGTAAGTGATTGTGACGTTGAAAAATTGTTGGTTGACTTCGAAACTTTTCCCATCTTGTTAAGTCCTCTCAATGATAAATCAAGAGCAGGTATAACTACGCGGGGAATTCGGCGTGTAGCCTGAGACAAGGAAATCCCACATTGGTAAAAACGCGGGATTTCCATGTCACAGGTGTGAGAAATATATATATATATATATATATATATATATATATATATATATATATATATATATATGATGTGACTTGAATTTTATGATAAACTTTTATTTTTAAAAATAGTTTCAGGGTGCCGGGAAGTGAACATGAAACACGTCTTTGTAACGATGGTAGCCATCCTCACTTTGGTGTCAGTATTAGGTTAAGGATCGATGAAGATTGTTCCAACTTTGTTACATAAATGCATTCATTACGCATGAAAACATTTTTTGAGGAATCGAAGCAGATAATTTTTTAAACAATGTCTATCTGACAATACAGTGATTTGGTTTGCCCAAAATTACTACCGAATAAAAGTAGTTTCCCTTGGGGAAAATTACTATTTTTCGCCAATTTGTTCACTTAATTTCTCAAAACAACAGTGATACACTAGCAAATTAAATCTAGTCGTCCTCACCCAAAAAATATTAGATATTATTATATAGCAATATATGTTTCACACAGAAATTAAAGGATAAATCCCGAGGTGTTAGCGTGCAATATATATCGATATTTGCACGTAAACTTTGTTGAAATCCGAGGTTTCCCGAATCAATTTTTCATTTTGCACACTTTGTCACATGACACTGTCATTTATGACGTCATACGATTGTTGTTACATGGCTGACGACGTCATGATTGCGTTGTTGTCGTATTACACTAGGTATTATATCCGTATACAAGAACTAGTGCAATATTTATGTATTGTAAGGAAAAAGGTATTTTGAGAAGAAATACTAGTGGGGAATAATTGAAATTTATTTTGCTATATTATAGCAAACTCGTGCAAATGTCGAGTCAACTCGGGACAATATTTCACAATATCAGTTCAATAACCCTATATTGTCACACTATTGCCAGCATGTAATGCAGTTTACTGTATTTCAAGATTTCATTTTTTTTTTTCATTTTAAAAGACAGAAAGTACTTTTGAAAAAAAATGTAACAAAATCACTGCAATAATATGTAATAATGTCAATATTTAATGATACATGTTACTGTTGTACATACGTGACCAGAATTGTCACTGAAAAGTTATATTTATGTTATTTAAAGTTCAGGTGAAGGCAAATTTTGCCCCCACGATAGTGGACATGCCGAGACAGCACGTTTATCCTTAAATATTCCACAATCCATGCATTTGACGTCAAATGAAAGGTTAAGTAGAAACTTAAGTTATTCCTCAAAAGCTTCAAAACTCAAATGTGTCGCTGTACTTTTTATGTCACCATCGCAAAATGAATTTTAAAACAAATCAAAACCACAATAATACCATTAGTTTTTAATGTATTATAATAATTTTAATATGAACGGATGTTAAACACAAATATTACAATTTGTGTAAATCAAACAACAAACATATCATGTCCAAATCACAATTCTAAAGCAAAGTAAAGATAAAAAACAAACATACTAATCCATATCCGAATCGCAATTCAGAAGCAAAGTAAAAACTTTGGAACTGACAAGTAAGTTATATACGTGAACTGCCACCAGAAAAGTGAGACCGGGTGCTTCGGAAGGGTAAGCACCTCCTGTTTAGCTAGCTACACCCGCCACGTGTGTAATCAAAATTGTGTGAATGGAACATGCAACTATGAGACGTCAAATATATCCAGGGCAATCCTGGACACAGAGATATCAAACTTGTCAACAATACTGTGATGACGGCCATTAAACTTTTTGAGGGCCTTGATAAGCCTAGGCTTGCAAAAACTTCGAAAGTCATAGTTCATAATTATGTTTAAAAGGCAACCCCCCTTTCCCAAAAAAAAGAGACCAGGTGCTCCAGAAGGGTAAGCATCTTCTGCTTAGCTAGCTACATCCGCTACATGTGTAATCAAAACTGGGAATGAAAGGAACATAGAGCTATTGGATATCAAATATATCCAGGGTAATTTTGGATACTGAGACATCACACTTATGAGCAATATTGTGATTGCAGCAAAAATGTTTTGAGGACATTGATAAGCCTATACTTGCAATATCCTTGCGTCAACAATTTGCACGTAAGCAAATTAGTTCGGTCGGTGTATTATGTTTCCTAAACAAAAACAAACACACTAAGCCATGTCCTAATCTCAATCCAGAAGCAAATAAAAAAACTTTGGAACTGATAAGTTAGGTTAGACTCGTGAACTTCCACCAGGGAAGTGAGGCCAGGTGCTCCTGATGGGTAAGCACCTCCTGTTTAGCTAGCTTCACCCGCCACGTATGTAGGTGAGAACAAGCTCTACCATAGCGAATTATTTGGGATACAAATACACCTTAAGTAGGAGAAAGGTGTATATTTCTGCATGTTGCATAGAAAAAAATACAATAGAAGAATTGAGTATCTTATCAATACAGTTTGTGCAAATAAAGGGCATGTAGACTTTAAAAGCTAAACAACAATAACTTACTCTGGACTTGTTCAATGGAATCGTGGTGACCCGTTACCTAATATAGATTCTTATCATTATTAACTCGATTTTGTGTTGATGTTCTGCTCTTTAATGGAATATTATCATAACACGCATGTATCCCCAATGTGCAATGGAAATAAATAACTATTTTTAATATTGCAGAAGAATAAAACATTTATGTCATATTGGAAGGCTTATACAAGCATATTTATAAGTATTGGTAAACAACATTGACCTGTCCGCTTGACCTTTGATTCAAATATTCATTATGGACAGGTAAATGTAAGTAATAGGAATCATGCGTGTATATTTCGACTACCTGATGTGAACACTAATCATGGGCAATGTGTATATGTATAAACTGCGAATCCTAACGCTACCCATGTATTTGGTGGACTCTCCAATATGAATATTTCTAATGAAATGTCAAACGGACAGGTCAAAGTTGTTTACCTATACTGAGTATCCGCCCTCGCTTCCCACTTCACGTGGAAGTCCACAGTGTTTAACTTGCCAGTTTTCAAAGTACTGAGCATCCGTCCTCGCTTCCCACTTCACGTAGAAGTCCACAGAGTTTAACTTAACAGTTTTCAAGGTACTGAACATCCGCCCTCGCTTCCCACTTCACGTAGAAGTCCACAGAGTTTAACTTAACCAGTTTTCAAAGGTACTGAACATCCGCCTCGCTTCCCACTTCACGTAGAAGTCCACAGAGTTTTAACTTGCCAGTTTTCAAGTACTGAACATCCGTCCTGCTTCCCACTTCACGTAGAAGTCCACAGTGTTTAACTTGCCAGTTTTTCAAAGTACTGAACATGAACATCCGCCCTCGCTTCCATCCGCCTCGCTTCCCACTTCAGGTGGAAGTCCACAGTGTTTAACTTGCCAGTTTTCAAAGTACTGAACATCCGCCCTCGCTTCCCACTTCACGTGGAAGTCCACAGAGTTTAACTTGCCAGTTTTCAAAGTACTGAACATCCGCCCTCGCTTCCCACTTCATGTGGAAGTCCACAGTGTTTAACTTGCCAGTTTTCAAAGTACTGAACATCCGCCCTCGCTTCCCACTTCACGTGGAAGTCCACAGTGTTTAACTTGCCAGTTTTCAAATACTGAACATCCGCCCTCGCTTCCCACTTCACGTGGAAGTCCACAGTGTTTAACTTGCCAGTTTTCAAAGTACTGAGCATCCGTCCTCGCTTCCCACTTCACGTAGAAGTCCACAGAGTTTAACTTGCCAGTTTTCAAAGTACTGAACATCCGCCCTCGCTTACCACTTCATGTGGAAGTCCACAGTGTTTAACTTGCCAGTTTTCAAAGTACTGAACATCCGCCCTCGCTTCCCACTTCACGTGGAAGTCCACAGTGTTTAACTTGCCAGTTTTCAAAGTACTGAACATCCGCCCTCGCTTCCCACTTCACGTGGAAGTCCACAGAGTTTAACTTGCCAGTTTTCAAAGTACTGAGCATCCGCCCTCGCTTCCCACTTCATGTGGAAGTCCACAGAGTTTAACCTGCCAGTTTTCAAAGTACTGAGCATCCGTCCTCGCTTCCCACTTCACGTGGAAGTCCACAGTGTTTAACTTGCCAGTTTTCAAAGTACTGAACATCCGCCCTCGCTTCCCACTTCACGTTGAAGTTCCCAGAGTTTAACTTGCCAGTTTTCAAAGTACTGAGCATCCGCCCTCGCTTCCCACTTCACGTGGAAGTCCACAGTGTTTAACTTGCCATTTTCAAAGTACTGAACATCCGCCCTCGCTTCCCACTTCACGTAGAAGTCCACAGTGTTTAACTTGCCAGTTTTCAAAGTACTGAACATCCGCCCTCGCTTCCCACTTCACGTGGAAGTCCACAGTGTTTAACTTGCCAGTTTTCAAAGTACTGAACATCCGCCCTCGCTTCCCACTTCACGTAGAAGTCCACAGAGTTTAACTTGCCAGTTTTCAAAGTACTGAACATCCGCCCTCGCTTCCCACTTCACGTGGAAGTCCACAGAGTTTAACTTGCCAGTTTTCAAAGTACTGAACATCCGCCCTCGCTTCCCACTTCACGTGGAAGTCCACAGTGTTTAACTTGCCAGTTTTCAAAGTACTGAACATCCGCCTTGCTTGCCACTTCACGTGGAAGTCCACAGAGTTTAACTTGCCAGTTTTCAAAGTACTGAACATCCGCCCTCGCTTCCGACTTCACGTGGAAGTCCACAGAGTTTAACTTGCCAGTTTTCAAAGTACTGAACATCCGTCCTCGCTTCCCACTTCACGTGGAAGTCCACAGTGTTTAACTTGCCAGTTTTCAAAGTACTGAACATCCGCCCTCGCTTCCCACTTCACGTGGAAGTCCACAGTGTTTAACTTGCCAGTTTTCAAAGTACTGAACATCCGTCCTCGCTTCCCACTTCACGTGGAAGTCCACAGAGTTTAACTTGCCAGTTTTCAAAGTACTGAACATCCGTCCTCGCTTCCCACTTCACGTGGAAGTCCACAGTGTTTAACTTGCCAGTTTTCAAAGTACTGAGCATCCGCCCTCGCTTCCCACTTCACGTAGAAGTCCACAGTGTTTAACTTGCCAGTTTACAAAGTACTGAACATCCGCCCTCGCTTCCCACTTCACGTAGAAGTCCACAGTGTTTAACTTGCCAGTTTTCAAAGTACTGAACATCCGCCCTCGCTTCCCACTTCACGTGAAGTCCACAGTGTTTAACTTGCCAGTTTTCAAAGTACTGAACATCCGCCCTCGCTTCCCACTTCACGTAGAAGTCCACAGTGTTTAACTTGCCAGTTTTCAAAGTACTGAACATCCGCCCTCGCTTCCCACTTCACGTGGAAGTCCACAGTGTTTAACTTGCCAGTTTTCAAAGTACTGAACATCCGCCCTCGCTTCCCACTTCACGTGGAAGTCCACAGAGTTTAACTTGCCAGTTTTCAAAGTACTGAACATCCGCCCTCGCTTCCCACTTCACGTGGAAGTCCACAGAGTTTAACTTGCCAGTTTTCAAAGTACTGAACATCCGCCCTCGCTTCCCACTTCACGTGGAAGTCCACAGAGTTTAACTTGCCAGTTTTCAAAGTTTTTCAAACCATTAGGATTGTGATTTGTACATGGACGGGTATGTGATTGACTTAAATATTTCTGAATATATCAGTTTGTCAGTTACATCATTAATATAAAGTGATTATAGATGTTATGAAGTATGTATGATAAAGAATCATATCGGCCCATGTTCAATTCACAATCCCAGAAGAAAAGTAAAAAATCAAACATAAGTGAAACACGTAAAATCCTATCAAGGAATTCGAGAAGGAAAGCATCTCCTGTTTAGCAAGAAAAAATTACCTATTGAAACATCCAGTTATTTGCGTATACAAAAGGGTCAAATCTTAGATTTTTCCATCGATACAGATGAGAACTGTCAGTATTTTTTTAACTTTTGCAGTTTGCTCAGAGCAAGGGACTGGTGATGAGTCTGTTAGCTTGCAAAGCCCGACTTAAAAAGAGGGAAAACGGATTTTAATGTCTCTTTTGAAACAATTATGGGCTTAATTTCTAAATATTTTTCGAAAGAATAGTTACGGAATTATGAAAACATAGAATGGTTTAAATAAAAAACTAATCCAAGATCGAATCAATCCAGACGCAAAGTAAAAATTTTAGAACTGACAAATTAGGTTCGACATGTGAACTTCCACTAGGGAATTGAGGCCGCGTGCTCCGGAACTGTTTAGCTAGTTTCTACATTATCAAACATAATTGATTAATCATATTTATTCAAATAATAACGGACTCCAAGATGACTACAATTCCCGGTTTTGTTACAAGTATTAAACTTTTCTATCAAACACAAACATGCCAATCCAAGTCCAATTTTGAATGAAGTTAAACACAAGGAAAGTGAAGTCCTTTGTTTCTTTTATGCAATAGGAACAAACATCTTTATACAAGAGGTACTGGTGTTGTATAAGAACCGTTCTGCTCTTGTACACATTGACATACAATGTGAATTTGGTTCTGTATGAATAACAACTTCGTGTCTAAGATAACATATATCTAAGATAATTAGAGATAACCTTTGACAATTTTCTTCAAATCTGGATCAGGAATCAAGGACTTTCTTTTACTTAAACAAAATTTGGCTGTGTCCGACCGTAGTCTATGAGAAACATAACGGAAATGTATAGCCTCTGGATTTGTTTAGTGTTTACGTGTAAGTATTCTAATTCATGTATTGATTACACCTTTAATTCCACATGACCTCAGAACCAGTTAGTCCCCTAATTCATGCTAGAGGACTGTAAATTTTAATATCCCTATAAAACTGTGTTTCTTGGAACGTTTCTATGTATGGGCTTAGAAAAAAACTTTGTTAAACTGTTGGTTCAGAATCCAATTATCTAAATTCAACTTTGTTTTGTTGGATTCTGATTTTTACTGTTTGAACAGTTTGGAATGGCATGTTTTTATTATGTCCCTGAAACGAATCGGGTAACCTTATTTTTTTATTTTATGACCAGGATTTTTAACCAAATTTTTGATTTTACCACTATACAACATAATTTCTTTCTGAATTGCTGGTAGGCCTCAGCAGAAAAAATGTAAGTTGTCTAGCAGCCCAGTCTAGTCGAGCGTTATAGTCAACACCCAATACATTAATCGGTTAAGATATTAGAAAAGGGTAACTGACGTATCACTGACCACGCCCATAATGTTTCCATAAAGGCCTAGAATGCTTGAATAACACGCAAAAAGAATGAAAACTCTGCTTGAATTGCGCCGTTTAATTACGTGACTAACATTAGTACGCCATTAGTTGCCGTGGTGCTGCTTTTGTACCGTGATGGCGACCTTAAGCTTTGTCGGAACATTGTGGGCGTGGCCGGCGATCCGTCAATTAGCATACCACTACCTATTGATAACTAAATTGACCTGTTTACAGACAACTTTGTTTACAGTGTACACGTAATAAAGTGCACCAGACTGCATTCTGACGTGACAGTCAAAACTTTATCCTAATTTCCTGTTTCATTTTTTTGCTTAATTTTGGGATTGTGATTTAGACATTAATTGGTATATTTAAATATTAAAAATTGTAATTTCCGCATTTTCATCTCAACCCCAAAGTTAAGTCAAAACTTAGAAAATAGCAAATTAAATTAAACACATGAAATCCCACCAGGAAAGTGAGACCGTGTGCGCTGACAGGGTATGCACCACCTGTTTAGATACACCCGCCATGTGTTGAGTAATACTGACCCGGGATCAAGAACAATACTTAACTTAAGCAAAAACTTATCTTCAAACTCTAAGGTTTGACTTAACTAAGTCAAAAAAAGTTAAGAACTGTTTGTAATCCCGGGGTCAGGTACTTGCGTTGTTAAAGTTCAAGCTTAGAATTAAATAAAAAAAGAAAGTTGTTTCGTGTTCCATTTATTTTTGTAATCCACTTAACTCTAAATGAAGATTTAAAAACAAAAACTAGCCTTATATCCTGGGGCCAGGTCCCGGTTTTACAATCATTCTTTAATTTAATTTTTGCTTTACTTTAATTTAGCAAATTTTGGTAAGCTTTTTTCGAGCTACGAATAAATTTTTTGTCAAAACTAATACAGATGTAATCTTAAAGATGGCATCTTAAATACGATATGATAACAATTAATAAAATTATAAAGATTTTAAATTTGACAGATTTACGTTCAGAAAAATCCTAGTTAGGAAATGATTGTGAAACCGAGGCCTGATTCTTTATTGTAAATTTTGTATATTGTTTTTGTATTTATATCACATCCGATAGACACAATTCGATTATCTCTTTTTATTGCCAGTAAAACTAATTTATAACTTGGTAAACGGTTCATAGAATTCCGGTAATAGGATTTATTTTATAATCCACACAGTAATTCTGAAGTGTTTGATGTCTATTCGGAGATATTGAGATGAAGAAAAAGATATAGTGTATGTCTATCTTTTGACGTACAGTACAGACCTGTCCAAAGTTTAACACTGAGCCAGCGAATATGAGTGGAAGTGCGATACCAAGTGGCAGAGAGATGGATAGCTACAGTACAGACCTGTGGAAAGTTTAACACTGAGCTAGCGAATAGGAGTCGAACTGCGGCTACCAAGTGACAGAGAGATGGATAGCTACAGTACAGGCCTGTCGAAAGTTTAACACTGAGCTAGCGAATAGGAGTCGAAGTGCGGCTACTAAGTGACCGAGAGATGGATAGCTCCAGTACAGACCTGTGGAAAGTTTAACACTGAGCTAACGAATAGGAGTCGAAGTGCGACTACCGAGTTGCCGAGAGATGGATAGCTACAGTACAGACCTGTCGAAAGTTTAACACTAAGCTAGCGAATATGAGTCGAAGTGCAGCGACCGGTTGGCCGAGAGATGGATAGCTACAGTACAGATCTGTCGAAAGTTTAACACTAAGCTAGGGAATAGGAGTCGAAGTGCGGCTACCGGTTGGCCGAGAGATGGATAGCTACAGTACAGATCTGTCGAAAGTTTAACACTAAGCTAGCGAATATGAGTCGAAGTGCGGCGACCGGTTGGCCGAGAGATGGATAGCTACAGTACAGATCTGTCGAAAGTTTAACACTAAGCTAGGGAATAGGAGTCGAAGTGCGGCTACCGGTTGGCCGAGAGATGGATAGCTACAGTACAGATCTGTCGAAAGTTTAACACTAAGCTAGCGAATATGAGTCGAAGTGCGGCGACCGGTTGGCCGAGAGATGGATAGCTACAGTACAGATCTGTCGAAAGTTTAACACTAAGCTAGCGAATAGGAGTCGAAGTGCGGCTACCGGTTGACCGAGAGATGGATAGCTACAGTACAGATCTGTCGAAAGTTTAACACTAAGCTAGCGAATATGAGTCGAAGTGCGGCGACCGGTTGGCCGAGAGATGGATAGCTACAGTACAGATCTGTCGAAAGTTTAACACTAAGCTAGCGAATAGGAGTCGAAGTGCGGCTACCGGTTGGCCGAGAGATTGATAGCTACAGTACAGACCTGTCGAAAATTTAACACTGAGCTAGCAAATATGAGTCGAAGTGCGGTTACCGGTTGGCCGAGAGATGGATAGCTACAGTACAGACCTGTCGAAAGTTTAACACTAAGCTAGCGAATATGAGTCGAAGTGCGGCGACCGGTTGGCCGAGAGATGGATAGCTACAGTACAGATCTGTCGAAAGTTTAACACTTAGCTAGCGAATACGAGTCGAATTGCGGCTACCGATTGGCCGAAAGGTGGATAGCTACAGTACAGATCTGTCGAAAGTTTAACACTAAGCTAGCGAATAGGAGTCGAAGTGCGGCTACCGGTTGGCCGAGAGATGGATAGCTACAATACAGACCTGTCGAAAGCTTAACATTTAGCTAACGTATAGGAGTCTAAGTGTAGCCACATTTCTGAATTGTAGTTTGGCCTGTCAGCAGCCGATCTTTGACTCCTTTTATGTCAGTTTAGTGTTAAACTTCCGACAGGTCTGTACTGTTATGACGTTATTGTATATGATGTTTAAAGCTGGAGTATTGTATATTTTGTTTGTTTGAACTAGCTTCTGGAGATAAAGTGGCTTTTATCTGATAGTAATTTGTATGTTCATTTTAGACTCATTGATTTATTTATTTGTCTGTGGTTTTATTTATTTGGCCTTCACAGCTTTATGGTTGAATTTTTTCAATTCTGTTTGTTCGATCAAACGTCTAGAATCGACTGATTTAATCTGGCCTTAATAATTCTTATTTTGAGGTGTTCACCTTTCTGGATCACCCGGCCTCACGTTCCTGGTTCAAGTTAACCTAATTTGTCAGTTTTAAAGTATTAACTTTGCATCTGGATTTTTATTCGGACATGGATACATATATTTGTTTTTGATTGATTTTATGGTACCCGATGGCGAAAAAGTCAAAATAAAAAAAAACAACCATACCTATTTATGTTCAAAGCGCGCATTAACGGATCACGAGCCCGCTTAACGCCTAGGATAGAATCCAACTTAGGACACATCCTTCTATGAGTTAAGTTGAGTAAAGGTGTTTCACGTCCCAGGCAAGAATATTTCACTTATATCGAGACGTCGCCAGCTAAAAGCGAAGATGCATAGATTTTACCTGTACGTTGCGCTGATGGCATTATACAGCAGGGTTCTTTATTGTTCCAAGCCTACCATGACATGGAGCATTGTTTATTTTAAGTTCCCATCCGAAAAAACCGCGGCTTTCATATCGAAATTCAGAGTGTTTGGCAAAAGTCACTACCCACTTTCAAATCTTGTGTCAGACCCGGTCGGGGTTCGAACCCACGACCTCCTTTGTACAAAGCGAACACTACCAACTGATCTACACTAGTGGTTTCATCCTAGCTTGAGGAAGTTTGTCAGCTTGCTTGCCGGAAGTAGACGGTTTTCTCCGGACATTCCAGTTTCTTTCACAATTTCTAAACTAACCGTCTCTATTTTATCAAAAACAAAGAAACAAAGTAAAAACCTTGAAAACTGACAAATTAGGTTAAACTTCCATCAGGTAAGTAAGAGTAGATGCCCCCGAAGAGTAAATACCTCTTGTGTGAGAATGAAACAAAAATCTTGACTGGACTAAAAATAAATCGAAATTCAATTTTTAAATGACATGTGTTTATAACAAATCTTTTATCAAGACGTGAACAAACTAATAATTGCAATCACTAATATTTTTTCAGGCCTGTCAAGTGTTTCAGGATTTTTGGGATTTCATATTGATTGCAGTCGTCACTATGACAGCGAATGGATCCGTAAGTAATACATCCGATATAATAAAAATGCGGACGTAACTGGGTTCATCACTACATACCTCTTCTCCTTCGCGTGGAACATTTTGGAAAAAGTTTTTGTTGCGAATTACAGTAATAAGGCCGGTTTAACGAGAAAATGAACTTACATGATCAAAAACAAATATATTAATCCATGTCCTAATTACAATCCAGAAGCAAAGTAAAAACTTTGGAACAAATTACGTTAAACACGTGAACTTCCGGGAAGTTAGGTCGGGTGCTCCGGAAAGGTAAGCACCTCCTGTTTAGCTAGCTACAATCACCACGTGTGTAATCATATCCAATGGAAATATTTGTTTCGCACAAATGTTAGAAGATTACATGTGATACAAGGACGAATCACGTGGTACAGCCACGGATCGCATGGTACAGGGCCGGACCACGTGGTACATCGACGATCACGTGGTACAGTGACGGATCACGTGGTACAGGGGCGGATCACGTGGTACAGGGCCGGATCACGTGGTACATCGACGATCACGTGGTACAGTGACGGATCACGTGGTACAGGGGCGGATTACGGGTCATTATTTTCGTGTTCCTTTAGTGTTAGCCTAATTAAAAAATAGAAAGTTAAAAAAGTTATAAAATTATTTGTTTTGTAACAGTCTGAAAGGTTCGATTATGTTTATGTCTAACACTAGTTACCAAGGAAACATGACATATTTTAAAAATGAAAGAGAAAAATTGACTTTATATAGACAAGTATGAAATCTAAAGACGAGAGTGTACGCGTATTGAAGCATTAAAATTAAATAGAAAGCCTTTTCTACTTGAACTCTGATTAGGTTGAAACATCAAATGGAAATTATAAATATCGCCTTTTCCACTTGACCTCTGATTAAGTGGAAACATCAAATGGAAATTATAAATATCGCCTTTTCCACTTGACCTCTGATTAGGTGGAAACTTAAAATGGAAATGATAAATATCGCCTTTTCCACTTGACCTCTGATTAGGTGGAAACATCAAATGGAAATTATAAATATCACCTTTTCCACTTGACCTCTGATTAGGTGGAAACATCAAATGGAAATTATAAATATCGCCTTTTCCACTTGACCTCTGATTAGGTGGAAACATCAAATGGAAATTATAAATATCGCCTTTTCCACTTGACCTCTGATTAGGTGGAAACATCATATGAAAATTATAAATATCGCCTTTTCCACTTTGGTAGAGAAACCATTGTGGTAGCTTAGTTAATAAAGTACTAGCTGCTCCGTAATTGGAAGGTCTTGGGTTCGAACCCCGACCGGGTCTGACCCAAGACTTGAAAGTTGGTAGTGACTGTTCTTTCTCCAAAAACCTGAGCACTACGAGATGGAAGTCACGGTTCTTTCGGATGGGAACTTAAAATAAACGACGTCCCGTGTTACGGTAGTCTTGGCACGATAAAGAACCCTGGCCTGCTGTATAATGTCATCAGCACAACGCACTCGATATAAGTGAAAAATTCTTGACTGGGACGTTAATCAACATTACTACTACTATGACTAGTCATTTGGTAGAGTGCTCGTTTTGTATGTGGGGGGTCATTGGTCCAAATCCGACCAGGACCTGAAAAATATTTAAATGGATAGTGACTTTTCTTCCGAAAAGAAATGAAAATCACAGCGTTCTTAAGAAGACACATTAAAACCTTTGCACGGTGTCATAATAGGGGTAGCACATTAAGAACCTCCCCAGACATTGACCTGCATCCTAAAAATTTCTGTCACTGCACATACAACTGGTGACGTCTCGATATGTGTGAGAAATGTTCTTGACTGTGATGTAACCTCTATTCAGTCAATGAACAATTGATTATTTTGCAGAAAATTATTGTAAACACCACTCCGAGAGCAGCAGCAGCCAACATTCAAATGGGGATAGTGGACCTGACAGTTTTGGATGTGATCATGTATACTATAAAGACAGTAAGTATAGCTGGGCGTAGTTTATAATAAACTGGGCGTGGTTTGGTATAAATATCAGAAATCGGGTACGGTACATTTTAAATTTGGCGTGATTTGTTATAAAGTTGGCCTTATTTATTATAAACTGGGCGTGATTTGTTATAAAGTTTACGTTTTCAACATGATATAAACTTGGCGAAATTTATTATAAGGGCGTGGTTTATTGTAGGCCATGTAATACATTATCACACAGACACACACACACACACATACTCTCTCTCTCTCTCTCTCTCTCTCTGGTAGAGTTTTCGCTCCTTGAGTGGGATATCAATGGTTGAAACCGCGATCGGGTCTGACCCAAGACTAGAAAGTGGGTAGTGATTGTTGTTTTTTTAAGCCAAACGCTCGGCATTACGAATTGAAATTCACGGGGTCCCGTGTCACAGTAGGCGTCGCACGATAAAGAGTCCCGCTGTAAAATGTCATAAGTAGAACGCACAGGCAAACCTTCTGCACCGTCCTCTATAGATGGCGACGTCTCGGTATAAGTGAAACGTTAAACACCAATTCTCAACTCATCTTTCTCTCTGTGTGTGTGTATGCGTGTTTATTTTTATAGTTTTCATATGTGTCCTCCTATTATTCAGAAACTGTGTTTTACCATATACCAGTGGTAATCTGATAGTATAATTGTTTATTCTTATTATCAATTTATTAAATTCAACAAATCAAATTTGTTTTTATTCAATAGGAGTTAACTTGATATGGAATGACTGGCATAAAAACGGGGACGATGATGGTAGGTCGTTAAAAGTTTGACTTAAACATTTATTTATCCTTCTAACTTATTTATTGAAACAGTGAATGCAAGAGCGACATTAATCGTTTCAAGACATTAAGCTCCGCCTTTTTACGTCATTTTATCTCGTGAATTCATTGTGCCCCACCCTAAATCGGATTTGACGAGAGTTTGACAGGTCATGCTAGCATACTGAAATGTAAACAGTGTTCATGTAGGAAAACACCAGTGATTGTAAATATTTAAGAAATAAGGTAAATTTCCAATGTCTTTCTGAATTTGCAAAGTATAATGGGCTGTCTCAAATTGCATTTAAGGCGAAGCCTTTTATGGAAAAATTTGAAACAGCCCATTATACTTTTTGCAAGTTCATAAAGACACTGGAAAATTACCTTATTTCTTATATTTACAATATTTATAAAAATATATCTATTGCCGCCTTACATTTTTCATGTTGATTTGAAAACAATTTTGGAAAACGATGTTGGCACACCTTCTCATAAAAGTTAGTCGTTTTCTGTCAGTCAACGAGAGCATTTGACATCTGACGTCACAATGGAGCAGTGTTTTTATGAAGTTGCAAAGTATAGTCGATGTCAAATACGTTATGGAAGGAAAGATATTACAATTGTGAATATAAAGATATATTTTCACTGAGTCATTTTTGTAAGCATCTTGCTTGGATGTATAACGTTTTCGTAATGTTAACAAGCTCTATTAGAACTATTTGATTTTAGAAAGAAACGCAGTATAAAAAGTAGAAGCATAGAAAAGGAAAGTTGACAATAGAAACAATAGGTTCATTGCTAGACAAAAATACGAACAGGCCAACACTTGTCGGTAGTACTAATTACAATGTTTATAACTCATTCAAATATTAAGACGAGAACAAAAGTGAAATTTCAGTGGTTAATTTTATTTCTATAAAGGCTCTCCATCATATTCATTTAAGATAAGTCTTAGGCTATTAACAGTTCAGGATACAATAATAATCCTTATTTCATCAAATCAGAAAAACCCATACCAATTTATTCCAAACAACAAGCTTAAAGTAATAGAATAAAAATGTTAAAATTGGCAAATTAGGTTAAACACGTCGAGGAATCCGTAAAGATAAGCATCTCCTGTTTAACTAGCTACATTAGCTACGAGTAAAATCAATATTGAGAATGGAAGAACAATGGAACTATGGGACGTCAAATATACCACTTATAATTTTAAAAACAAACAAAGCATTGAAAAAAAACCATAACAGTTCATGTCCCAATCGCAATCTCGAACCAAAGAAAAAACTCTAAAACTGACAAGGTAAACACGCGAACTTTCACCAGGGAAGCGAGACCGGGTGCTCCGGAAGGGTAAGCACTTTCTGTATAGCTTGTTACATCCGCCATGTGTGCCATCGAAATTGAATGAAAGGGACATGGAACTATTGAACCTTAAATATATTCAAGGTAATCCTAGGCAGCAAACTTGACGACCATAAAACCTTTTGAGGACCCTGATAAACCTAAGTTAGCAATGTCCCTGAACAAAACCTAAGTAAAATCTTTGACAATTTGCAATTTTACTGTACATGTATGTTTAAGATTTCTTACTATTTTGTATTTTCAGTTGTTAAGCAGTTATATTACGATCTACTTGTAAGTCTTCAAACAGGGTCATCTTCATCTTTACCAGATAAAAGTAAGTATCTTGTTTTTTTTATTATTTATTTTTTTTATTTTTTTATTTATTTATTTTTTTTAATGGATATGATACATTGAATGTCAGCATTTTATTTCAGAATTTAAGAATTAAAAGTGTACGTGTGACAAATTTTTAAGATTTTTTTTCAATATCATCACAAAATTTACAGCCTAAAAATAAAAACCGTCAAACTGTCGATATCTTGACAAACCCGCCTATATCAAAAAGATACATATATGAAATTCATACCACAATCTCATTTCCAGGTTGCCGGTGTCGGAAATATGACCGAGCATTAGCAGGCTCGCTCGAGTAAGTTTTGTTTGTGTTGCATAACAATGAAGAGCATTCATATTGACCTTGACCTGTAAAACATGCAAAAATGGCGGTGACCTTTTTCTTTAATGTCGTGTGCTTTGGATTGGCGAGGTAACTGGAATACTCGATGATAAAATAAGGAACAAGTGAACTGAAGTTTACTGCTAAACATGGACTAAATTTTTTTTTTTTTTTTTTTTTTTTTTTTTTTTTGCAGACTTATATTAAATTTACAAAATGTTCTTCTATATCTTCTTTGAAAGAAGAACACAGCGCGTAACATGTCACGTGACTTTAAAATGTTTGTAACATTTGAAAACTATCCTAGAAGTTACCATATATAATATCTGTTATTATTTTTGTCGTAGTGAGTACATAGAACCAGATGTGCACTAAGTAAACTTGTAAAATGTAATCATTTCTATCTATTGTTTACAGGGGAGATAACCAAACGTAAAACTGTACACGACGAGGCTTATTATCATTACAATACCGACCCAGATTGTAAGTGCGAGTATTGTACAAATTATTATTTATTTAACTATTTTCAATTGCAGGTATAGCTTTTATTTCCTTATATTTTACAGTGTGTGTAGTGTAGCTAGCTCGAAATGAGGCGTTTTTCTATCCAAAACATTCGGTTTAATGTTTCATTTATTTTCATTTTTGATTCCACACATAGCGCGGTAGCTAGCTGAACAAGAGCCCCTTACTCTTCCGCAGCACACGGCCTCGCTTTTCTTGTGGAAGTTTGCATGTGTAACTCAATTAACCAGTTTTCAATTTTTGATGCTTTGTAATGAGTTGGGTATGTTTGTGTTTGAATACGTTCATTGAAGATTCCATAGTGACCGACAGGATGCCGATATGCAAGTCCTTCTTATATGCTTAACCCGGTGTATCAACCACTTTTTACATCCTTGAATTACCTATGTTTTACCAAGCGACAATTTGTCCTGCTTCCTTACTTTATAAATTAAGAATGCATCACCATATAATTGAAATGACGAATCGGCTTGAATAATAAGCTTTGTACAGATTAAAATGTGAATTTGGTTTTATGATAAAAAAGTTTATGGCCGTCATCACAGTATTGTTGATAAGTTTGATATCTCTGTGTCAAGGATTGCCATGAATATATTTGACGGCCCACAGTTTCCTTTTTGTTTTACAAAATTTTGATTACACACGTGGTGTGTGTAGCTAGCTAAACAGGAAGCGCTTACCCTTCTAGAGCACTCGGCCTCACTTCCCTGGCTGCAATACTTAAATTTTACTTAACTTGCCAGTTTCAAAGTTTTTTGTTTTGCTTTTAGATTGTGATTCGAACATGAATTAGTATGTTTAATTTTGAGTGCCCTAAATGACACATATTTTTAAATATTTGATTTAATTTTTCATTATACTTTATACCTCATTTATTATACCCATGTAATGCTATATTTGAAGCTTTATGGTTAAGACTTCAATATTTCTATTGTCAACTTTGGTCATTTTCTATGCAGTTATATACATGTCCCTGCTTATGGTGTATTTGTTTCACTGTTAATACACTCTAGTAGAGATTGTTCCCACTACATGAATTATATACAACGAAGAAGGTTGCTTACAAATTAATTGTTTACTTGCGAAAATAGACTTATTAGGGTCCATAGAAAGGCATCTCAATATTATTTATAATTATGATATCTTTTTATTAAAACTACAATGGCGTTCCATAGTCC
This sequence comes from Anadara kagoshimensis, assembly GCA_021292105.1. Classification (NCBI taxonomy): domain Eukaryota; kingdom Metazoa; phylum Mollusca; class Bivalvia; order Arcoida; family Arcidae; genus Anadara; species Anadara kagoshimensis. The sequence goes on from CM037863.1 coordinate 5,908,340, forward strand.
TATGTTTCTTTCATTCTTTATTTGGATTTTATAGATTCTACCTAGATTAATAGAAGGGGGGCTTACCTTTCTAGAACACCCGGTCTCACTTCATGTAAGATCCTTCACTTGACATAATGTAAGAAACTAAAACTCTAACCGCAAAACCTTAGACTTTATAATCTATAACATATACCCTTTGTCTATTTCTGAATTTGCTGCAAGTTAAAATTGTTCCCTCGTGCAAAGTAATTTCTTAGCTAAATTTGTTAAAATATATTGGCCCTTCGAATATCTTTTCAACATCTTGAAAACAATTTTGGTTTCATGATTTTGGTCCGAGCAATACTGATGAGGAATTATATTCCGAAACGGCCGTCTAGTGATGTAAAATCAAAACTGTTATAATATGTAATTACAAATTCCTCATCAGCATTGCTTGGACCAAAATTATGAAACCAAAATTATTTTGAAGATGTTAAAAAGCTACCCAAAGGACCAAAATATATTTTACCAAATTAAGCTAAGGAAACACCCTGCATGAGGTAGTACACCTTAGTTTTTAAGAATCTTCTAATTTTAACTTGCAAGAAATTTAGACAATTATAATATATTTTTGACAATAGTACGTATATAATTCTTTTATCAATGTACGTTTTCTATTTGTTTTTTATACAGACCCCCATGTTCGTGATTTGGTATATAATCATATGAATGAAAAGTGCCGCATGGAAATCATACAACAACTTGAAAGTAAGTTGGTTTTACAATTATTACGCTATGGAGAGATTGTTTCCACAATGATAACTTTATATAACGTAGAAACCTGATTAAAAATATATTGTTGTCACTTCAAAGTTTTTACTTTGCTTTGGGGTTTTAGTTTGCAAATGGCTTAGTATGTTTATTTGTTATTGAATCTTAATAAAAATTCTAACATGGCCTCTGGTTTTCTTCACGGTGGTAATATAAACGCTACACAAAGATACACACATGGTTGTTCGGTTTGTATACCTACACCTGCCATGCTATGTGTGAATTATATTTTCAAAAGCAAGTGGGAGCAAATATTATAACTACAAACGAAATGTAACAAAGGTTTTCTTTCCTATGTTATTGTATTTGTCACAATTCTGTTTACTGATTTATTTAATATCTATTTTATTTACAAATTTACACTGTATTTGATTTGATTATATATCTTTTATATTATTTATTTGTTTTTTTATTGTTTCGAAATTCTTGCTATTTGGTTCAAAAGTGAGTTTTAACCCTTCCGGAACACCCGGTCTCACTTCCTTTTTGGCAGTTCATGTTTCTAACTAAATTTGCAAGTTTTTGAAGTTTTAACATTTTGATCGTGATTTGACAATTGTGTGGAATATATGTTTTACATGTATATATCTGACTTCGTTTATCTGACTGTACAAATGCATGGGCGTGCATGTCATGAGCACTTAAATTAAATTAAATATCTTTGAAGATTAAGCAAAAAATGCAAAATTCAATTAAATTTCTTAAATATCTAGAAATAACGGTATGATTCTATAACTCCCTGTTATATAGAAAGAAAATTGAACATAACGCACCAGCTAACTTTATTGGTCGTAAATACGTGATATCGCGATTACTCGTTCATCGGAACTCTCTAGTGATGAAGATAGGAAAGCGTTGTTGTCTGGGGACAAACATGGCAACAAATCGGCCGTCACAACCCAGACGAGATTTGATCGTAGTTTCAGTTGTAGTTGGCTTAAAAGGGGGTACTTACTGGTAGACGTTCACGTATTTCACTAAATTTGCCGATTCCAAAAATTTAAATAAGGAATGACTATGATATTATTTTTTAATGTTGTATATGATAAATAACGATGTGCGTGGCGAATTATGTAGTGTGCAAACTTTTGTTTCATACAGTAATAACAAATAATGTCACAGTTATTCCTTATAAATAAATTAAGTCATCTATTCACGGAATAATGAATAAAAAAAACATAAAAACGAAGAAAAAACTAAAACGTTCAATGCAAAATTTATCACGCGGAAGAATATTTGTTTATCACCGTCAATTACGTCGTAGATGAAGTTGGACAGCCAATCAATGAAAAGAGGACGCGCGATCAGTGGCTGATAGCCGTCATTTTCTGTCTAGTCACAGCAGTGAGAAAATCGTTTAATAAAGTGACGAGGTGAAATGATGAATAAGAGATAAATACAGATGACTTAATGCTACCATCGGAAGTAAAATTTGATTAGAAAGCCTGTGGAAGCATATAGGTTTGATGGACTACTCGGGAACGATCAAGGGATGATTCGAATGAGTTAGACTGAACCTCACAACGTTTGACTGATCTTTTGAGTAAAACAGTATAGATTTTATGCAAACATAACATCTTACAAAACACACTTTCGATGGCCGCTCATAAACGTTATGTGACTAAGTTTCTTTATTCAGAGGTTTGATGATTGTCACTCGAAGACATTTAGATGGGTATTTTGAACTGCAACAAGAATGTTTTGATATTTCCGACATGCAACGAAAACTGATATGATTTCACAGGCTTAGTATTATGCCAAATTGTCTTATGTTGATAGGGTGGACAACCGTTGAACAGTCTGACAGAAAAGACGAACATGCATCTGATTAAATGTTGGATAAATAATTCAAGTGTCGCTAAACAGGACAGCATTAGATGCATACATCAGATATCTGTTTGTCTGATGTAGCTTCTAAATTTGTCTAAGTCAAATAGCTAAATAGTAACAAACGACACAAACGGGGTAAACATTGTGTTTGTGAGATCTACTGTCTGTGAAGTGTATTTAATATGTAAACAAAGTATAAAATAGTTTCGTTCCGCACGTGGTACAGTTCTGAAAATGGCGGGGCTTACCTGATTTTTTTTTATTGAGGTATAAAGAAAAAAATATCGGTCACGTGGTCTCCATTGTTTTGTATTGTGTTTTGTTGTATAAACAAGCTTCAAATTTAAATTCAAAAGTAAATTTAAGTTCATAATTAAAATTTAAATTATTTTGGATTAGTATTGATTGTCTCTTATTTGTTGCAGAAGATTTACAATTCTTACAAACAACAACACATCATCACCACCACCATACACACGCTCCAACCACAACAACAACTAAAGCAACAACACATGTACACAGAGCAACAACGCATATGACGCACAAACCAACAACAATGAAACCAACTACACAACAGCCAACTACAGCGAAGCCAACCACATCACAACCAACCACACAAAAGCCAACTACAGCGAAGCCAACCACATCACACCCAACAACACAACAGCCAACTACAGCGAAGCCAACCACATTACAACCAACAACAAAACATGTGACAGCCGTACCAACAACAATGTCGGGGACAACTAACAGCTTATCAACATTACCAAAAATGATCACTACTTGTAAGTTTTTGTTATATTTATTAACCAATCCATTCGTCTGCAGATTAGAAACAAGAACAAGGAAATTGATTGTAAGTGCTTTACGTTCCTAGTCAGGAATGCATTTATTTCGCTTATATCCAGAGGCCACCAGTAATAAGTGATGAAACACAATTTTATTAACTCTGGACTACGCTCTGGTCAATGTCCAAAGGGAGAACTTTATTGTTACATGTCTGGAGTGACATAGGACATCGATTTTTAAAATCTCTCCTGTATGACCCCGATATTTTTATTTCTAAATGCCGAGTGGTTAGCGAAAGTACAGCCACTACCCGTTTTCAAGTCTTAGTCAGACCCTGGCCGGGGGTTGAACCTACGACTTTAAATACACGAAGCAAACACTCTCCCAACTGAGCTACGTAGTGGTAAGAAGGACATTAGCAACTGAAAACGTGTTCTTAGAACTAATGGCTATGAGAGTCAAGAAGACTGATATAATATAAATTTATGAGAGAAACATTTAACTGTGACAAGAAAAGAGATATTTGGACTACTGGTTTTAAAATTGTAAAATTCCAGACATTGGACGTGAATCTGAGTATATTTATATGCCAAGTGGTAGATAAAGTAGTCTGGGTAGTTCATTTGATAGAATGCCTGTCTATGTTGCGTTATTCCCCGGGTCCGTTCCCGGTCAGACCTTGTTTTTCTCCACTTTCTGTTATAGTTTGGTGGCAAGTGTGGCCCACGGAAGTGGTACACTATTGACACTGTGAGCTCTATAGAGTTAACCTGGGAATCGAAGTGAAATTTCCCATGTGGGAACATTGGGAACTAAAACAAGTGAAAAGAATATGTCATTGTGGGAAGTACAGTTGTTAGAGCACTCTGCCTGGATCAATTCCCTCTCGTTCTTGTGACAATGATTAATTTACAGCCATTCTGTAGTGTGGTTAATGTCTATTATATATCTCTCAACAATCCACCTTTTGACAACTAGGGGTGTGGTTATAGTAATATTAAACGGTCTTGGAATATCCCACTTATTTTACAAATGATGATGTAGTTATAGTACAATTAGACGCCCTACTAAACCAACGCACATTTTGTACAATTACTGCCCATTTAAGCTTCACATATAAATTATTTCAGGATTATGTGTTATACACAAGGCGGCTTCGCAGTTCATTGTTAATATGCTATTCCTGACTTTTATTCATAACACCGAATGAATACACTCAAATAGAATGCTATTTCTTATATTTACAATCATAAAAATATTGATAGCATGTCCGAAATGTAAAATTATCGCTACATTAGTTTATTGCATTTAAGATTCAGACAAACAAACGGGATTGATGGAACAGCCTTACTCCAAATAAGGAGAGTAACGTCGGGACTAGAGTTGGATGCTGACCAATTAAACAATGTGTGACGTTATAGATGTCATTTTGTGACGTAATCGGTCAATATTTTACAATTGGAATTGACGTTCTTTAGATGAGCCCATTTGTTTTATTGGCATTCAATGGCTCTTGAATACAGTGTGGGGTCATGACCTCTAATTATGTAACGCTTAACTATCTAATTACGTCACAAAAATTGCATTACGTCATGACTTGTTTGATTGGTCAGCATCCAAGTCTAGTCTCGACGTAACTATTTGGAGCAAGGCTGTTCTGTTTGTCAAAATCTTAAATGAAACGATAATTTACATTTCGTACATGCTATCAATATTTTTATGATTGTAAATATAAGAAATAACATTCTATTTGAGTGTATCCATTCGGCGAATAACATTGTATTTGAGTGTATTCATTCGGTATTATGAATGAGAGTCAAGAATAGCATATTTAAAATGAACTGCTTCACAGTTCATTGAATTTGCTATTCCTGACTCTCATTCATGATACCGAATGAATACACTCAAAAAGAATGCTATTTCTTATTTAACTTCCAGAGTTCTTTGGTGAAAAAGTTGTTCTCTCTCTTTGACAACATATTTTAGATATCTGTTTCACTTGTACATATATCCTTACTGTTTATCTATGCCAGTGACACCTTTCATTAATGTTATATGTTGCACTTTTAATCGAGAAATATTCCCAATTTTCATGACTAAGTCTTAAATTCGATAATATGTACACTGTTTTTATACAAATAGGTTTTTCTACTATCTCGTCAACCAAGAAAATAGATACATGTAAACACATTTCAGAATGAATGTTAAACTGCAAATATTTCTCGCTATATAGTGTTATAGAGAGGAATTTTACACCATTCCAGAGAATTTTTTTTTATAACATGTGGTGCAGACGTTGACCCTGTTGATTAGTATAGAGGAATAACGGATTTTAATTGTTCATCAGTACCCTATATCCCTTTTATACAACATACACACGGGATCCGGGAATAACAAGTTCATATTGATCAGACCTATATAAAGGTCAAGGTCAAAGTGTGATCTGTTTTCTGTAACAATCCATGATACATAGTTGTCGCTTTAAATGACACTATCATATGGCATAAAGTTAAATGATTTTATTTCTAAAATCGACATCAACGACGACGATGATGATGTCGAGGACAATTAAATAACTCCTACATCTCATATCGGTCAGACAAGACAAAACTGATTGTTGATCCTGTTGTTTTATTTTCTAGCATACAGATGCAACTTACTAAAGTTTGTTACCACCTTATCACACAGTGCTAAAGTCGCGAACCAAAACGCTGGACTCTGTACCGATGGATCACACACGGAGTCTGAAGCTCTAGTGATGGATACGTGTAATGTTCCAGTAACTCCACAATGGACCAAGGGAGCTAATGTAAGTGATCAATAATTTAATGTCTATGACAGTTATCTCCCCTAGTGATCGACCGAGTTCAGCTCCATATTTAGACTTGTACCTCCAATATGACCCCCACGAAAGGTTACATATGAAGCTGTATGACAAACGTAATGACAGTATTTTCAACTTTCAATTTCTAAAGTAGCAATAAACATGCTTCAACTTCTTACGGTGTATTTGTTTCACAATTAATACGCTATGATAGAGCTTGTTTCGACTACGGACATTTTATACAATAAAAATAGTAGATAACTAACATTGCTCTTGGAGGGGTATTATAAACCTATGCTAATCGGGGCCCCCAAAATTTATGGTCGTCATCACAATTTTATTGATAAATATGATTTTTCTATATCCAAAATTATTCTGGATGTATTTGACGTCCAATAGTTCCATGTTCCGCTCATTATCAATATTGTTGCACGTGGTGGGTGTAGCTAGCTAAATAGGAGGTACTTGCGGAACATCCGGTCTCAATTCCTTCGGAAGGTCACTTGTTATTCCTAGCTATATATATATATATATATAGTTTGCAATTTCCAAAACGTTTACTTCATGGATCAGCGTGCTTTTTATTTGTACTTTAATGCACAGAGAAATAAGGACCATCGGTGATCGTAGAATCTTGATCGTAGAATCATTGGTTTTCTTTTGTCCGTACTTTGTTTTGCTTCGACATCAATGTAAATATGTTAAAACACCTTTATCACCAATCAACCATTGGTGTTTTATTTTTGGACCATAATACAGAAAAAAGTAGAGACATCTGTCCAAAGTTTAGCAATAAACTAAGGCATTTATGCCGAAAAGGCAGCTCCCCTCGTTAGCTATATCATACAAATCAAATACAAACATACTTATCCATGCTCTAATCAAAATTCAGAAGCAAAGTAAAACCTTTTAAACTGACAAGATAGGTTGGACACGTGAATTTTCACCAGGGAAGTGAGAATAGAGGTATTTCAATTGTGTTTAAAAATCGTATGATGGTGTCGGTGCCCAAGCGATATAATGATATAAATAATTCCAAATTATAAGTAAAATTATCAGAAGTTTTTTTGTATTTTATATTCCAGGTTGGTAGTAACTGTAAAAATATTCCACCTTACACGCCTATTGCTACGTTTGTTTTTGATTCCTATGTCCAGAGTTCCTCAGAGTTGGCTGGTATACTTGTGGAATGTACAGCAGATGGATTCAAGGTAAATATTATATATTTTTCCATATACATGTATATCTAATAGTGCACATTGTAAATCAGATGGATTTAAAGTAGATCTTGTATATATTTTAAAAAATATTTTTTCTTACTAGTGAACATTGTAAATGTTGTAATGAAATCAAGTGCATGTACAAACAAAGAGATTCCCCAAGGAAAAGTACCAAAATGTAAAAAAAATCTCTGAACGATTTTCATTGTTATATTTATTATATGGCCAATGATTTTGCCCTTTTCTGATTGGCTTAGAAAGCGGTTGACGAGCCCAATAATCGATACGTTCACCGCGCAACATGCGACATTAATTTGAAGTAATAATGTCCACCGTTGAATGTTGAATTGGTAATAATACCACAATGGTTTAAAATAAAATAGGACAGTATCTTGACAGACGAATTCCCCCATTAAAAGCATTGTCGAGTTATTACTTTTAGGATTTGACCTTGTGACCTTGAACTATGAACCTAAATTTGGTATGCGACCTATTGTCTCATGTTGATATACAATTATTCTGAGTTTGATCAAAATCAATCCGTAGATGATATAGAGCGAACACGATATTGTGAAGAACGGACAGACAGACGGGCGGACGGACGGATGGAGACGGTCAGGATAATCCCTATAGTATATCCCCTGAACTTCATATATATGTTATAGGGTATAAATGTCAAACGTAATCGAAAGCAGGTAATCATACTGATACTTCTGATGATAAAACTTGCATTATGCATCTCTGGACGTTTGTCTGATCTTAAAAATTTGTATGCGAGAAAAAAGACATGATGCTTATTTTTAACATAACAAGAACGTATGTTAATTCATACGATTTTAAAACCCTTTACTAATAACACTGGTACGTGTAGTTTTTGGTTATTACATTATACATTTATTGCCTTTGTGTGAGGGAGATATATCTCCCTCACACAAAGACAATAAATTGTTTATTATACCGAAAGATAACCATATGGCAATAAGAAAGACAGAAAGAAAGAAATTATTCAAAAAAGACGTCTGAAAACATCAGTCCTTCTCCGATTCATTGCTTTTTCTCCTATCGGAACTCATCGGACGCAAACACTAGAACGTCAAGATCGATTCTCCATCAATGACGTCATATCATTGTGACGTCACGGTGTGTTCCGAAGAGGTGGGATATGATGTTTTCAGAAGGATACACGATGTTTTCTCCACCCTGGTCACATGACCCAACGATCCAATCAAATTACAGATTGCATCGTATTTTTCTAATGAGGTATAATAAAACTGTTTATTTAAGAGTTGCCTCACTTTTCCTACTACACTACTTCAACTGTATATGACATATATACGTCATTTATTCAGAAATGGATTTCGTCAGTGTGTCACGTGATACTCCCTTAAGATTGTGTGAAATTTTTATTTCTATTTCATAAAGAATCGCATCAGTTGAAGTCCTCCTATAGAAACAACGTTTCAAAAACATTCCATGAAAAAACTCAGATTAATAGAATCTTACACCGGCAACAATGTAAGACAGGGATATCTCAAACGAGGATGAATATTTTTTACAGTCCAGAACAAGCCTTAGTGAGTTCTGGAAATTAAAAATATTCATCCGAGTTTAAGATATATCTTTCTCCCATACTTCACCGAGTTATTCCGTTGGTTGCTTTAAAATAAATATGACCATTGGCTAGATCGTACCGGATTTGGTTTATACAACATGTATAAACTACAAAACAAAGTGGTTCATTAAAAAATCAAGTATTTATCATTTAAAACGCACTCAAAATTTCTAAATTCTGATTTTCCTGCAAGATGACGTCATTTTCTCCATATGATAACGTCATGTAATTGTCTTTTGATTGTGACGTTACTAAAGATCACGTGGTCATGTGAGACACGCGTATCTCACATAGGGAAAACCCCTATCTTACATGAGCAGATATGGAAGAAATCTCTGTCTTACACGCGCTATTTGGCTCGTCGTGACACACTTAACTGATGACGTCATAATCGTTTTACGTGAGAACGTCAACAAAAAATCGATTACGTCATTTTCAGTAGGCACGGATGGTGACATGAAAACTAAACATTTGATGCATTTTTTTTGTTTAAAAATTATGTTTTATGTTGCAAATATATGAGAAATAGAATCCTACACCAGTATCAGGGTAAAACAGAGATATCTCAAACTTTCATCAATATTTTCAATGTCCAGAACTCGCTAAAGCTCGTTCTGGACAAAAAAATATTCATCCTAGTCAGAGATATTTCTGTCTTACCCTGATACCGGTGTAAGATTAGTCCTACACTGTTACTGGTGTAAGGTACTTATTCTCAAACATTTGCAACATAAAAACATGATTTATAAACAAAAATTGTATCAAATGTTCAGTTTTCATGTCGCCATTCGCGATGTCTTAAAATGACGTGATCGATTTTTGTTGACGTTCTTGCGTAAAACTATTATGACGTCACCAATTTAGCGTGTGTAAGTAATTGTGACGTTGAAAAAATGTTCGTTTGTAAAAAGTAATCTCATCCCTAAAGTGAGACAGGAAATTCTCACATGGGATTTCCATGTCTTTTGTGTAAGAAATATTGATCCTGTTTAATACGAGAGAAATTTATTAATGCCAAGTTTGAAAATAATCATATTTCAAGCATATAAACAATTTGAAGGGAGTATTGTATTAATCCCGAAGGATATCATTATATCAGAAAACAATATATATCATTGCCAGATAAACATTGTTTATCAAAATAATCTGCTACTTAAATTAAATAAAAATTCCTCCCAAATGTTAGGCATGCTTTATTGTTTAAGTATTGACATAGATGGTTTTGGTAAAATGAAAAAATAATTCTCTTTGTATATCAACGTCGTAAAACTATTTGAATTTCAACAATTTCGGTCCGAGCACTACTGCTGAGTAATTTTATTCGGCCGTTTGAAGCTTCCAAATAAAAGCAGCTCTAGTCATTATTATCATTTTAAAAATCTGAGAACAATTGTATTTGAAAAAAACATGCTCTTGACAACAAACAAAGCAAACACTTGAATTTCCAACAAAGAAGTAAAGCTGTGTGCTCTGGAAGGATAAGCATCTCCTGTTAAGCTAGCTACACTTTAAAACACACACACACACACACACACACTTTTCTGTTATATACAGTGTTTGATAACCGTCGTCATTTTTGTTTTTCAGGCTGCCTTCCAATTGTGTGGAAACGCTCCCAAAATTTATGACCTTAAACACGGAGCCGCCGATCGCAGACAAGATGCATATAGCTACTATGTAGTAAATTAAACTAAAAAAATGTTTTATGGAAAGTTCTTATAAATATTTATTTATTTTTTCAATAAACACTATATACTTAGTTCATATCAAATAATAATAATAAACAAACTTAGTCAAACTTTGGTATTGTGGTTTGGACATGGATTAGTATGTTTGTTTTTACTTTGCGTTGGGATTGTGATTTGGACATGGATTGGTATGTTTTTACTTGTGGTTTGGACACCGATTGATATGTTTGTTTTTACTTTGCTTTGGTATTATGGTTTGGACATGGATTAGTATGTTTGTTTTTAAATTGCTTTGGGATTGTGGTTTGGACAAGGATTGATATGTTTGTTTTTATTTTGATTTGGTATTATGGTTTGGACATGGATTGGTATGTTTGTTTTTAAATTGCTTTGGGATTGTGGTTTGAACAAGGATTGATATGTTTGTTTTTATTTTGATTTGGTATTATGGTTTGGACATGGATTGGTATGTTTGTTTTTAAATTGCTTTGGGATTGTGGTTTGGACAAGGATTGATATGTTTGTTTTTATTTTGATTTGGTATTATGGTTTGGACATGGATTGGTATGTTTGTTTTGGATTTGGTTTGGGATTGTGGTTTGGACAAGGATTGGTATGTTTGTTTTTATTTTGATTTGGTATTATGGTTTGGACATGGATTGGTATATTTGTTTTGGATTTGGTTTGGGATTGTGGTTTGGACAAGAATTGATATGTTTGTTTTTATTTTGATTTGGTATTATGGTTTGGACATGGATTGGTATGTTTGTTTTTAAATTGCTTTGGGATTGTGGTTTGGACAAGGATTGATATGTTTGTTTTTATTTTGATTTGGTATTATGGTTTGGACATGGATTGGTATGTTTGTTTTTAAATTGCTTTGGGATTGTGGTTTGGACAAGGATTGATATGTTTGTTTTTATTTTAATTTGGTATTATGGTTTGGACATGGATTGGTATGTTTGTTTTGGATTTGGTTTGGGATTGTGGTTTGGACAAGGATTGATATGTTTGTTTTTATTTTGATTTGGTATTATGGTTTGGACATGGATTGGTATGTTTGTTTTTGATTTGCTTTCGGATTGTGGTTGGGACATAGATTGATATATTTGTTTTTACTTTAATTTGGTATTATGGTTTAGGACATGGATTTACTCTGTTTTTAATTACTAATAATGACATTACTGTCTCACAACTCTTACACTGGATGACAGGGGTGTTATCTCTTAGTTAAATATTCATTAACTGTTAAGATAATAATAATTATTCCGTCAGATCAGAAGCTTAATCCTTATTGCATTGTTTGGTATCACGTCGGTATAAAACAAACTTTTGACAAGCATTATAGATAAGTCATACTACCTGTCGACTGAAGACATATAACGTCAATCTCTCAATAAAGTGTCTGGTTAAAGATAAGTTGTATCTTAACAATTAAGCTTAACGTTCTTCAATTTTACGTCAGAACATTTGAAAAAAGAAAGACATGAAAAGACGCTCAAACTAGTAAATAACTATTTAAGGGGGAGCAATAATGGCACTTTAGAGGCGGACAAATAAATATAATAACAAATCAAAAACAATCATACTATGTCCGAATCACAACCCAGAAGCAAAGTAAAAACTGACAAATGAAGTCAAATACGGGAACTAAGGAAGTAAGATCTAATGTTCCGGATGGGTAGGAACCTCCTGCTGTTTAGTTAGCTACAACCACCACGTATGTAATCAAAATTGAGTGAAAGAAACAAGGAACTATTACACGTCAAATATATCCACAACAAATCTGGGCACAGAGACATCATACTTATCAACAATACTGTGATGACGGGCATAAAACTTTTAATGAATTTCTCAAACATTGACAGGTAAATTATATACAGCACAGACCTATCAAAAATTAACACCAAGCTAACCAAAAGGAGGCACAGGTCCGCCTACCGAGTGGTCGAAATATACACAGGTAGTGGGTGAATATTTAAGTCGCCAAGGGATAGTTGGCAGCGGCGAGAGAGAGAGAGAGAGAGAGAGAGAGAGAGAGAGTTAACAGTAAGCCGAGATGAGCTGTCGATTTGACACTAGACGGATGTTTCGGAATACAATTGTTCATCAGTATTATTTGGACCAAAATTATGAAACCAAAATTGTAACAACTTCTAATGACGTCCAACGCCAAAAAGTCCAAATATTTAGCCTCTAGACAAAATATAATAATTCTCAATATTAAACAACTGTATTTGACTTCTCGTCTGTAGCCTCTATCTTTTGGCTTCATTAGGCGTCGGAATAGTCAACATGTAATAAAGCCCGACTTCATTAGACGTTGGGTGTCACTAGGAGTTGGTGCGTAGCTTGGTAACAGACTTTGGAGAGGACTACTGTTTATAGTTAACGAGGGCCAAGGTGAGCTGTCGGTTTAACATTTATTCGTTAGGGTAGTGTTAAACTTTGGACAGGTCTGTACTGTAGGTAACGAGATAAGCTGCCGATTTGGCGCTAATTTGTTAGGTTGTTGTTAAACTTTGGACAGGTCTGTACTGTAGGTAACGAGATAAGCTGCCGATTTGGCGCTAATTTGTTAGGTTGTTGTTAAACTTTGGACAGGTCTGTACTGTAGATAACGAGATAAGCTGCCGATTTGGCGCTAATTTGTTAGGTTGTTGTTAAACTTTGGACAGGACTGTACTGTAGGTAACGAGATAAGCTGCCGATTTGGCGCTAATTTGTTAGGTTGTTGTTAAACTTTGGACAGGTCTGTACTGTAGATAACGAGATAAGCTGCCGATTTGACACTAATTCGTTATGGTATTGTTAAACTTTGGACAGGTCTGTACTGTAGGTAACGAGATAAGCTGCCGATTTGGCGCTAATTTGTTAGGTTGTTGTTAAACTTTGGACAGGTCTGTACTGTAGGTAACGAGATAAGCTGCCGATTTGGCGCTAATTTGTTAGGTTGTTGTTAAACTTTGGACAGGTCTGTACTGTAGATAACGAGATAAGCTGCCGATTTGGCGCTAATTTGTTAGGTTGTTGTTAAACTTTGGACAGGTCTGTACTGTAGATAACGAGATAAGCTGCCGATTTGACACTAATTCGTTATGGTATTGTTAAACTTTGGACAGGTCTGTACTGTAGGTAACGAGATAAGCTGCCGATTTGGCGCTAATTTGTTAGGTTGTTGTTAAACTTTGGACAGGACTGTACTGTAGGTAACGAGATAAGCTGCCGATTTGGCGCTAATTTGTTAGGTTGTTGTTAAACTTTGGACAGGACTGTACTGTAGATAACGAGATAAGCTGTCGATTTGGCGCTAATTTGTTAGGTTGTTGTTAAACTTTGGACAGGTCTGTACTGTAGATAACGAGATAAGCTGCCGATTTGACACTAATTCAGTAGCTTAATGTTAAACTTTGGACAGATATGTACTGTTTATTTCGTTTATTGATTCAATCATCCTGTTTGTGTCTGACGGATAATACATGGTAAATCATAAATATTACTTCTTAAGAAGACAAGTCTGTTAAAGTCAAATAAGAAAGATTGGACAAGATTTACATAATAAACAATACATGTATATATATATATATATATATATATATATATATATATATATATATATATATATGTGTGTGTGTGTGTGTGTGTGTGTGTGTGTGTGTGTGTTTTATTTCGTAGTAGACAACGTTATTGGGAACTATATTATACTCACTAAGATATACGGTTTGTTAGTAGAATGAATTTTAATATTAAAATTTTACATGTACAAGTCAAGTATTTTTTTCACTTATATTCCCACTATGGTAGCTTAGTTGGTAGAGTGCTTGTTTCGTATGTGGGAGGTCGTTAGCTCGAACCCCGACCGGATCTGATCAAGACTTGAAAAAAGGTAGTGGCTATTCATTCGTCAAGTACTCGACACTTAGAAATGAAAGTCAAGGGTTCGAAAGAGACCTTAAACACCGATCTCACGGGAACGACGGGCATACCATGTTGAAGAATCATTCCTGTACATTGCTTTGAACGCACTGCAAAGGTTAAAAGTTCAGCCACTTCACCGATAGCTGGCGACGTCCTGATATAAGTAAAACATTCTTGATTGAGACGTAAAACCCTACTTAATCCTAGTGAAGGTGGATACGAGTAATAGTCTTTTACATCCCAGTCAAAGTTTTCTTTCACTTATATCGAGGTTGCTTTATTGTATGGAGTTTTGGGGTGATAATACAATTAAAAAATGTCGCTTCATTTATAATTTGTTATGCCAGCGTGTTAGTCTGTGATGTATATAGGTAAACAACATTGACCTTTCCGATTGACCTTTCATTAGGGATATTCATATTGGAGAGTCCACCCGATACATGGGTAGCGTTAGGATTCGCAGTTTATACATATACACATTGCCCATGATTAGTGTTCACATCAAGTAGACGAAATATACAAGCATGATCCCTATTACTTACATTTACCTGTCCATAATGAATATTTAAATTAAAGGTCAAACGGACAGGTCAATGTTGTTTACCTATACGTGAAAACGTATTTCTAACAACATAAAGTAATCGCATGATGGAGTAACTAATTTCTAAACCAAAAACGTAGTTTATATAAGCATCTTGGAAATGTTCAATTAATAACGACGTTAAATTCCCTCATAGTTTTACATTTCTCTGATTATCAAGGCCTTCGTGAAGTTTCATGACAGTCATCACAATTTTTTTTATATGAACATGATTACTCTATATCGAAAATTATCCTTGATATACGTCAAATAGTTCCATATTCCTTTCATTCCCCTATTTTATTATACACATGGCGGGTGTAGTAGCTAGCTAGCTAAACAGGATGTGCTTACCCTTTCGGGGCACGACCGGTCACCCTTTCCTTGTGCAAATTCGCATATTTAACATAATTTGTCAGTTTCAAAATTTTATCCTCCTTTGGAATTATGATTTGAACTTTATATATATATATATATATATATATATATATATATATATATATATATATATATCAAAATGTTTGTATTTTTATTGTATACCTCAAATACATTATGAATAAATTATAAGATTTGATGCAGCTTGTTTTTCAATTATACATGGGTTATGTTAATTGACGATTAAAAATCAATATCAGATAACATACTAATCCATGTCCGAATCACAATCGAGAGGCAAAGTTAAAACTGGAACTGACACGTGAACTTCTACCAGTGAAGTAAGATCGGGTGCTCCGGAAGGGTAAGCACCTCCTGTTTTGCTAGCTACACCCGCCACGTGTGTAATCAAAATTGTGTGAAAGGAACATGGAATTAAGGGACGTCAAATATATCCAGGGCAATCCTTGACACAGAGACATCAAACTTATCAACAATACTGTGATGACAGCCATAAAACTTTTTAAGGGCCTTGATAAGCCTAGGCTTGCAGTATCCCTGAGTCAACAATTTATTTGCAAGATATTATTTTTTGTAAACCCTACTAATTACATATGATACTAGTTTTAATTTTACAGCACTAGACGGTCGCTTCGACATAAAATTCTACATTTATTTTTGGAACAATATATAGTCCAATATTTTTAGTTTTCATTCTACTAAAATTTTATAAACATTAATTATCCACTAGGTCGTGTACAGTGGCAAATCGTGGCCCCTCGTTGGTAGAGTGCACGCTCCGTAAGTGGAAGTGGAAGGTCGTGGGTTCGAACCCCGGCCGGCAAATCTTGGTCATATTTTAACATCTGTTCTCTATATTATGACAGACCACTGCGGTAGCTCAGTTGGTAGAATGCTCGCTCCGTAAGTGGAAGGTCGTGGGTTCAAACCCCTGATCTTGGCCCCTCGTTGGTCATATTTTAACATCTGTTCTCTATATTATGACAGACTACTGCGGTAGCTCAGTTGGTAGAATGCTCGCTCCGTAAGTGGAAGGTCGTGGGTTTAAACCCCTGCCGGCAAATCTTGGCCCCTCATTGGTCATATTTTAACACCAGTTCTCTATATTTCGACAGACTACTGCTTTAGCTCAGTTGGTAGAGTGCTCGCTCCGTAAGTGGAGGGTCTTGGGTTCGAACCCCGGGCGGGTCTGACACAAGACTTTAAAGTGGGTAGTGATTGTTCTTTCGCCAAGCACTCGGCATTACGGAATGAAAGTCACGGTTCTTTCGCATGGGAACTTAAAATAAACGAGGTCCCGTGTTTTGGTAGGCATGGCACGATAAAGAACCCTGCTGTATAATGCCATCAGCGCAACGCAGGTAAAAGTTTCTGCACCTTCGCCTATAGCTGGCGACGTCTCGATATAAGTAAAATATTCTTGACTGGGACGTTAAACATCATTACTCAAGTCAACTCTATCTTTCGACAGCTCTCTGCCACTCGTCTGTCGAGCTTCGACTACTTATCTTTAGCCAAGTGGTAATTTTTCGACAGGCCTGTACTATAAGCTTGATTAAACTGTTCCGCAAGTTGTTCAAAGAAAATAGACTTGATTTGTGGGAAAGGATTATCACCCGAGTTAATCTGAAACACGAGGAAAATTAATAACCAAATGATCTCGGATTTGACATTCGGTATTTCTTTTATAAAATCAATTGGAGATGTGCTTTTCAAAGGCCAATGAATCACATATATTTTACTTTTTTGTCGATATCATATACTGTTACCATGGTAACCGTGATAAACAAACCTTATCTCTTTAATCCATATTGCAAATGATTGCTTGTAATATTTTTATCTGTTTATATATTGGTTGTTACAATTAGGTTTATTTTATTTATTTTTTTATTGATAGATGACGCCAAATAAGTGGCATAAAATATAAAATAAACAAAATAAAACTGAGAAAAAAGACAGAATAAATAAATAATAAAATGCGTACTTGGTAACATTAAACGCTAACAAGTACACGACACAAGATTAGTTAATACTGTAAACGTATATATTATCGTGGTGTACTAATTTTCGCTTATTTTTCTGTTGTTTGTTTTGCGCGAAAATTAATAACAAGTGAAAATTATATCATGTTTGTGTGCTATATAGTGCATATTTAAAAAAACGCGAAAATTTAACTACGCAAATATGTTTAAATTTCTTATACCGCGAAAATAAATACACGCGAAATTAAATACGTTAACAGTAGCAGGAACAGACGTGCAGCGTAACCAAGAACATGACACACTATAAGTTAACGATTGGAAAGTAATTCAAGGTAGACAAGACAATAAACAAAAAACTTATATAAAACTTAAATGCCATAACACCTCTTTTACGGAATACATCTGCATCCAAGGCTTGTTGTTTCCTTGTTTGGTAAAAAAATGCACAATTTTTATTTTTATCTATTAATATTCGTACTTATAGGTCATTACTTGTAAAATAAGTGAGATGGATAAAGTCATTTAATAGTACTGTAGTCACAAAACTTAACTTTAGATCAGTGCTTCATCGAAAATCGGGAATTTTATAATCAGTGTTTCGAACCTGTGTTGTGTTTTCTGGCCAATTCCTAGATATATATAACCATCAAGAGAACGAAAAATTGAAATAATAAATCTAATTGAGCTACGAGTTGTAATTCTTCTTAATTAGTATGGATACTGTATGCAAAAAGATTATCTGTATATGTACACGTGCCATGCATGTACATACCCAAGACAGCTAACATAACCGTTTTTGTGGAGTAATAGCCATGGCAACCAGACCGATGAAGTTTCTCGTACGCGTTTGATTGGC
Source organism: Anadara kagoshimensis (assembly GCA_021292105.1). Taxonomy (NCBI): domain Eukaryota; kingdom Metazoa; phylum Mollusca; class Bivalvia; order Arcoida; family Arcidae; genus Anadara; species Anadara kagoshimensis. The sequence continues at coordinate 5,926,830 of CM037863.1, forward strand.
AGCATGGATGTTTCTATCTGATCTGATTTTATTTGAACTTGGCCTAAAGGTCACCTGAGTTTTATACCATTTGTTCTAAATTCATGCTGTATATAAGGACCATCTGACTATAAAGGTCACTTTTACAAGTTTCATTGGGTATTCTTTATAGACATTAGTCTGTATTGTGATTTTGACCATTCTGCAGAATGAGTTTTTTGTTATCTACAACACGCTATATTACTTAAAATAATAACAATGTATATCTTACCCTCCCGGAGCACCCGGTCTCATTTGCCTGATGGAAACCCAGGTGTATAACCTGATTCGTCAATTTCAAAGTTTTTACTTTGCTTTCGGATTGTGCTTTGAACATTGTTTGACTTTTTAGATTGTCATTTGGACATGGATTGGTATGTTTGTACTTGAAATTTGGAATTGTGATTAGGACATGAATTGGTATGTTTGTGTTTGACTTTTGGTTAGTGATTTTGACATGGAATGGTATGCTTATGTTTGACTTTTTGTAGTGATTTGGACACGGATTGGTATGTTTTATTTGTTTATTTATTTATTTTTTATTTAGTTCCGTTAGGAGAAAAACAATGAATCGGAGGACTGATGTTTTCAGGCTGTCTTTTTAAAAATATTTTTCTTTCTTATTACCATGGTTATCTTTCGGTGTAATAAACAATTTATTGCGTTTGAGTGAGGGAGATATGAACATTTGTTTACCCTCGTGCAAGTCACATTTCCCTCGTGAAATATGACTTGTTGCGGGTGAAAAATTGTTCATATCTCCCTCACTTAAAGCAATTAGTGTACAATGTATGCTGTCACATAAAAAGTTCATATAATATTGAAAAAGTTGGTATTGACAAAAAGGGAAAAATTTAAATACTCCATTATTACAAATAACTGATTTAGATCTTTATATAATGCATGTGACGTTCTGTAAGAGAAAGATGGTCGATAGAACAACCAAATTGTAATTCAGAAACAAAATTATGACTGCAAAAAAATTATAGAATCTATAAAAACATTGCTTTGTGTATGTTTGTGTTTTTTAGAATTTCTCCAAAACTGTTGGAATGATATCACTTTTATCAATATTTTTGTGTAACCAAATGTTTTTTTTTCAAATTGCGTTAAAGCCGAGACAAGCTCAACGCACTTTGAATTTTTTTTTTCAAATTGCGTCAAAAGTGGTTTAGCTCAGCGCATTTTAAATTTTTAAAAGTGGGTTGTTACAGTACTTCCAAAATATAACAAAAAATGAAAAATCTCAAATATTTAACCTACGGACCTAAAATGTGGATTTTCAAACGTCTCTTACTAGCATTTTCCCCCTCTTCGTGGTCACATATGAATAATGGAGCGTTTTTCTCGTTTTACATGTAATTATTTTCATCACCAACAGGTTTTACAAATATTCCTTGAAAAAAGTAATACTTGGTTAAACAACTTTTTTATTGCAAAATCAAAAAATATTTGTCTAAGGTGTTTATACTGTTAACGTCAGTGCCGTTTAAATTCAGTTATTTTGAAATTTAGTTCTTATATCTATAGTTTGTCGTTTTTGTTTTGTAGTCTTTGGCAATTTCTTGTGTTGGTTCTCTGTTGATTCGCTCAATTTTAATTACACGCGTGACGGGTGTAGCTAGCTAAACAGGAAGTGCTTACCGGAGCACCCGGTCTCACTTCCCTGGTGGAAGTTCACGTGTCTAACCTAACCCGTCAGTTCTAAAGTTTTTTCTTTGCGTCTGGATTGTGATTCGGTATTAGATTAGTAAGTTTGTTTTTTTGTTTAAAACCATTCTATGTTTTCATAATTCCGTAACTATTCTTTCGAAAAATATTTAGAAATTAAGGCCATGTTTGTTTCAAAAGGGACTTTAAAATCCGTTTTCCCTTTTTTAAGTCGCGCTTGGCAAGCTAATTGACTCATCACCAGTCTCTGTGCATACTTGCTGTGAGCAAACTGCAAAAGAGAAAAATACATACAGTTGTCAGTTTAAAAGTTTTTACTTTACTTCTAGATTGTGATTTGGGCATGGTTTAGTATGTTTGCTTTTGGATTTGTTGACTATTGACAAGTACGCGTTTTCCCTGATTTTCATGACATTTAAACTTTGTTTTGGGATTGTGATTTAGACATGGACTGGTACGTTAGTTTTTACTTTGTTTTGGGATTGTGATTTAGACATGGTTTAGAATATTTATTTTTACTTTGCTTTGGGATTGTGATTTGGACATGGATTGGTATGTTTGTTTTTACTTTGTTTTGGGATTGTGATTTAGACATGGATTGCTATGGTTGTTTTTGATAATTATGCATTACATACGTTCACGTTAAAGCAAATGCACTTAATAGTACAGCAAAATGGTGATTGAAAAAATATTTTTTTTTTATTTATTTATTTATTGATTAATTATTTATTTTTGTTAAAAGCATGAAATTTTACATGATAAGAGTTAATTACCTGGAAGTTATAAGTTAATAACCCGAAAATTATTTTCTGATATGGATTTGTAAAATGGGTATATACAACCTTAGTTTAAACAATATTTTATTTGTGTTTCTAGTACAATTTACAAAAAATTATATAAAGAGGATCCCGGAACAAGAGTAAACTCTTATATAAACCGGTTTCCTAGACAATTATAATATTACAATATTTTGCATGTCACAGAAAAAAACATATATATTTTTATAACTAAATAGATGAATTAGTGAACAATTGGATAACTTAATTACTTTAATAAATAAATAATGGGTGGTTTATAAATAAATAAATAAGTAAGTAAATAAATAAATAAATAAATAAATAAAGTGTGTAGGTTATAATTTATAAAAGAAAAATGAAAATTTCAGAATACAATAATTTATGACATATACTAGTATGTAAAGTTTCATAATGTAAAAATAATCATTGTTTTAAACGGAAAATCTCTTTGATAAAAGAATGTACTTTTGAACTTTGATGAAAATATCATTGTTTTCGGCAGGGGTCAGATTGTGATTTCCAAATAACAATATGTCAAGATCATAAGAGACGTTTATGGTATGAATAGTAGTAATATACAACCTTAAATTGCATAATATTATTTTGTTATGTTTGTGGTCATTTTGCCCGCCATATTGGATTTTTTGGTTGACTCCATACAAAAATAAAACCAAAAAATAACCCAAAACAAAAACACAATTTTAATTTTTTAGCACAAATCTGCTGTACTATAAAAAACTTAAAACATTCAAACCTGTCTATAAAGGCCACGCAAAGGAACAGAAAAAGTGACATTTATGGGCAGGTGATCTTTATATACAGATTAAAAATAATATGAATAAGAACAACTGGGATAAAGTTTTACTGGCCTTAATGAGCAAGTGGTCCTTATATAGAGATGACCTTTAAGACAGGTTGGTCTGTATTCCTGTTTGGTTCATGTGCTTGCACTATTTCCTGCCTCACACAACAGAAGATTGAATAAAAAAACTAACACCTTCATTATCCGTTCATTATCACTATACACTTACTTCGACTGAATGGATACAGTTTACGGCGAGGTTACAAATTACGAAAGTTAAATTTAGCATACCGTTAAAGCTTTCTGGAATTTCATTAGCGGATCGATTCAGGAACGGGGAAATTTACCGTATAATATTTTTTCCTTCATTAAGGTGGCTATGTTAGGCAATAAATTGATACGAAGAATCAGATTGTGATCAGTTGATAGATACATAATGCTTAGTCTTATAGTGTGGCAAGTTTGACCTGGCAGTTTGACCTTTAATTTGAATATTCAAACACCATTCAAGTGTGTAATTTAGGGGCTATATAAAGTTGATATAAAGGGACAGATGATAGTAATACTTGGTACCGGATGTTTATGGTAATGAAACATGCCGTCTTACACCTAATTCACACAGTCTATTTTTCCTAATCAAATATTCATAGTAAAGGTCAAACGACCAGGTCAAACTTATCGCACTATACCGGTCTCTATTGACCAGATTTTATATCGTACATATGTATGTGTGTGGTAGTATTTCCATATTGAGAGTTTGGATTTTACCATATTCGGTCGGGACAGGCCACTAATTTTTGAAAATTTATAGTAGAAGCGATCCAGCAGGTAAGCAGATTTATGCTTATTTTCTAGTTCCATTTATCTATTTTGGCCAATTTGTGAATTAGCTGTTTTTAGATATCAGTCCATCTGTCTTACTTGTACTGTGCGCATGTGCATTTAGACACGTGACATCATTTTAATTCCCTAAACAGGACGTTATTGCGATGTTGGGCCTAAAACTTTACGTCTCAACTGTATTATGCCATTTTTAGAATTTTATCATTCAATATATTAAAAATAGATATGGCACAGCAATAAACATGAGAAAAAATAAACAATTTTGAAATGTCAAAACATAAATCATTACCAGTTTCTTAATTTATATTTTTGACATCAAACACTTTTAGAGGTGTTTAGAAAACAAATTATACTTATCAACTTTAACCTTTTTTACCCAGAATATATTTGACGTCCCACGGTTCCATGTACATTTCACAAATTTTATTACACACGTGACAGGTGTAACTAGCTCAACATGAGGTGTTACCCTTACGTAGCACCCAGCCTCACTTCCCTGATGGAAAATAACGTGTTTGCCAGCTCGATTCATGTTGGGACTTAAATATGTTGGTATGTTTTTGCTTGTTATAATTATTCATTTTGCGTCTAGTCACTTGTAGTTAATTACACTGTGCAATATTGAAGACTTCGTCATTGCCGATTAAAGGTGCATCTCGAAATAAACTGGAGATGATAAAAGTTAGGTTTTGATTGATATAGTTGTGGTACGTCAAGCATAGCATATTTTTCGAACAATTTCATTCTGAATTACCAATGGCCCAAATTGGAACATATTTACCGTATTTTCGCCAGTTTGAAATCAAGTCATATTTATCAGTGCATTTATGTGTTGTTTCTGTTGTTATCTTTGCCCAACATGAAAGACGGTATTTGGTCTTTTTTCTGTTGTTCTTACTAAAATTATTTATTTATTTATTTATTTAAAGAGTGACATCAAGACTAATAGATAAATCATACTTACTGTCTAGTGTGTTAATATTACTAAAACTTGTCAATGTGTCCGGTGTTCAAGTGACTGACTATACAGTTAAACCTATCTTAGAGGTCACCTCTATATAAAGATCATCTGCTTTTACAGACCAGTAAACCTTAATCACAATTGCCCTTCATTCAAGTTATTTGAACCTATTTAACGGTCACTTGCTTTTAAAGGCCAGTAAATATTTATCCAAATTGCTTCCATGTAAGTCATATTGTTCAAACCTGTATATGAGAACCACCTGTTCATTAGGACCACTTTTACATGTTCCCTTGGTGGTCTGTATAGACAGACTTGATTGTGATCCTTCAATAAAGTTTTATGGCATCTATAGACGTTTAATCGTTTATGAGTACAATTTTGCTTTACTTGAAAAGTTAGAGCCATAAAATTGAAATAAAAGAATCTTTCAGCTACAAAAACATTGAACACTACTTACCATATAATGAAGAAATAAACCTGTATTGGATGTAAAAGAACATTTTAACGATCCAATTACTGTAGAGACGATTTCTACGTTATTCAAAACGCAGCTAGTCCAACATGAACATAAAACTAACACATGTTACTACAGAAAATCACTTTTATTTTGCGAAATATGTAAATTTGCGACTCATCCCATTTGCGAATTCAAATAATATGCGAATATTTCCAGCACACAGATATTTCTATGTTGATATACATTATTGTATTCGGTAAGTTTCCAAACACGAAATAAATTATTCGCGAATAAGGCCAAGATGGTCTTGACACGAAATTTTCTACTCGCGAAAAATAACTGATCTACAGTATGCCAATGGAACGTTTAACTTAATTACGATAGCATTGTAAACAATATTTCAGTAACAGTTTTCTTTTCATGTTTTATTTTTTATGAAAAATAATTAAACATGTTTGTGACATTTTACCTAGCTGTCTAGAATTATATATATGTACGTGTATTATTATGCCCCCCCTGCACTTGGAAGTGGGAGGGGCATATGGTGTTAAATCCGTACGCGTTCTTTAGTTGTGCTGGCTGTTGCAAGGTACATTGTACGTGTTTTTTTTGTTACAAATCTCCTTTCTCCATTTTTTTATAAATAATCTAAAGTTTACTAAGGAACTTAACCAAGCGGTAAAGAATCAAATGCATATGTTGTTTAAATGTTGTTTAAGGGCTTGAACGAAGTGTTGTGTGTGTGTGTGTGGGGGGGGGGGGGTAGGTGTGGGGGATTTAGGTTACTCCATTCTACCGCCGTTTTTTTTGTCCGCCATTTTTCTCGAAATTTTTTATGAAACTTTATATATATATGTATATATATCTACAACAAAAATTCTTTAATTCCGATACTAAAACGACCCTGAATATATTTGACGTTCGCGTTCCATAGGTGTACTTTCCATAAATACCTTTCATTATCATTTTTTCACGGGGCGGGTGTGGATAGCTTGATAGCAGTGCTTACATTTCTTGATCACCCTGTCTAACTGTATGGGTTAAACTTTGTATTCGAAAATTGTTACTTTGCTTTTAGAATTGCGATTTTGAACATAGACTGGTTTATTTTGGATTGAACAAGTCAAGAATATGTCCCTTACTTCTTAAAAATATCTGCCATTAGCTAAAGTTCTTTTGCTAGACGTACATGAGTCATTGGGTTTTAAGTTCTTACCAACAGAATCAGTCACTTCCATTTCTTAATGAAAAATTAAATTTTACTTTGAATTAAAACAACTACGCAAAGTTTTAATTGGATGCAAAATGAAATATTTTTTGTAAAACATTGAGAGTGCGACATATAGTAATAGGGTACAATTTATCTTATTTATAACATATTTATAAAACTCTAGATGCCCGATGTCAGTTTTTTCTTTCAAAAATAACAAAATGGATTAAATTACCTAAGTAAAAACAACTTCTAATGAAGAAATACTTCCCTATATTCGATTTTTTTTGAGATCTGATTTGTTAAATACTGTACAGAACTGTCGAAATTTTAACTCAAAGCTTACCAAAGGAGCCCACTCGGAAGCTCATCTCAGCCGCTCATCTCGGCTCCTCTTTGCGAACATCTCTGCTATTTTTGGGCACCAGTTATCTAATTTTCTACAGATATTCTGAAACATGCTATTTATTCCAAGGCCGATTGATAGCCCATCTTTAACATGTTTTTATTACCTCAGTGTTGAACTTTCGACAGGTCTGTACGTTATACGAATATAAAGCACACAATCATGGAACACTAATGAAACTGATATGTTCAGTGGGCCGTGACTCACATTCTGTGGTTTAATCAAAATATTGCATTTAATAACTTGTACCTTTTTACAGTTCATTTAACTGCCATTTTAGTGATATTTTTAATTTCCGCCTTAGAATAGTCATCTTATCCACATTATTAAGGGTTATACCAGCTTTAACACTTAATAAAATATCGACCCATATCCAATATGGTTTTGCACTAATAACATACAAGGGAATTTAGATACAATTTTCTTAAGTATTAATTTTAAAAAATCCATACCAAATTCTTGACCAAATTAAAATCGCAAAACAATGTAAAAACAAACATACCAATCGAAGTCACAATCCCAAAGTAAACTGGCAAATGCGTAAACTTTTACCAGGGAAATGGGGCAACAAAATTAAACCTAACAACCACAATATTAAACACAACAGCAACAAATTGAAAACAACCATGCCCAAACCAAAATCCCCAAAAACAAAGAAAAACAAACATACCAATGCATGTTCAAACCAAAACCCAAAACAAATAAGAAACAAACATACCAATCCATGTCAAAGTTACATTCCCAAAGCAAAATAAAAACAAACATACCAATCTATGCCCAAATTACATTCCCAAAGCAAAATAAAAACAAACATACCAATCCATGCCCAAACCACAATGCCAACCAAATTAAAAACAAACAAACCAATCCAAACCACAATCCCAAAGCAAAGTAAAAACAAACATACCAATCCATGTTCAAACCAAAAACCCAAAAACAAAATAAAACCAAACATACCAATCCATGTCCAAATTACAATCCCAAAACAAATTAAAAACAAACATACTAATCCATGTCCAAACCACAATCCCAAAGCAAAGTAAAAAAAACATACCAATCCATGTCCAAACCACAATCCTAAAGCAAAGTAAAAAAACCATACCAATCCATGTCCATACCATAGAAACACTTTCAACCCTAAAAAATTAGGTTTAACATGTGAACTTCCACCAGGAAAGTGGGGTCGGGTGCTCTGAAAGAGTAAGCATTTCCTGTATATCTACCTACACCGTCACGTGTGTAATGAAAATTGAGAATGAAATGAAAGAAACATTGAACTGTGTGACGTCAAATCTATATCCGGGGCAATTTTGGATATAGACACACGATACTTATCAACAATGTTGTGATGACGGCCATAAAAAATTTTGAGTACCTTGATACGTAATATAACATACACATTTGCTTTTTTAACTTAAAAAATCGAACATACATTAAGTCACACACACACACACACACACAGTGTACACAGTCATAGAAGGAATAGCATATTTTCAAAGACATCGAAAAACGTGAAATTGGAAAAGCCACCCAAACTCTACGTTTGTTACCACCAAACCAACAACTCTCACAACAATATCTGCGGTTCTGGACAACTTTGCATAATCAATTCGAAACGCAAGCTATTAGTATCACCCACAGAAAAAAAACAGAAAAATTGTCTACTTTGAATGTTACGAAGATTATTTAAATTTTTAACTTTTTGGGGTATTATTCCGATTACAGATTGACCCCCACCCCCACCCCCGGAAATAACCATAGCCATCTGTGAAAGGTACATAATAAAAGCTACACTTTCTTTTCCCGCCAAAATTTCCCATGTATCGACGGGTTGAGATCTTGTTGGAATTGGTTTTAAATTAAGTTTATGCATTTGTGGTACAATAAAAAGACTCAATCAATATTTATCGCGGAAGATAGGAAACTCTCAAAAAGTTTCGTTTTATAACCAAATATGTTAGACTCGGGTTGTGATTCCCCTGACATGCATCACAAATAGCAACAGCTCTAGATAAACAAAATCCTAAACATTTAGTATAAAATAAATTACAGGCCTGTCGAAAATTTTAACAGTGAGCTAACGTCAACAAACCGAATTTTCACTGACCAGTGGTCAAGATATGGATAGCTAGCTGCCAAGAGATATCGATGAACTACCTCAGAATACCTAACTAACTAGGGCTAAGATGAGCCACCGAATGACATTAACCTTATATATGTTTATGTTCATTGGTCTGTCTATCGCTTCTAGTTGTAAGCGTCCTTTGAAGCGGCCACAGATGGCCTACTCTTTTTCGAAGTCTACAGAGGTGTCATTAACGTCCACTGATACACAGGACCTCGGTTTTGTGTTTCAAGACTCACGGAGTAACGAATTTTGTACAGATTAAGTATGGGCAGGATTTATAATAATCTCAGAAAATTTCCAAATGCACGAGTGAGCTTCGAACCCACAACCCTTGACTTCGAAAGCCAGTAACAGTATCGTTCAGTCATGTCCGCCCATTATATAGGGAGCATCGCGTTTTTCAGCGGCGAACCCCATTTTGTTAGTCATGTATTAAACTTTCGACAGGACTGTACTGTACTATCTGCTCTATCCAGACTCACAAACGTAAGCAATTCCTGATTTATGAAAGATTCACGAACTTATACCCTCCTAATTCAATTTCAATTGATTTAACGTCCGAATGTATTTGAAATAAATGTGTTGATTTTATTGGTTCTATTTTTTATCCAATCAAGCTAAGTGTATTATCGTAATGTCGGTTCGTGTAACTATAATCCAATCAACGTCATTGTTTTATTTTGATGTTGGTTCATGCTTTTTTGTCTGACCTAACCAATCACCAAAGGTGCTATTTACACACGCCGGTTTATGTTTTTTTACTCCCGACCATTTCCAAATCCAATAATTTTCTATCTGACACTAAAATGACTCAAGGTGGTTATCAAGCCAAGAATTACAGACTCATTTTTAAAACATTTGCCCGGCCAGTTCTCGTATAAAGTCGGAAATCGGGAATTTATAATCAGTAGTCTCCCATTATAATTTAATAATATAACTGTAGAACAACTTATATTCGCGGCTATTAACTTTTGAGATTCTCTCAGCAAAATCGTTTTACGACTATGCACTTTAATTTGCGATTTGGGCTATGGTATTTGGTATAAATAATAATACATGTACTTGTATGTTCAAAAAACGAGTTCGCAACGATTAATTTTTGTGGTTATTTTTTGTCCTTGCGAAACACGCGAAGATTAATCGCACACAAATAATAGTTTGTTTATAGTATCTGGTGTTCATTTTTTGTTTGCTGTTTAATATGTTTTAGTTGAAATTTCTTTCTTCTACTGTATACATGTCCACAATTTCTATTGATTAGCGCCCTCTACCTCATGACATTTTTTATAAAAAGTCAGCATCAATTTGTCATGAGTAAATCGTAATCGCCATAACAACCAAGAACAAAAAATGATGACACATAAGGAACTTGTAATCGCCGCCCAAACTAAAAAAATAGAGCAAATTGTAACCGAACCGCCATCACAACAGTAAATGAAACAAGAATAATAGAATCTTCAACTGTCTTTGTTTAGAAGTGGAAACAAAGTGTTAAAAACGATAAGAGTATTATAAGGCAAAGAATTGGATTCAAGCCTAGGAATTATATTAAGAACAATAAGAAGAATATAAAATATATCACAATCCAAAAAGAAACAACTTTAAAAATGGGTAAAATCAGTTAAAAACATGAACACTCCCACCGAGGAAAGTGAGACCGGGTGTTCCGGAAGTGTAAGTACTTCTTGTTTAGTTTAAACAATATTTATCCAATTAAATATAATACATATTACACAATAAAAATAATAAATTGATAGGATTCTGGAACTAGAAAATATCTCTAATATTAACCAGTCCTTATATCTTAAAGGACTTAAACATCTAGGTGTATAATCAATTGCATAACAGAAAAAGTAATAATAATAATAATAATAATAATATAAATTGTGGTGGAATAATAAGAATAATAATAATAATAATAATAATAATAATAATAATAATAATAATAAATTGTGGTGGAATAATAATAATAACTAGAGATTGTAACTGGGATACCAGTTACGTATGATTCCCCACCATCCATAAATAATTTATGGCATATATCTGGTGAAAAGACCCTAGCAGGGTTAGCGCTGGGTTGTAAAAGTCTGTCGTCAAGGAAATCGCCAGTTGTAAAATTTTGTTGCCAATTTCATTACTTTGTCGCCAAAAAGGGTAAATCTTGTGATTTTCACGTCACATGCGTTTTTAATGTTGTGTATGTATTGCCTTGATGAACAATTACATTTTAAAGGCAGTTGTGTATAAAGTACATTTGTACCGCGCCGACCTGGTAAACTAAAAAAATCATACCTTGATTGCTTTTTAAAATTTCTTTGAAAGTTAAAGTAGATTTGAATTAAAGTTTTCGGTTGAGAAAAATCGTACATTGGAAGGCCTTCTCGGCATAGGAAGTGACGTTTTCAATGAATTTTATTGAATAAAAAAACTCTTAGAACCCCTCTCAGGCCTCTGATTTGGCGTCGCCGCGTGTTACAATGAATGAACACGTATGGGAGGGTTTGCGCTGGGCATCGTTAACTGCGATTTTTTTTCTTTAACTTGCGACAAAACACGGCGCTTTGCGATTTTTCTGGCCACAAGTTTTCAAAGTTCACCGGTATCTTGGTCACCAGTAATTAACAGGTGATAACACATTGAAGCCAGTGACGGATTGGCGAGTGTCACTGAATAAACACAGTAATTAACGACTGAGTTGATTAAGATCGTTGTCTTAGGTGCGAATGTAAGACCTTATAATGATGGGCAGGTATATCCAAGTAATATTGGAGCGTGTCGACACTGCCTGAGGATATACACAGGTGCCCTCCCGATGTCGTCAGACAGTATAAACACCGATGGACTCGGAATTATTGTAAAATCCAAACTAAAATATAATAAAAGTTACTTTTTGTGATGTTTATTTAATATTTTTTCTAAAAAGTTTATTGATTAATAATCGTGATTCAATGCGCAATACACATCATAGGAGGCCATCTGTTTGTATTTTAATTACGCGACTTATATCGGTTATTCCTATATGTTTGAGGCTCATGATCATAACGATACATCTACTCAGTCAAAATAGTAAAAGACGGACATTTTTATATGAAGCATGTATGTTAACTCTGTGTATAGTGTGTTGAAATAGATCGACGCTGTATATATAGTCCGATTTCAAAGACCCCCTCTATTGAAAAAAAAACGTACTTTTCAACACGTTGAGGTACATATTAGTTTAGGTGTATTATACGGAATAAATCTCATATTGTTATTTCCAGCATCTAAAAGACTCAGATCTTCATTGCTCTATAGGTTATTTAGGTGTTTTTGATGCAAAAGAAATAAAGTCGACTCTCGTTGATTCGAAATCGGTTGAATCGAAATTTCGCTTAAATCGAAATGATACAAATGGTCCCGTAAGATCGCTATGTATTTCTATGTAAATTTGTTAGTTAATTCGATGTGCTGAATTTGAAGCGAATTTTCAGTCCAAATTACGAAATATTACGAAAATTCCCATGTTTCAATCGAAGTGAACTTTCAGTCCAAATTACGAAAATTCCAATGTTTAAATCGAATAAAAAAGACACAAAAATATTTTATCTTAAACTTGAACAATACCTGAAATAATTGCCCATCTCTTATTTGAAAAGTGTTAATAGTAACAGAGTGGCGGCTTACTCGGAAGATTCATTTCCGACTAAGACTGCAAATTTTTGTACTCGACATACCGGTCATTAGGAAAGTGTCAGTCAGTAAAAGGAGACATTTCATTGGTATAAACTTAAAAAAGTGGGCAGTCTTCTACTTCCACAGTCAGTGTTTAACAGAAAACCCCCAAGCCATTTGATCTATCAAGGCAAACTGTATACACCATTCATCTCATTGTGTAAGGTTTTAAGTACAGGCGTGTGACGTGACAAGCTGTGGTTTTAAAAATCGCCAAGTTTTTAACGGTCACTAATCGGAAAGCATTGGCTTGGTATAATTAAGGTGTCGTAACCAGCTTATGTCCATTCAGAATTGGTTTCCCCGGGTATTTAACTACGTATTTATTTACACCCACCCACCCACCTTCAAGATAACGAAAATGAACGCGTCTTGATTATCTACACAGACAACATATTATTGATAGCAAATTTCATCTAAATCCATCAAGCCGTTCCCGAGATATGCGTCAGCATATGGTCTTGAGAGAAGAATAATAATAAGAATAATAAAAATAATAATAAGAAGAAGAAACAGAACGAAAACAATATGATTCCCCACCTTCGGTGGTGGGGAATCATAATAAGAAGAAACAGAACGAAAACAATATGATTCCCCACCTTCGGTGGTGGGGAATCATAATAATAATAATAACCTCTTGTTTTGCTAGCTACTCCCACCATGTGTGAATTATAAGGCGTCAATATAATAATGATGATGATGATGATGATGATTAAATAAATTAAAAAAGGTTCTAAAATCAGAACTGTAGCAAATAAGGGCAACACAATTGTTTTAGTATATACACTAATCTCTGTAGGAATCACAATAATCAAATACAATGATATCGATTGTTACAAATCAAATTATACCAGCTCTTAAAAACCAATATTGTGATTGAAATCTGCTACATCAACATTTGTAATGTAAATCCCGTCGTATCTCTTGGGTGGCATTTTCTCGCTTAATACCCAGAATATTTTTGACGTCACGTAGTTCCATGTTCCTCTTATTCTCAAGTTTGATTACACACGTTGTAGGTGTAACTAGCTAAACAAAAAGTGCTTACCCATCCAGATTATCCTGCCTAACTTTCCTGGTGGAATTTCACGAGATTACCTGAATTTGCTAATTTCAAAGTTTTAACTTTGGATTTGTGATTTTAAAATGGACATGAACATTTTCATATACTTAATCTACAATCTTAATGAATTACATAACATGCATTATATGTATGCTTGAAAACTGGGTAGTGAAGTAAGACACATGAACTAGTGATGAGAAGCCGGATGCTTTGCAAGGGTAACCACCAATTTTTCAGCTGGCTACATCCGCAGTGTGTGTAATCAAAATTGAGTGAAAGGAACATGGAACTATGGGACTTCATATATATCCATCGTAATTTTTGATACAGAGACATCATACTTTTCAACAATATTGTAGACAGCCATAATTTTAGTTCCTAGAGAAACTTAATCTGCTCGCGGTAAGTTAGAGGAAATCATGTCACGTCTGAAAAAAATGTTTGATGTTTGAACGTGGTGAGTGTAGATAGCTAAACAGGAAGTGCTTCTCCTTCCGGAACATCAGGTTTCACTTGCCTTATGGAAGTTTACGTGTTAACCTAGATATAGCTAATTTACCAGCTTCAAGATTTTTAGTTTGTTTTCGGATTGTGGTTTAAACGTAGAATGGTATGTTTGTTTTTTATTGATCCGATTGATTTGGATGGCTTAAGGTGCTTGAGAAAGAAACTTAGTTTTTCGAATTTAGTTAAGGAAAATCATGCCACGTCTGGAAAAATGTATTGATCGTTGAACGATGTTCTCTCCAAGCAAAGATTTAATTTGTTAGTTGATGTTGGTTGGTTGAATGTTACTTAACGTCGCATCAGCAATTTTCAGCTATTCGCGACGATAACTATTTTATTAATATCTTTGGATTGAACAATTTTTTGTATGCCTGTGAAGTGCGAGTGTGTTTAATGTTCTGCCTTGTACTAGTGCGCATTTAGTGTGACTTTAACGTGTTAGCTCACAATACAACGTAGACAAGGTACCATTCCCCCAGTCCATTATACTGATACCAGGTGAACCAGTAAAGGTCAAACAAGGAAACAAGGAAAATTCACTTTCCCACATGTGGTCTGAACGGGATTCGAACTCACAGCGGTGAGGGACCCTAGATTTGTAGACTGACGCGGCCTCTAGTTAGTTGTTAGTACTTACGTTTATTATGATAATTTATCAGTATTGTTGATTATAATGACTAATCTGTGGGAAGTATAAAAAACGAAAGTCGCTAAAATAAACGAAATGAGAACCAATTCTACTTTGAATGATTTACAGCATGGTGCTATTTTTGTTCTGCAATTATAGTTGTGCTATTTTTGTTCTGCAATTATAGTTGTGCTATTTTTGATCTGCAATTATAGTTGTGCTATGTTTGTTCTGCAATTATAGTTGTGCTATTTTTGATCTGCAATTATAGTTGTGCTATTTTTGTTCTGCAATTATAGTTGTGCTATTTTTGTTCTGCAATTATAGTTGTGCTATTTTTGTTCTGCAATTATAGTTGTGCTATTTTTGTTCTGCAATTATAGTTGTGCTATTTTTGTTCTGCAATTATAGTTGTGCTATTTTTGTTCTGCAATTATAGTTGTGCTATTTTTGTTCTGCAATTATAGTTGTGCTATTTTTGTTCTGCATTTATAGTTGTGCTATTTTTGTTCTGCATTTATAGTTGTGCTATTTTTGTTCTGCATTTATAGTTGTGCTATTTTTGTTCTGCAATTATAGTTGTGCTATTGTTATTAAATGACGTTCCTGATAAAATTCCTCCGGTCGCTTTGAATAATAAAATACAAACAAACCAATTACATATTATACTAGTTTTAACTTTACACCACTAGACGGCCGTTTCGGAAAACAGTTCCTCATCAGTAGTGCTTGGAACAAAATTATGGAACAAAATTTTTTTTCCAAGATTTGAAAAGATACCCAAAAGACCAAAATATATTTTACCAAATTAAGCTAAAGAAATACTTTGCATGAGGGAGTATACCTTAGTTCTTAATAATTGCAAATTTTAATTAGCAGCAAATTTAGACATAAGTTTATTTCTGAAAATAATATACAATTATTGCCAACTAAGTTTGTGCTGTCCTCGGGGCACGAGCCACAAGCAGAGATACCGGCTTAATAAATTATTGTTTAAACTACATATTATACAAGTTTTAATTTTACAGCACTAGGCAGCTATTTCGGAATACAATTTCTCATCAGAAGTGTTTGGACAAAAATGATGAAACCAAAATTCTTTCTTCCAAGATGTTGAACAAAATGCTAATGGCTAAAGCAAAGAAACAACAAACATAACAATCCATGTCCAAACCACAATCCTAAAGCAAAATAAAAACAAACATAACAATCCATGTCCAAACCACAATCCTAAAGCAAAATAAAAACAAACATAACAATCCATGTCCAAACCACAATCCTAAAGCAAAACAAAAACAAACATAACAATACATGTCCACATCACAATCCCAAAGCAAAGTAAAAACAAAGATTAAAATACGTGTCCAAACCACAATCCTAAAGCAAAATAAAAACAAACATAACAATACGTGTCCAAACCACAATCCTAAAGCAAAATAAAAACAAACATAACAATCCATGTCCAAACCACAATCCTAAAGCAAAACAAAAATAAACATAACAATCCATGTCCAAACCACAATCCTAAAGCAAAATAAAAACAAACATAACAATCCATGTCCAAATCACAATCCTAAAGCAAAACAAAAACAAACATAACAATCCATGTCCAAACCACAATCCTAAAATAAAAACAAACATAACAATACATGTCCAAACCACAATCCTCCTAAAGCAAAATAAAAACAAACATAACAATACATGTCCAAACCACAATCCTCCTAAAGCAAAACAAAAATAAACATAACAATCCATGCCCAAACCACAATCCTCCTAAAGCAAAACAAAAACAAACATAACAATCCATGTCCAAACCACAATCCTCCTAAAGCAAAACAAAAATAAACATAACAATCCATGTCCAAATCACAATCCTAAAGCAAAACAAAAACAAACATAACAATCCATGTCCAAACCACAATCCTAAAGCAAAACGAAAACAAACATAACAATCCATGTCCAAACCACAATCCCAAACCAAAGTAAAAACAAACATAACAATCCATGTCCAAACCACAATCCTAAAATAAAAACAAACATAACAATACATGTCCAAACCACAATCCTTCTAAAGCAAAACAAAAACAAACATAACAATACATGTCCAAACCACAATCCTAAAGCAAAACAAAAACAAACATAACAGTCCATGTCCAAACCACAATCCTAAAGCAAAACAAAAACAAACATAACAATACATGTCCAAACCACAATCCTAAAGCAAAATAAAAACAAACATAACAATCCATGTCCAAATCACAATCCTAAAGCAAAACAAAAACAAACATAACAATCCATGTCCAAACCACAATCCTAAAATAAAAACAAACATAACAATACATGTCCAAACCACAATCCTCCTAAAGCAAAACAAAAATAAACATAACAATCCATGTCCAAACCACAATCCTCCTAAAGCAAAACAAAAATAAACATAACAATCCATGTCCAAACCACAATCCTCCTAAAGCAAAACAAAAACAAACATAACAATCCATGTCCAAACCACAATCCTCCTAAAGCAAAACAAAAATAAACATAACAATCCATGTCCAAATCACAACCCTAAAGCAAAAAAAAACAAACATAACAATACATGTCCAAACCACAATCCTAAAGCAAAATAAAAACAAACATAACAATACATGTCCAAACCACAATCCCAAACCAAAGTAAAAACAAACATAACAATACATGTCCAAACCACAATCCTAAAGCAAAACAAAAACAAACATAACAATCCATGTCCAAACCACAATCCTAAAATAAAAACAAACATAACAATCCATGTCCAAACCACAATCCTCCTAAAGCAAAACAAAAATAAACATAACAATCCATGTCTAAACCACAATCCTAAAGCAAAACAAAAATAAACATAACAATCCATGTCCAAACCACAATCCTAAAATAAAAACAAACATAACAATCCATGTCCAAACCACAATCCTCCTAAAGCAAAACAAAAACAAACATAACAATACATGTCCACATCACAGTCCTAAAGCAAAACAAAAACAAACATAACAATACATGTCCAAACCACAATCCTAAAGCAAAATAAAAACAAACATAACAATACGTGTCCAAACCACAATCCTAAAGCAAAATGAAATCAAACATAACAATACATGTCCAAATCACAATCCTAAAGCAAAGTAAAAACAAACATAACAATCCATGTCCAAATCACAATCCTAAAGCAAAATAAAAACAAACATAACAATCCATGTCCAAACCACAATCCTAAAGCAAAACAAAAACAAACATAACAACCAAACCACAATCCTAAAGCAAAATAAAAACAAACATAACAATCCATGTCCAAATCACAATCCTAAAGCAAAATAAAAACAAACATAACAATCCATGTCCAAATCACAATCCTAAAGCAAAGTAAAAACAAACATAACAATACGTGTCCAAGTCACAATCATAAAGCAAAATAAAAACAAACATAACAATCCATGTCCAAATCACAATCCTAAAGCAAAGTAAAAACAAACATAACAATACGTGTCCAAGTCACAATCATAAAGCAAAATAAAAACAAACATAACAATACGTGTCCAAGTCACAATCATAAAGCAAAATAAAAACAAACATAACAATCCATGTCCAAATCACAATCCTAAAGCAAAATAAAAACAAACATAACAATCCATGTCCAAATCACAATCCTAAAGCAAAGTAAAAACAAACATAACAATACGTGTCCAAGTCACAATCATAAAGCAAAATAAAAACAAACATAACAATCCATGTCCAAGTCACAATCATAAAGCAAAATAAAAACAAACATAACAATCCATGTCCAAACCACAATCCTAAAGAAAAATAAAAACAAACATAACAATCCATGTCCAAACCACAATCCTAAAGCAAAATAAAAACAAACATAACAATCCATGTCCAAACCACAATCTACGGACAGGTTAAAAACTTTGAAGTGAGAAATTAGGTTAAACAAATGAACTTCAAGTAAAGTGAGGCCGGGTGCTCCGGAAGGGTTAGAGCAGCTCTTGTTTAGCTAGCTTCACCCACCACGTGCGTAATCAAACATGAGAAAGAAAGCAAAATAGAAATGCAAACCAATACCACTTTCAATGATTTAAAGTTAAAGTCTGTCCCGAGCCATTAGGCCCATCAGGCCGGAGCTTATCCCGGTTTCGGTGGCGTTAAGCGACTGAGAGTACAAGACTCTCCCCTGAATGGGACGCCGGTCCATCGCAGGGTTTACCCCCAGCATTTTGCTGGTACTCATTTATTTTTCAGCTGAGTGAACTAGAACAACGTGAAATTAAGTGTCTTGCTCAAGGACACAACACATCGCCCGGTCCAGGGATCGAACCCACGACCTTCGAATAATGAGTCCAACGCCTTAACCACAAGGCCACTTCAATGATTTACATTACATAAAATATATGTATGCTTATAGCGTAAATTGCTTCCTATTACGTCCATCCTTCATTTATAGTCATCCAATTCCAATCAGTATCTAATGTGGTACATTTGTTACTAAATAAAGATCAAAGTTTCTGCTATCTCCGGTCGATGTAGATAATTGTAGGACCTAGAAGAACGTAATACAAGAGAACAAGCTGCTTACAAATAGAACGACATTGCAGGCCTTACCTTATCAGAGCCCTCAAAAAAGTTTATAGCCGT
The DNA here is from genome assembly GCA_021292105.1 of Anadara kagoshimensis. Classification (NCBI taxonomy): domain Eukaryota; kingdom Metazoa; phylum Mollusca; class Bivalvia; order Arcoida; family Arcidae; genus Anadara; species Anadara kagoshimensis. Next base: position 5,946,703 of record CM037863.1, read on the forward strand.
CATCGCCATATTATTGATAAGTATTAAGATTAAGCAATTTGGGAAAATTAGAAATTTTTGATAGGTTTTGGAAATATATTTACAGTGTTCTAATTTAATTTTTGTTCACTATTTACATGTATTGGATAACCATGCAGAAAATTTGTATATTGTATATATTGTATTATGATTGTATATAACAATTATGTAGAACTATGATATTTCATGTTTGCTTTACAAAAATAAAATATATATAAAAAAATATATTATTGATAAGTGCCATTTCTCTGTATTCAAAATTATCCAGGATATATTTGACTTCCCATAGTTCCATGTTCATTTTCCTTTTATTCCCAATTTTGATGACACACGTGACTAGTGTAGAAAGCTAAACAGGCGGTGCTTACCCTTCCGAAAAAGCAGGCCTCACTTGCCTAATGAACGTTTACGTGTTAATCTAATTAACCAGCTTCAAAGAGTTTTACTTTGCTTAAACATAGAATGGTATACTTTAAATTTATTTTGATTCATCCAGTCGATTTGGATGATCATGACTTTAGGTGCTTGAGAAATTAAAAAACAAACATACTAATCCATTTCCGAATCACAATCTAGAAGCAAAGAAAAAAACATTGGAACTGACAAGTCAGATTAGACATGTGAACTTACTAGGGAAGTGAGGCCGGGTGCTGCTCCCGGAAGGGTAAATCACCTGTTTAGCTAGCTACATCCGCCACGTGTGTAAACAAAATTGTATGAAAGGAACATGGAACTAGTTGACGTCAAATATATGTAGGGCAATCCTAGACACAGAGACATCAAACTTATCAACAATACTGTGAAAGAAACTTAATTTGTTCGCGGTTAGTTAAGGAAAATCGTGCCATTTCTGGAAAAATTACTGATCATGTTATTTCTACTCTCCATGCATAGATTTAATTGGTTAGTTTTTAGTGTATTCTATTCATGTTTATACCAAAATTTTATCAGGTCCTTCGTTTTACCATTGTTGATCATAATGACCAATCTCTCGCGAGTGTTACCAGCAATAGGCTCATTAAGACCTTCGTTTGACCATTTTTAGCTCACCTGACCGAAGGTCATGTGAGCTTATGGCATAGCGCAGCGTGTGTATGTGCGTGTGTGCGTGTGTGCGTGTGTGCGTCGTTAACACCTATTTTCGACTTCTCCTCTGAAACTACTGGACAGTTTTTGATGAAACTTTGTCAGAAGTATATATGGGTCGGTGCAATTCAGATTTGTTCGTGGCGTTGCTATGGCTACCATAACTAGGTCAAGGTGACATAGGGGTGCAAAAATCTTAAAAAATCTTCTTCTCCGAAAGTACTGATTGGAGAAAAAATCTGATGTGATATTTGGCTTCTCTAGGGTCTTAAGTCTATAGTTTGTTCATTTTGTGAAATTGGGGTAAAAAATAGGTTACGCGTTTTTGCCTTTAATTTTGAAAAAATCGTAAAATAGCTTCAAATTGTTATAACTTGACTATTTGACCAGATAATGACATGGGGTTTTCAGTTTTGACATCTTCTTGTTAGTATCTTCAAAATGAGGTCAAGGTCGATTGTGAAGGTCGTGACCTAATTTTTTTTACCTCTGATTATAATTATTATCTCGAAAACTATAAACTTTTTGTATAGGCATGTATATTAGAATGTTGTAGGTATCTATACTACGATCATTTTGATGTATAGAAAAAGGTCATGGGTTCAAAGGTCAAGGTCACAGATGCGAAACAATACCGAAATGGTTAATTATCTCGAAAACTATAAACATTTTGTATAGGCATGTATATTAGAATGTTGTAGGTATTGATACAACGATCATTTTGATGTATAAAAAAAGGTCTTGTGTTCAAAGGTCAAGGTCACAGATGTGAAACAATACCTAAATGGTTAATTATCTCGAAAACTATAAACTTTTTGTATAGGCATGTATATTAGAATGTTGTAGGTATTGATACAATGATCATTTTGATGTATAGAAAAAGGTCATGGGTTCAAAGGTCAAGGTCACGGATGTGAAACAATACGGAAATGGTTAAATTTCTCGAAAACTATAAACTTTTTGTATAGGCATGTACATTAGAATGTTGTAGGTATTGATACAACGATCATTTTGATGTATAGAAAAAGGTCATGGGTTCAAAGGTCAAGGTCACAGATGCAAAACAATACCGAAATGGTTAATTATTTTGAAAACTATAAACATTTTGTATAGGCATATATATTAAAATGTTGTAGGTATCGATACAACGATCATTTTGATGTCTAGAAAAAGGTCATGGGTTCAAAGGTCAAGGTCACAGATGCGAAACAATACCGAAATGGTTAATTATCTCGAAAACTATAAACATTTTGTATAGGCATGTATATTAGAATGTTGTAGGTATTGACACAACAATCATTTCGATGTATAGAAAAAGGTCATGGGTTCAAGGGTCAAGGTCACAGATGTGAAACAATACTGAAATGGTTAATTATCTAAAAAACTATAAACTTTTTGTATAGGCATGTATATTAGAATGTTGTAGGTATTGATACAACGATCATTTTGATGTATAGAAAAAGGTCATGGGTTCAAAGGTCAAGGTAACAGATGCGAAACAATACCAAAATGGTTAATTATCTCAAAAACTATAAACTTTTTGTATAGGCATGCATATTAGAATGTTGTAGGTATTGATACAACAATCATTTTGATATATAGAAAAAGGTTATGGGTTCTAAGGTCAAGGTCACATATGCGAAACAATACGGAAATGTTTAATTATCTCGAAAACTATAAACTTTTTGTTTAGGCATGTATATTAGAATGTTGTAGGTATCGATACAACGATCATATTGGTGTATAGAAAAAGGACATGGGTTCAAAGGTCAAGGTCACTGATGTGAAACAATACCGAAATGGTTAATTATCTCGAAAACTATAAACTTTTTGTATAGGAATGTATATTAGAATGTTGTAGGTATCAATACAAGAATCATTTTGATGTATAGAAAAAGGTCATGGGTTCAAAGGTCAAGGTCACAGATGCAAAACACTACCAAAATGGTTAATTATCTCGAATACTATAAATTTTTTGTATAGGCATGTATATTGGAATGTTGTAGGTATTGATACATTGGTTATCATGATGTAAAGAAAAAAGTCTTGGGGTTTAGTATTTATGTGTTCTTTAAATCTATCAGCTAGCCATTAGTTATCAGGTGAGCGTATCAGGCCCATGGGCCTCTTGTTAATCCTAATGACCAATCTGTCGGAAGTGTGGTCAGCAATAGGCTAATTAAGATCTTCGTTTGACCATTGTAAAATATCATAGCGAATCTGTCGGAAGTGTGAACAAGAATAGATTTATTAAAGCATTCGTTTGACAACTGTAAATTATCATGGCGAATCCGTCGGAAGTGTGAAAAGCAATAGATTTATTAAAGCCTTCGTTTGACCATTGTTGATTATAATCGACGAAATGTCGAAAGTGTAAACGGTAATAAATTAAAATATGTCAAACCTACGGTGAAACACAAGTAACATGACATTTATTTTACGGTGTTCTATTTTTTCATATTAGACTGTTACCTTTGTAATATCAATCCATTATGACGTAATCAGTTCTCATGCTTTTGAGGTGCTTCCCTGTCGGAGCACCCGGTCACTTCCCTTGTGAAAGTTAATGTTTCTAACTTTTTCTAACAGTTTTTACTTTGCTTCTGGATTGTGAGTTGGACATGGATTAGTGTGTTTGAAAAAAAAAAAAAAAGGGTTTTGGAATACTCGTGGAACAGGTGTATTTGTATCTGGTATCGAAACTGGGCAACAGTTATCGTTCTCGAAAATATATGTAGTGAAATTACAAGTAGTAGTAATTACAAGTAGTAATGTTCTGAATCAGTTTTCCTGGCCCACCTCCTGAAATACATAACAAAAAAAAAAAAAAAAAAAAAAAAAAGTTTTGCTAGTAATAATTTTAAGAAAGAAAGATACTTTTCACAATCTATTCTTGAAACTTCTAATTCATACAAACTTCCAATTGTAAGATTACAGGAGATTGAATATATTCCGCTGCTTCGAGAATGGAACAAAGTCCATATACAGAACAGACCTGTCGAAAGTTTAACACTGATGTAACGAACAGGAGGCGAGGCTCAGACTGGCCGAACTATGTATAGCTTTAGACTGATAGATATATGACAGCTATCGAATAACTGTTGAGATATAAACCAAACAAGGGACTGAGATGAACTGCCGAGTCCGCGCTAATTCTTAAGTTTTGTGTTGAACTTTCGACAGGTCTGTACAGTAATTCAGGAATGTTCCGTCCACCGTGCAGATTGGCACGGTTTTAACAGAAGCATTTGTATCGCACAAAACATAGAAATCATACGTTGTAATCGTATTGGTGATTTTGATGGATGTGTTTATCACCCTGTCAATTCAGTCGGATTAGTTGGTCCAATTTAATTAATAAGATTAGAAGAAACGTATCCAGTTTGTTCGATTTAAGTCTGATACAGTACAAGCCTGTCGAGAATTTAACACTGATCTTATTGAAGTTAGTAAGGCCGAGATAGGGATAGCTATGGGTCGAAAAGCCGCCTAGAGATAGATAGCAGCTGTCTATAAGCTGCCGGATAGAGCTAACGAGGGGCCAAGATTGATTGCCGAGATATGGATACCAAGTGGTCGAAAAGGCGCCTAGAGATAGATAGCAGCTGTCTATAAGCTGCCAGATAGAGCTAACGAGGGGCCAAGATTTACTGCCGAGATATGGATAACTCTTGTTACTCTTGATCTAGATGATATAATCATGTATATATATATATCGCCATCATATTTTAAGTATAATTTGTGATCTAGGTTTTTACACGGATAAGCTCAGAAACCAAGGTGTTATCTCTAAATGTCATGAGATATTTACAGCCAAACCAAGCCAATGTGAAGCAAAAAACACATAGTTATCTATGTCCAAATCACATTTACAAAATAAAGCAAAATCTTTAAAACTGGCAAACTCATCAATTTCCACCAGGTAAGAGAGGATGGGTGATCCGGCAGAACAAGCACTTCCTGCCTTGCCAGCCACGCCCGCCATGTTTGTAATCAAAATTGATAACAAAAGGAACATGAAACGTTTCCGAGTAACGCGCAGCTCGAATCCATAGTACTTCACTTTTGACTTTCAACAAAAGCATGAATCCGAATAATTATATGCGTTATGAATCGAATTCAGCCTTACTTGTCAGATATACAACAATATTTTCATTGATTTTTGGTGAGATATTATCACCTTTACATTGCAAATTATTTATCAAAACACAAAACAAATAACAAATGAATCTACAATCCGGGAACCATTTTAATTCTTATAACTGACAGGTTTCCTGTTCAGTTTTCATGGAACAGTCCCAAAGCAGTATATAGCACAGACCTGTCAAAAGTTTAACAATGCGCTCATGAATCTGTGCTAAATTTGCGTATCCTATCTCATTGCAAATTATTTATCAAAACACAGAATAAAAATTACAAATGCTTCTGCAATCCTGTAAACACTTTTTTATTCTTAAAACTGGCGGGTCTCCTGTTAGTTTTCATGGAACGGCCCCAAAGCAGTATATAGTACAAGCCTGTCGAAAATCTAACAATGACATCACGAATTGGCGCCGAAATTGCGGATCCTTTCTGTCTTTTGTAAGCTCGGCCGCTTTCGGTAGCTTCTATCTCCTTAACAACAAGCTATCCATAGCTTGGTCACGTGATAACTAAGCTTCCACTTCTCTTTTCACTGATTAGCTCAGTGTTATACTTTCGACAGGTCTGTACTGCATGAGTGAGAACCAGTTAAGTTTTATCATAAATCATTTTAATCAATTAGGCTCAGAAAAATATAAACCAGTTTAGAAATTATCGCCTGTAGTTGACCAAAGTGGCCTGTCTGTTATAATTCTAATGTCTAATTAGGCCATTAGGACGGTTGTCTGGAGAAATTGATCAGCTTGTGTGTCTTAACGTCCCTTGTGTTAATATTTAACTTACAACAAGACTGTCTAGAGATTTCTGAAGCTGTTTGTCTTGTGACTGTTATGTTTTGTGGCTTTTTGTCGTTTAACTTTATGGTTCTTGTTCCATTTTGTGGCTGTTATGTTTTATTGTGTGGCTGTCATGTTCATTTTTGTTGCTGTTGTGTTCAGTTTTGAGGCTGTTGTGTTTTATTTTGTGGTGGCTGTTATGTTACAATATTGAGGCTGTTGTGTTTTATTTTGTGGTGGCTGTTATGTTACAATATTGCGGCTGTTGTGTTCAATCTTGTGGTTGTTGTGTTCAATCTTGTGGCTGTTGTGTTCAATATTTTGTGGCTGATGTGTTCAATATTTTGGCTAATGTGTTCATAATTTTGTTGCTGTTGTGTTCAATTTTATGGCTGTTGTTTTCAATTTTGTTGCTGTTGTGTTTAATTCTGTTGCTGTTGTGTTCAATATTGTGGATTTTTGGTTCAAACTTGTGGCTGTTGTGTTCAATTCTGTTGCTGTTGTGTTCAATAATTCGGCTGTAATGTGCAATCTTGTGGCTATTGCGTTCAATTTTATGGCTGTTGTATTCAATATTGTTGCTGTAGTGTTTAATTTTGTGGTCATTAGGTTTAATTTTGTCGCCTCTTATTGATTAATAACACAAATACAAAATCTAAGCAGGACACGTTTCATCCCGGCAACTTATTTCTTTATCTCTGTCTTTTACCTCTAACTTTTTATTTTCTCATATACTTAAAAAAATAACATTCACTGAGACAGTTATGTATGTTTATATATGTCATTTGTATATACTTTTGCAATGTAGTTTGTTTAAAATACCTCCGGATCCTGTCGAACAACTACTACAAAAAAAAAAAAAAAAAAAAAAAAAAAAAACTGTACATACTCACCGTGAATAAAGATGACCATTGTAATCGCTTTGTCCGTGTAAATTCACATAGCTGTAATTCACATTTTTGGTTTCATATTTAGCTCCAAATATAATCCCAACAAAATGTTTTATTCCGTCAACAATTTTATGGCAGAGCCAACGGTTATGTAAACACGAGCGAGTTCATTGTGCACCAATAGGTACTATATATACCATGTTGTCGTATACGTGTGTTCGCACCTTCATGCGTACGTTTGGCGGCTCTACCTTCGTGTATGTCCCTATCGGTGGGCTATATAAGTTATATGGACTCTTCCATAGTTATGGACGCTCTGCCACATTGTCGCTGACCGACTTTTCACTATATCATTATTGCACGTGATAAACAGCATAATCTTTCAATCATTGTCCATCAAGTTCAACAGTCACGCCGGTTAACGGATTAATATTGTCTAGTAAGACAGGATCCCGGGGACTTGAAATCAAACGGGAAAATATTTTTGTTTATTAACTTTATTATGTTATTTACAATGTTAAAGTTGAATGTTAAATAAATAAATAAAAAAAGGTTTAATTTTGTTGCTTATTTCCCTGGTGAAAATTTACGCATTTGTCAGTTTACTTTGAGATTATGGTTTGGACATGGATTGGTATGTTGTTTATTTATTTTTATTTTATTTTTTTATATATATATTTTTTACTTTAGAATTGCTATTTGGACATGGATTGGCATGCTTTTCTTACATTACTTTAGGGTTGTGCTTTAGACATGGATTGGTTTGTTACTTTTTACTTTACTTTGGGATTGAGATTTGGACATGCATCGGTATGTTTGCATTTACTTTACTTTGGGATTGAGATTTGGACATGAATCGGTATGTTCGTTTTTACTTTACTTTGGGATTGAAATTTGGACATGAATCGGTATGTTTGTTTTTAGTTTACTTTGGGATTGAGATTTGGACATGAATCGGTATGTTTATTTTTACTTTACTTTGGGATTGAGATTTGGACATGGATTGGTATGTTTGTTTTTACTTTACTTTGGGATTGAAATTTGAACATGAATCGGTATGTTTGTTTTTACTTTACTTTGGGATTGAGATTTGGACATGGATTGGTATGTTTGTTTTTACCTTACTTCAGGATTTTGCTTTGGACATGGATTAGTATGTTTGTTTTTACTTTACTTCGGGATTTTGCTTTGGACATAGATTTGTATGTTTGTTTTTACTTTATTTTGGAACTTAGATTTGGACATGGATTGGTACGTTTGGTTTTTTTTTTTACTTTACTTTGGGATTGTGATTTGGACATGGATTGGTATGTTTGTTTTTACTTTATTTTGGAATTGAGATTTGGACATGGATTGGTATGGTTGTTTTTACTTTGGGATTGAGATTTGGACATGGATTGGTATGTTTGTTTTTACTTTATTTTGGAATTGAGGTTTGGACATGGATTGGTATGGTTGTTTTTACTTTGGGATTGAGATTTGGACATGGGTTGGTATGTTTGTTTTTACTTTGCTTCGGGATTGTGATTTGGGCATAGATTGGTATGTTTGTTTTTATTTTGCTTCGGGATTGTGATTTGGATATGAATTGCTATGTTTGTTTTTACTTTACTTTGGCATTGTGATTTGGACATGGATTGGTATGTTTGTTTTTATTTTGCTTCGGGATTGTGATTTGGATATGAATTGCTATGTTTGTTTTTACTTTACTTTGAGGTTGAGATTTGGACATGGATTGGTATGTTTGTTTTTTACTTTGCTTCGGGATTGTGATTTGGGCATGGATTGGTATGTTTGTTTTTATTTTGCTTCGGGATTGTGATTTGGATATGAATTGCTATGTTTGTTTTTACTTTACTTTGGCATTGTGATTTGGACATGGATTGATATGTTTGTTTTTACTTTACTTTGAGGTTGAGATTTGGACATGGATTGGTATGTTTGTTTTTACTTTGCTTTGGGATTGTGATTTGGACATGGATGGGTATGTTTGTTTTTACTTTACCTTGGGATTGAGATTTGGACATGGATTGGTATGTTTGTTTTTTACTTTACTTTGAGATTGAGATTTGGACATGGATAGTATGTTTGTTTTTACTTTACTTTGAGATTGAGATTTGGACATGGATAGTATGTTTGTTGTTACTTTACCTTGGGGTTGAGATTTGGACAAGGATTGGTATGTTTGTTTTTTACTTTACTTTGGGATTGAGATTTGGACATGGATTGGTATGTTTGTTTTTTACTTTACTTTGAGATTGAGATTTGGACATGGATAGTATGTTTGTTTTTACTTTACTTTGAGATTGAGATTTGGACATGGATAGTATGTTTGTTGTTACTTTACCTTGGGGTTGAGATTTGGACAAGGATTGGTATGTTTGTTTTTTACTTTACTTTGGGATTGAGATTTGGACATGAATTGGTATGTTTGATTTTACTTTACTTTGGGATTGATATTAGAGCATGGATTGGTATTTGATCAAATCACTATAATGATTGAACTGTAATAATCAATTCCTGGAAGGTGATAATTGTAGACTTGGAAGAGGCATATAAAACAGTACAAACCAGTCAAAAGTGTAACACTAACGAATTAGTGCAACTCTCTGTCCCTCGGTAGCTGTAATTTGACAGTTTCTTAATATCGTTTAGCAGTTTTCGGCCACTCACTTTCCAAAGTTTGGTCACTCGACAGCCGGGAATTGATCACTTTTAGTAAGCTCAGTGTTAAACTTTTGACAGACCTGTACTGTAGCTCCAGTAGGGACCTGTCGAAAGTTTTACCCTGAGCCAAGGAAAATTGGTCGGCTGAGATATGCATAGCAAGTGACCAAAACGCCGTATGTAAACAGATAAAAGCTACCGATATCCTGTCGATATTAACAAAAGAGGTGTCGATTCCATACTAATTCGCGAACGTTAAGTTTTCGACAGGCCTGTACTGTAGCTTGGCAGCTCAGCAGTCTGATAACTTCGACCCTTTTTTGTTAGTTCAGTGTTAAACATTCGACAGGGCTTCACTGTGGCCTTATACTACAATTATTATATAAATACCGTATTTCCACAAATTCAGTGAAAATGGAAAATGCAAGACTAAAGTCGTACTTAAAAATCAAATCAAACTCACAAAAAATGTGAAAAGTTGATACAAAATATACTGACCTTATAGAAAAAAAATAATTTCAATTCATCCAAAAGTGAATTTAATTCTCTACATAGAGCAATTTTGGAAGTGTTTATCAAAACAGCAAATATAACTATATCAAAATTATCCCTTCTGTACCTTTTTACTCGGAACAACTATAAATGTTATGTCATAATTGGAAATTTCATGATGATCACACCTGGCAAAAACCTGAACAATAATGACCTAACTGACCCTAAATATCCTGATGTACATTTGAATGGGGTCCAATTGGTGTATAAACTTTATCAAATTTAAAAAAAATTCCCAAAATTTCTTTATGTACTAGATAACTGAATAACGATGTTTTCATTTAAAAATATAATTTGGTTAGGTCAGTGCATTTTAAATGCATTTTATTGATAGTTTAATGGAAATATTTTCAATTAAAATAAATAAATTAATTAAAACAGTGTGTACACCATTTATGGAAATACAGTACTTTAGATGAAAGTATCTTAATAAAAGGTCGTTGACTTCAAATTATTGATTACATGTAATACTAGGACCGTTGATATTTACCCAAGTTTTTAAAATATTTTTTTAAATCTGTTTTTATGAGGAAAACTATATATGCAAATTTTATGAAGTATTTGTGTTAATGAAAAGACAAATTTATTCCATCTTAATAAAAAGATAAGGCTTTCGCTATAGATTAATTACATATTATACCAGTTTTTTTTATTTTACAACACTAGACGGCCGTTTCGGAATACAATTCCTCATCAGTAGTGCTTTGAACAAAATTTTAAAACCAAAATTATTTTGAAGATGTTGAAAAGCTTCCCAAAGGACCAAAATATATGTTACCAAATCAAGCTAAGGAAATACTCTGCAGGAGGGAGTATACCTTAGTTTTTGAGAAATTTCAAATTTTACCTTGCAGGAAATTTAGACAATTATAGTATATTTCTGACAATAAACTAAATCATTGCCTACTGAGTTTGCGATATCCTCGAGGCACCAGCCACTAATTTAAAAACTAATCAAACTACAAAAAGTCCATTACTCAAACACAACAATCTGTTTACTGATGAATTGAAACAATTGTGTCAAATTTACGTTGAATTTTATTTCCCCGCAATATGTATAAGTCGCCATTTTGAAACACGAACGGAACTGGGTCTCGCGAGATTTCGCTGAAATGAATCATTTCGATTGAATTCGGACTTTCCAAAGAATTGTAGAAATATATATGAGGACTTTAAAAGGTTTGACTAAGTAAAAATCTGCATTAAGCGTATGTTTAAATTAGTAGACAAAGCTTTTGTCAGAGTGGTCTGCTGCGCTTTTTAACGGTCATTCTGTCCATTATATTACAACATGTATTTATTTAGGAAAAACGATATATATATCGTGCTGCAGCATATCTTACGAAGTAAAAATATACAATAATTATTATTTAGTACTTAACAACCATTACCCGAGGGCACAAAATGGCTTCATCATTCATGGCATATTGTCAATTTCAGATAAATGTTTAAAACGCGAAGAAATCCTCTTAAAGATAAAGCGTATGACTGATTTAATTAAAAGCGCAAATTATTGTCAACTTTAGACAAATGTTTAAAACGCAGAGATAATCCTATTGAAAAAAAGCTTGTAACTGATCTAATTAATCGCGCAAATCAACAATTCATTATCACAGGCTTACTGTTGATAGGTTTTAAGTGCGATTACGATCGAGGTTGAAGACTTCAAGGGTTAATAAGGTATAAATAGATGGTATGCCCACCATACGTCTATATTTGTCATTCCTAATAAAAAAAATTCTTTGATTTTTTTTTAATTTTGGGAAAATAATGTTAATTAGAAAAGTCCTATCTTAACTGTATATCAGTTCAGCGCTAGCGTTAGCGGAATGGTGTTTTCTATCATTTCGATCTGTGAAGATCTTCTATTATATCGCCAGTTTCAAGCATGTATAAAAGCTCAGTTGGTAGGGTAGTCACTCCTTGAGTGGGAGGTCTTGGGTTCTAACTTCGACCGGGTCTGATCCGAGACTTGAAAGTGGGTAGTTACTGTTCTTTTGCCATGCACACGGCATTACGAAATGAAAGTCACGGTTCTTGTAGATTGGAACTTTAAAAAAAAACGAGGTCCCGTATCGCGGAAGGCGTGACACGATAAAGAATTCTGCTGTATAATGTCATCAGCGTTACGAACAGTTCCGTATATCTGGCGACGTCTCGAGTATAATTGAAATATTCTTGACTTGGATGTTATAAACACCATTACTCAACTCTGCTCGTGGATGGCAGTATTTCGGGATATAACAAACATTTAACCGATTTTACTTTCTAATTATGATTCCCCACCACCGAAGGTGGGGAATCATATTGTTTTCGTTCTGTTTCTTCTTCTTATTATTATTTTTATTATTCTTATTATGATTCCCCACCACCGAAGGTGGGGAATCATATTGTTTTCGTTCTGTTTCTTCTTTTTATTATTATTATTATTCTTATTATTCTTCTTCTCAAGACCATATGCTGCAGCATATCTCGGGAACGGCTTGATGGATTTAGATGAAATTTGCTACCAATAATCTGTTGTCTGTGTAGATAATCAAGACGCGTTTATTTTCGTTATCTTGAAGGTGGGTGGGTGGGTGTAAATCAATACGTAGTTAAATACCCGGGGAAACCAATTCTGAATGGACATAAGCTGGTTACGACACCTTAATTATACAAAGCCAATGCTTTCACCTATGAGTTAATCCGATTAGTGACCGTTAAAAACTTGGCGATTTTTAAAACCACAGCTTGTCACGTCACACGCCTGTACATAAAACCTTACACAATGAGATGAATGGTGTATACAATTTGCCTTGATAGATCAAATGGCTTGGGGGTTTTCTGTTAATCACTGACTGTGAAAGTAGAAGACTGTCCACTTTTTTAAGTTTACACCATTGAAATGTCTCCTTTTACTGACTGACACTTTCCTAATGACCGGTATGTCGAGTACAAAAATTTCTAGTTTTAGTCGGAAATGAATCTTCCGAGTAAGCCGCCACTCTGTTACTATTAACACTTTTCAAATAAGAGATGGACAATTATTTCAGGTATTGTTCAAGTTTAAGATAAAATATTTTTGTGTCTTTTTTTTCGATTTAAACATAGGAATTTTCGTAATTTGGACTGAAAGTTCACTTCGATTTAAATATGGGAATTTTCGTAATATTTCGTTATTTGGACTGAAAATTTGCTTCAAATTCGGCATATCGAATTAACTAACAAATTTACATAGAAATACATAGCGATCTGACGGGACCATTTGTATCATTTCGATTTAAGCGAAATTTCGATTCAACCGATTTCGAATTAACGAGGGTCGACTTTATTTCTTTTGCATCAAAAACACCTAAATAATCTATAGAGCAATGAAGATCTGAGTCTTTTAGATGCTGGAAATAACAATATGAGATTTATTCCGTATAATACACCTAAACTAATATGTACCTCAACGTGTTGAAAAGTACGTTTTTTCAATAGAGGGGGTCTTTTAAATCGGACTATATATACAGCGTCGATCTATTTCAACACACTATACACAGAGTTAACATACATGCTTCATATAAAAATGTCCGTCTTTTACTATTTTGACTGAGTAGATGTATCGTTATGATCATGAACCTCAAACATATAGGAATAACCGATATAAGTCGCGTAATTAAAATACAAACAGATGGCCTCCTATGATGTGTATTGCGCATTGAATCACGATTATTAATCAATAAACTTTTTAGAAAAAATATTAAATAAACATCACAAAGGGTAACTTTTATTATATTTTATTTTGGATTTTACAATAATTCCGAGTCCATGGGTGTTTATACTGTCTGACGACATCGGGAGGGCACCTGGGTATATCCTCAGGCAGTGTCGACACGCTCCAATATTACTTGGATCTACCTGCCCATCATTAGAAGGTCTTACATTCGGACCTAAGACAATGATCTTAACTCAGTCGTTAATTACTGTGTTTATTCAGTGACACTTGCCAATCCGTCACTGGCTTCAATGTGTATCCACCTGTTAATTACTGGTGACCAAGATACCGGTGAACTTTGAAAACTTGTGGCCAGAAAAATCGCAAAGCGCCGGGTTTTGTCGCAAGTTAAAGAAAACAATCGCAGTTAGCGATGCCCAGTGCAAACCCTCCCATACGTGTTCATTCATTGTAACACGCGGCGACGCCAAATCAGAGGCCTGAGAGTGGTTCTTCGAGTTTTCTTATTCAATAAAATTCATTGAAAACGTCACTTCCTATGCCGAGAAGGCCTTCCAATGTACGATTTTTCTCAACCGAAAACTTTAATTCAAATCTACTTTAACTTTCAAAGAAATTTTAAAAAGCAATCAAGGTATGATTTTTTTTAGTTTACCAGGTCGGCGCGGTACAAATGTACTTTATACACAACTGTCTTTAGAATGTGATTGTTCATCGAGGCAATATATACACAACATTAAAAACGCATGTGACGTGAAAATCACAAGATTTACCCTTTTTGGCGACACAGTAATGAAATTGGCAACAAAATTTTACAACTGGCGATTTCCTTGACGACAGACTTTTACAACCCAGCGCTAACCCTGCTAGTGTCTTTTCACCAGATATATGCCATAAATTATTTATGGATGGTGGGGAATCATACGTAACTGGTATCCCAGTTACAATCTCTAGTTATTATTAAACCTGTTTTAATTTTGACGGCTTCAAAATAAAATTCCTCATCAGTTATGTCCAGACCAAAAGTGTGGAAATGGAAATATTTTTAGATGTTGAAATTAGAAAAATAGGAGGACTAAATCCATCCACGACATTGCTTCGAAGGATTTAGTCAGAGACATCTAATACTCTTTGATTTAGCATAGCATGTTTTTTGTGGACTTTTAAGATTTAAGAAGCAAAAAAATGATAAACAATGTTTATCTCACAACACTACACTGTATATTATTCTTTCTTCGATGCTTAAAAACTTTACCTAAGTTAATTTCAGAGACTTTGACATTCTTTTATGGGTATCAATATACAATGTTTTGTCAAAACTAGAACATCTTTATATCATATACATATCTTCAAAATGGCACCTTAAGAGTCATTCTCTGTAATAACCAGATAATTTGGCTATATATTTGGAAATCACATGTCTGAGATTTTGATGACATATTGCGTACATACGTATATGTAAAAAAAAAACAAATTAAAAAGTCCCATGTAAAAATTAAATTTTCGTATCCATGGTAACGAAGTACAAGATAAGACATTTCAGTCAAATGTCAGTGAATAACAAGAATGCCGCTAGAATACTTAATATTTTCAAAATCTGTGACATGCGATTGGTCCTTACAAAGAATGGCTCTAAATGATCAAATAAATAAAGATATTAAATTTACTAGAATTAAGTTAAAGAGAATCTTTGGTTGTAATTACACACGTAGGGGTCAGTAGCTGTAATTACGCACGCAGGGGCCAGTGGTTGTAATTATACACGTAGGGGTCAGTGGTTGGAATTATACACGTAGGGGTCAGTGGTTGGAATTATACACGTAGGGGTCAGTGGTTGTAATTACACACGCAGGGTGAAGTGGTTGTAATAACACACGCAGGGGTCAGTGGTTGTAATTATACACGTAGGGGTCAGTGGTTGTAATTACACACGCAGGGTGAAGTGGTTGTGTAACACACGCAGGGGTCAGTGGTTGTAATTATACACGTAGGGGTCAGTGGTTGTAATTATACACGTAGGGGTCAGTGGTTGTAATAACACACGCAGTAGTCAGTGGTTGTAATTATACACGTAGGGGTCAGTGGTTGTAATTATACACGTAGGGGTCAGTGATTGTAATAAAACACGCAGGGGTCAGTGGTTGTAATTACACACGCAGTAGTCAGTGGTTGTAATTACACACGTAGGGGTCAGTGGTTGTAATTACACACGCAGGGGTCAGTGGTTGTAATTACACACGCAGTAGTCAGTGGTTGTAATTACACACGTAGGGGTCAGTGGTTGTAATTACACACGAAGGGGTCAGTGGTTGTAATTATACACGTAGGGGTCAGTGGTTGTAATTACACACGTAGGGGTCAGTGATTGTAATTAGTAATTACACACGTAGGGGTCGGTGGTTGTAATTACACACGTAGGGGTCAGTGGTTGTAATAACACACGTAGGGGTCAGTGGTTGTAATTACACACGTAGGGGTCAGTGATTGTAATAACACACGTAGGGGTCAGTGGTTGTAATAACACACGAAGGGGTCAGTGATTGTAATAAAACACGCAGGGGTCAGTGGTTGTAATAACACACGTAGGAGTCAGTGGTTGTAATAACACACGCAGGGGTCAGTGGTTGTAATAACACACGTAGGAGTCAGTGGTTGTAATTATACACGTAGGGGTCAGTGGTTGTAATAACACACGTAGGGGTCAGTGGTTGTAATAACACACGAAGGGGTCAGTGATTGTAATAAAACACGCAGGGGTCAGTGGTTGTAATAACACACGTAGGAGTCAGTGGTTGTAATTATACACGTAGGGGTCAGTGGTTGTAATTATACACGTAGGGGTCAGTGATTGTAATAAAACACGCAGGGGTCAGTGGTTGTAATTACACACGCAGTAGTCAGTGGTTGTAATTACACACGTAGGGGTCAGTGGTTGTAATTACACACGTAGGGGTCAGTGGTTGTAGTTACACACGCAGGGGTCAGTGGTTGTAATTACACACGCAGTAGTCAGTGGTTGTAATTACACACGTAGGGGTCAGTGGTTGTAATTACACACGAAGGGGTCAGTGGTTGTAATTATACACGTAGGGGTCAGTGGTTGTAATTACACACGTAGGGGTCAGTGATTGTAATTAGTAATTACACACGTAGGGGTCGGTGGTTGTAATTACACACGTAGGGGTCAGTGGTTGTAATAACACACGTAGGGGTCAGTGGTTGTAATAACACACGAAGGGGTCAGTGGTTGTAATTACACACGCAGTAGTCAGTGGTTGTAATTATACACGTAGGGGTCAGTGGTTGTAATTACACACGTAGGGGTCAGTGGTTGTAATTATACACGTAGGGGTCAGTGGTTGTAATTATACACGTAGGGGTCAGTGGTTGTAATTATACACGTAGGGGTCAGTGGTTGTAATAACACACGCAGGGGTCAGTGGTTGTAATTACACACGTAGGGGTCAGTGGTTGTAATTATACACGCAGGGGTCAGTGGTTGTAATAACACACGTAGGGGTCAGTGGTTGTAATTACACACGTAGGGGTCAGTGGTTGTAATTACACACGTAGGGATCAGTGGTTGTAATTACACACGTAGGGTTCAGTGGTTGTAATAACACACGTAGGGGTCAGTGGTTGTAATTACACACGTAGGGGTCAGTGGTTGTAATTACACACGTAGGGGTCAGTGGTTGTAATTACACACGTAGGGGTCAGTGGTTGTTGTAATTACACACGTAGGGTTCAGTGGTTGTAATTACACACGTAGGGGTCAGTGGTTGTAATTACACACGTAGGGGTCAGTGGTTGTAATTACACACGTAGGGGTCAGTGGTTGTAATTACACACGTAGGGGTCAGTGGTTGTAATTACACACGTAGGGGTCAGTGGTTGTAATTACACACGTAGGGGTCAGTGGTTGTTGTAATTACACACGTAGGGGTCAGTGGTTGTATTTACACACGTAGCGGTCAGTGGTTGTAATTACACACGCAGTAGTCAGTGGTTGTTGTAATTACACACGTAGCGGTCAGTGGTTGTAATTACACACGCAGTAGTCAGTGGTTGTTGTAATTACACACAATCTGTTTTAATTTTGAAGCACTAGACAACTAAAATTCGAATTTGTAATCCAACAGAATATTTAACTGATTAAACGTGTCTCACTACTTAATTTAAATCGATCATCCGATAATTAAGATAGCTGCAATACAGGCCTGTTCAAAGTTTAACCTTAAGCTAACGGATTAGTACCGGATAGACAGCTTATCTCTACCTCTTGTCTCGACAGCTGTACGGCAGCTGCTCTCGGTCTTAAGAAAGTTTTGGGGTCACTAGCTATATAAATTTTGGTCATTCGATCAGCATCAACGTTTTGACTCCTTTTTGTATTAAACTTTAGTCTGTACTATAAATTTGATATCTTGTCGGATAGACATTATGGAAGAGGTCACCTGAATTACAAAGGAATTTATTGATTTGAAGTTTTTATATGTATATAATGCTGAGATTAACCTTAATACGAAAATAACCGATTTTCACTTACAGTACTGACCTGTCGAAAGTTTAACACTGAGCTAGCAAAAAGGGGTCGAGGCTCGGCTGCCTAGTGGCTAAGATATGGACAGTACACAGAATATATCGATATAGAGACATTATAATAGTATATCGAGGGAGTTTTGGCAATATCTTGCTTTAGTCCCACAAATGAAATTAGAGGATAATTTTTCCTGGTGTTCATTGATATGTCATATTTGCAACACTTAATCGTAGTCATTTCTGTTTGGAACCTGTCTACCTTTACAATTCGCTCAAGGGATATTGTAGTCTTTGTCACATGACAAGATAACCAACATTATAAAATACAGTCAGTAAAGGGGACAGAACAACAATCTATTTCAAATTATTCCATTTATTTAAATAACTTATTCATTTATTATTTATTAAAACTGCACATGTTTATACGATGATATTGAGTACAGACCTGTCAAAAGTTTTTCACTTAGCCAATGAATTTGTGCTGAATCGACAGCTAATTCGACTCTAAGTTACATATTTTTCGGAAGCTTTTCGACAGCTGTTATCGACTTCTCGACAGTTTTTTTGGCCACGACCTATTCATACCTCTGATATTCGGCAGCTGACCCCAGTTTCACAATCCTTTCTTAAGATTTTCCTTCATTTAAATTTAAGTAAATTTAAACAATCTTTTTTTTAAAACTATGAATACAAATTTTTGTTGAAGGTAAATTAAGATATTATAAGCTTTTAGTAATTCTCACAATAACACCTTAATCTTCTGAATATATGTATGTTAAAAAGTGAGCAGAATGATTAAGGTATCAAATTAGGCAGATTTAACTTAAGGAGAACCTTATCTAAGGAATAATTGTGAAACTGGGATTAAATCTCTTTTAATTAATTCGGCGTTAAACTTTCTATAGATTCTCGTATTGTTTTGTCTACCTTGGAGGTTGTGACCTTTGTTCACCGACAATAAACGCGTGAAATCATATTTAGATCTACGTCATAATCACCTACAAAAAAATCAACTACGTCATATCCACCTATACACAAATACAACCACGACAAAATCACCTACACACAAATCAACTACATCAAAATCGCCTACACACAAAATCAACACGTCATAATCACCTATATATATATATAGCTACACAAAAATCAACTACATTATAATCGCCTACACACAAAATCAACTACATCATAATCACCTACACACAAAATCAACTACATCATAATCACCTACAAACAAAATCAACTACGTCATATCCACCTATACACAAAATTAACCACGACATAATCACCTACACACCAATCAACACGTCATAATCACCTACACAAAAATCAACTACTTCATAATCACCTACACACAAAATCAACTACTAGTACATCATAATCACCTACACACAAAATAAACTACGTCATAATCACCTACACACAAAATCAACACGTCATACTAGTAATCACCTACACAAAAAATCAACTACGTCATAATCACCTATACACAAAATCAACTACGTCATAATCAACTATACATAAAATCAACCACGTCATAATCACCTACACAAAAATCAACAACATCATAATCATCTACACACAAAATCAAACACGCCATAATCACCTACACACAAAATTAACCACGTCATAATCACCTACACACAAAAGTAACCACGTCATAATCACCTACACACAAAACTAACCACGTCATAATCACCTACACACAAAAATAACCACGTCATTATCACCTACACATAATTTCAACCACGTAATTATCACCCACAAAATCAACATAGTATTTTGACCTTTAAGAAGAGCAATTCAGCTATGAAAAATCCATGTTGGAGAAAATATGATATATTACTAGGCTCTAATAGCCTTTTACAACCTCCAAAGGTGTTTGTTAGATTTAGGAATTTGTTATTCATCCCAAACCAAAGTACACACACTTATACAGGCAAACAACATTGACCTGTCTGCTTGACCTCTCATTGAGAATATTCATACATTTATATCAATCCTATCCATGGGTAGTATAAGATTATATACATACGGGAACTAATAAGTGTTCTCATTTTGATGACAAAATGGACTGTTTACATTAAGATACTACTCCATATTATAAAAATATTTTAATTAAAGGTCAATTGCAGGCGGACAGGTCAATGTTGTTTACCTTTACAGCATGACGCATTAAAAACGTGTAAATTAGCAGAGGTAGCTAGAACGCCTGTATTCTCTAAAAGGGATATTAGAACAGCTATAAATATGTTAGAGTTTTAAGCCTTATGACAAAATCCAATTTTCTTTGACGTTAATTTGACAGAAAAAATGGGCACAATTAAAGCGATAGTACTAACCCTTTGTTCCAAGATGGCTGTACGTTACACAAGTGATTTAAATTGAAGAATCGTGTTAAACCTATTACATTGTGTCCACTTGTGTATTCATCATATTATACCCCAATGCATTGTCAAACAACAATGACCTGTCAGTTTGACCTTTTATAAGAAATGTTCATATAGGGTGATTAACCCAAGACGTAGGTAACTTTACGACTCGCAATTATTGCTTAAACAATGCATGTTCTTCATGATACAGACATAATAAACAAATGTGTTTCCAAAACGAACATTTAGTGGTCCATAATAAATATTTAAATTAAAGGCCAAGCAGACAGGTCAATGTTGTTTGACTATATAACCTTTTTCGATATAAAGCTTTGATATGATAATCAATAGCCACGCCGAAACACTTGCTGTATACGTACTTTGATCACGATGATTGATTGATTGATTGATTGATTGATTGATTGATTGAGAGAGAGATTGATTGAGAGAGAGATTGATTGATTGATTGATTGATTAAATATTGTTTTATGTCGCAGTCAAGTATATTTCCCTTATATTGAGAAATCACCAGCTACACGTGTAGTTAACAAGTTGATTGGCTGGTGTTTACATGCAGTTCTACGCCAAACGCACAAAATCTTCCCTAAAATAGGGAATCTTTTGAATTTAAAGTAACAATTGTGGTTTGGTCAGTTTGTTTGTATAACAATAAAATTTAAATTAAATTTGTACAGTGATGTTACCTCAAGCTGTTTAATGTATTAGATATTTACAGGGTTATACTTCAGGTGGTGTCCATTCATGGTCTATTGTTAAATAAAGAAAACGTCCTCTCTCGTGTGTATCAGCATTGTCATAAGAAATCTTAAAGTTAAAACTTATGTAATCATGATGAGTTTAGGCAAATACATGGCTTAAAAATCAAAATTAAAATGTAAAAGAAAATATACACACAAAATGTAATTTTTCACAATTGTAACATTTTTGACAGATGAAAGTAAAAGCATTCTTCAGTTTACAATATGGCTACATGTATTGAATACCAATAACTACTTTCAAGCAGTAACATTATTTTTTATTTTTATTACAAAAAATATAATAATCATAATACTAGTATCTATATACAGTACAGACCTGTTGAAAGTTCAACACTAAGATAACAAATGGCGGTAGTTTATTTCGATCTTGTTATGCCGTATAGAAGTCTCAGGGAAGTCTTTTTCGATGATGACTGCAGCGGATAACGCTCTCAAAGAACAGGAGCACCATACAAGATGCTCATTTAAACGCATAGAACTCCAACAACCAATGGACGTTACTTAGTTCACGGTCTGTTATGCGTTGTGTGACGTGCGTTACTTTCAAGATTTAATCATCCACTCTAGAGCATCTTGTCCCACTTGGTTCCCATAGATATAGAGGCTATAAAAATCCACATGGAAGCGGTTTATGGAGAAAATAATGACAGGGCAGTTTTTAGTTTTCATATTGCGGTAGAAACCATATTTAATGCTTATTTGATCTTTAACAGCTTTTGGTAGAATTTCAATGATAAAGCATAGATAGTCTTGTTACTCTTTTAACGTTATTTTAGCTCTAGAATTAGACTATCCCTGCATGTGTAGAGTACTTGAAATTTTCAAGAGAGACTGTGCATGGTCAGACTTACCGATGAAAAGAACCAGACGGGGAAAACATTAGACGCCAAACACTAAATTACCCAATTCCATGCTGAACATGGTCCTTGGGGTCTGTATATACAGGAGTCAGTCTAAAATGGATTAATTTGATGTACTTATAACACTGAAACTGACAAATTTGAATTGCAGGTAGGAAGATGTGTATAGACAGTAAGACTTTTGGCTTTTACAGGAGCACAAGTATAGTTATTGGGGAGCTTTGTTACAGCCCTTCCAAAACCATTGACTGACGTTGCATAGAGCTCCAAGAAGCTCTTTATTGAATTCTTTTTACATAACAAATGGAGGTCCACTGAGAGCTCTATACTTCATTGCCTATCTCAGTAGCTGTCTATTTCTCAGCAGCTCTCAGGTTACTAGTTATCCATATTTTAGCCACCCGGTAGTCAAAACTTCATTCCTTGCAGGTCTGTACTGTATATTTTTGTATTTCTTTCATTTGTAATTAATGGCAAAAAAATTTGGCATGGGCATAATAAAATTAAACCAGAGGCTCAGTGTGGCCGAGCCTGTATCGCTCACCTGACTTAAATGCTTTTAAAGCAAATTTGTATTCCATTCGAACAAAATTTGTCAATCTAAGTAAAGGACCTTCCATACATCATTCCCATAAAGTTTGGTTCAATTTGCTTCAGTAGCTTTAGAGGAGATAGCAAATATATGCTATTCCCATAGGGTTAAACTATGTTCTGTGCTGGCAGCCATCTTTTTTGGCGGATCAAAAAAATGTCCACAATCTAAGTAAAGGACCTTTCATTCCTGTAAAGTTTGGTTCAATTTGCTTCAGTAGCTTCAGTAGCTTCAGAGGAAATAGCAAATATATGCTTTTCCCATAGGGTCCAATGTTAAACTATGTTCTGTATTACGACCATGTTTTAGGCGGATCTGAAAAATTTCGGCAATCTAAGTAAAGAACCATCCATACATCATTCCTGTAAAGTTTGATTCAATTTGCTTTAGTAGCTTCAAAGGAAATAGCAAATATATGGTTTTCCCATAGGGTCCGATGTGAAACTATGTTCTTTGCTGGCAGACATGTTTTTTGGCAGCTCAGAAAAATTTTGGCAATCTATGTTAAGGACCTTCTTTACATCATTCCTGTAAAGTTTGGTTCAATTTGCTTCAGTCATTTCTGAGGACATAGTCAAAAATGCGTTTTTCTCATAGGGTCCAATGTTAAACTATCTTCTGCCCTGGCGGCCATGTTTTTCGGCAGATCAGAAAAATTTTGGCAATCTAAGTAAAGGACATTCTATACATCATTCCTGTGAAGTTTTGTTAAATTTGCTTCAGTCATTTCTGAGGATATAGTCAAAAATGCGTTTTTCCCATAGGGTCCAATGTTAAACTATCTTTTGCGCTGGCAGCCATGTTTTTTGGCCAATCAGAAAAATTTTGTCAATCTATGTAAAGGACCTTCTATACATCATTTCTGTAAAGTTTGGTTTAATTTGCTTGACTAGTTTCAGAGGAGATAGCATATATATGCTTTTCCCATAGGGTCCAATGTTAAACTATCTTCTGCGCTGGCGGCCATGTTTTTTGGTGGATCAGAAAAATTTTGGCAATCTAAGTAAAGGACATTCTATACATCATTTCTGTAAAGTTTGGTTAAATTCGCTTCAGTCATTTCTGAGGAAATAGCCAAAAATTTGTTTTTCCCATAGGGTCCAATGTTAAACTATCTTCTGCGCTGGCAGCCATGTTTTTTGGCAGATCAGAAAATTTTTGGCAATCTATGTAAAGGACCTTCTAACATCATTCCTGTAAAGTTTGCTTAAAATTGGTTCAGGGGGTTCAGAGGAAATAGCCAAAATGTGAAAAGTTTACGGACGGACTGACGGACGCCAAGTGATGGCAAAAGCTCACATGGCCTTTAGGCCAGATGAGCTAAAAAGTATTACCTATATCATTAAGGCATTTAGTTTACATCTCTCTTTCTCTCTCTCAGAGACAGAAAAATTAAAATAAAAAAGTAATACTTATATCATTAAGGCATTTGGTTTATTACATACGAGTATCTCTCTCTCACACACAGACAGAAAGAGAGAGGGGGACTAGGACATCCAGATATAATTCAGATTTAAAGTTAGTCAGATTCATACTGGAAGAGGTATTTCTAAATCTTATAACAATGGCAATGTTTATTTAAAGTGATACTTCAGTTTGTATTGACTTTAAAGATGACCACAAGTAATTAAATCTAATGTAGCGTAAACTAGTGACACGCCTACAAAAAATTCTGCTCTGCGTTAGTCGTAGAACTGCATGCTCGTTGACAGTGCTGTACGTTAAGGACGGGACGGTTAACTATCATGCCATGCCTGTTGTTTAATTTTTAAATCTCGAGTGCTTGGTGAAAGAGCAGTTGCTATCTAAGTGTTTGTTAGACCCCAGTCGGGATTTGAACCCACGCGGCCTGTCAAATACGAAGCGAACACTCTACTAACTTAGCTACCGTAGTGGTACCAATGACACATAAAATAATCATCGGGTTTAAAACAGAGAAAACGAAATTTTCATTTTAAAAACATGTACTTGGTAATGAGTACTGTAACCAAGAACACGGCATAATAGAAGTTATTATAAGAACACAATCAAAGCATACATCTTGCTCTGAGAAAAACAACAATAAACACCGTTTTCAATATTGTCTCTGCATATGATGACACTAGTAAAAACATTTGACTGAAAAGTTTAATAAATTGACACACGACATACACATATTTGGGTGTATAATTTCTCTGTTCTTCTCCCATTCACCTTTTCTACTCCCTCATAAAAATGAATTAAGGGCGCACCCAACGATTTCACTAACTCAAAAATATCAAAAACTCGCGTACGGCAGCTTTTTCGGCCTAATCAATAGGTATCGATTAAAAAATACGGATGAGTTAAAATATCACACTGCGTAATTATTGATTGTGAAATCTGGCTTAAATACCAGCTTGACTTCGCTGCTGTTGTGTTAAAACCAATATTTTTCTCTTCATCTAATGACTTTCTGCTAACGATAATTCTACCAGATTTAAAATAAAAACCGTCAATTAATTCCCCGTCAAAAGATACTATACTGAAGTGATTAATATTACGTTAATGCAGTTGTAGATACATTTGTGGAAATCGGCGTTGTAGGAACTAGCCTGCAAGCACATTATTATACGGAAATGAGTTGAGTAATGGTGTTAATCGACCCAGACAAGAATAATTCACTTATATCGAGACGTTGCCAGCTATAGGCAAAGGTACAGAAATTTTCCCTGTGCCGCTTGTGCTGATGGCATTATACAGCAGGGTTCTTTATCATGCCAAGCCTACCAAGACACGGGACCTCGTTTATATTAAGTTAAGTTCCCATCCAAAAGACCCATGACTTTCATTTCCTAATGTCGAGTGCTTGGCGAAAGAACGGTCACTACCTACTTTTAAGTATTGGGTCAGACCAGGCCGGGATTCGAACCCGTGACCTTCCACTTACGGAGCGACCACTCTACCAACTGAGCTACAAAAGTGGTTTATTATACGTAAATGTTTAGAAATGTTATCAGAGTCACTGTTTTTGTTTAATTTCCATTTAAAATTCAATTAACTGGAATAATGTTATTGTTCACCTATTCGAGCCTAGTCGTGCTTCGGTATACATCCCGGCGATTAATTGCCGTTAAATATTTTTATAGAAAGAAAAATGTTATACTTGTATATACACCTATGAGGATTTTGCATGTTGAATATGCAATGTTTGTACCGGAAATGATGTTCTTTGCGACGTATTACGGCGTATGCGCAAACTTGCATGTAAAGCCCCCATAGTGTTGACGTTTCAGCCTATGTTGAGATACTGCATGGTAACCAGGGATACCGTTATAACGAGGCTCAATTAAGAGAAGAATACAACATTTAAGCAGATTTTACTATCTGTCACATACAAAGTGACTCTTATAGTAATTTGTCTGCTTGGAAGTATAACTTGTAAAGTTAATGTCAAACCACTACCACCAACACCACCACCACCACCAACATCATCATCATCATGTTTAATTTCGAACTTTCGACAGGTCTGTAGTTTTACACTGAGCTAATGAAAAAGAGTCAGTTGTCATATATCCGAGATATACATGATATATGGACAAATGGTTAAAAAAAAAAAACCTGCCAAGGATATGCCGAGGCGCTGCCAAAATAAATTAATAAATTAACGACGAGCAGAATCAGATGTCGCTTCGGTGTCCATCCGTTAGCTGTGTGTTAAACTTTCGACAGGTCTGTACTTTAAGTCGAATTCCGGTTGCTGAGTGGTCTATACATATGTACGAAAGCCTTTATTTGCGTTATTACGCCTTTTTAATTTTTTTTTATTCATGAGCTTAATAGGCTTTCGTACATATGTGGAAAATTAGCGGCTGAAAAATCTATAGCAGTCGCCGAAAAGCTGGCTATATATAGCCAACGAGAGCCTAATCGGCACTAAGTCTATACTATAAATGTAATTTGTTTTGGGTTTGTAATTGAATATACAGAACTAATTTTCCAGGTTGGTCATTATATGTGTCACAATGTTATATAAATGCGTGTATCACGGGTGGTTTCTTATTCTGCGGTCTACATAGCACGAGACAACGTTAATTTTTTAAGGGGTTTTTAAAATATAAATAATATATATATTATATATATATATATATATATATATATATATAATATATATATATATATATATATATATATATTTCAAATCACTGGATCAAATGCTGTAACTCAGAGTTATGGTAAAGGCAAACAGTTTGCTTATATTTTTGACTACTGTAGTCGTGTCTGAGGATTATTAAGGAGGCAATGGAATGAGGATTTTTGCAGTTTTTTGTAAAAATTTAAGTTCATAAGTGCTATGGTTGGCCGTCACATGCCAAGAATGTGTTTGTTGTTATTACATAAGAGGTAAAAAAGAAGTGTAAAAAGTAGCTGAAGTATTTCATTGACTGTAAACGTTTAATTTATTTTCGCGGTGTACTAATGTTCGCGTATTTTGCTGTTGTTTGTTTCGCGCGAAAATTATATCATGCTTGTGTGCTATAGTGGATATTTAAAAAAAAACCGCGAAAATTTAACTTCGCGGATATGAACGCGGAAATAAATACACGCAAAATTAAATTCGTTTACAGAATTATAATAAAGTTGTTGCTATATTAAATGGTCGATATGCTCACTCTTAATTAATTTTTTTTTAATTTTCAGATTTGTTGAGTTGGATTTTAAGAAGTTTTATCTCCAGTCAGCCATTTAGATTGATGGGATAAACCGGTAAGTTAAAAATTATGTTGTGTTTCCTAGGAATAGGATAAAGCATGATTTTAATCATTACAGTTCACAATCATTATATTACAGGCACATATTATTTCAACAAAATTCACCCATCCAATATCCACAACTTATGTGTCCAACAAGTGTATGTGTGTGTTTTAGCAGTTTTTATTAAGTTATATTTACATTCATGACTCTGTTTGAGACCAGAAAGTAATGGGGTTCGCCGCTGTACCACGTGATCAATACCTCTTAACGTTTGTGTGGAACGTTTTAGAAAACGTCAACGTCAAAGATTCCCGGAATGACGTCGTTTTCGCGGGAAAACGTCATCTCATGCGATTCTATATCCATTGCAAATAAGTGTTCAGCACAAACGTTAGAGGGTATCAAGTTGTACAGCGGCGAACCCCATTATAGGATGAATGGATAATGTGACGTCACTCTGACTCTCATCTCTTGCTTATGCATATGTACGCGCGAGTTATTCAGTTTGCTATTCACGGCAATGGGAGTTATTTAACAATTGAACCATTTTTGAAATGGCGTTCGCAGTCTTGTTGCCAAATTAATTTTCAGCGAAACACTTGGCAGTGCCAAATTGAAGTTTACACTGTAAAATGATATGACGTCAACAATAAAATATGACGTAGTCATATGATGTCATTAGTTAATTGTATATTATCATCTCAATTGTCAATATTTTGTATTTTTGTTTACTTTATAAAAAGGTTATATTTTAACCAAGAGTTGTCCGTATGGCAGGCTGTCGGTAGAGGATACGTATGTCCGTTTGGCAGCAAGAGTGTTAACACTGAGAAATTATCAATTTTTGTAGTGCCTCAATTTTCAGTGTTTTCGTGTATACCATGACCCACGAAATTATATGTCAACGTAATATACTATATACGTAAACATACCTGAAACGTGAACAGCAGGCGTGAATGATTGATTGATTGATGAATGGATGGATGGATGGATGGATGGATGGATGGATGGATGGATTGATTGATTGATTGATTGATTGATTGATTGATTGATTGATTGATTAGAGTTTTACGTAACCATCAAGAATAATTTTCTTAAATCCAGTATTCTCTAGCTGTAGATGAAGTGGCAAAAATTGACATTTACAATTTGCTTAGGGCAATGTGCAGGGAGAGTAATTTAGTGTACCATGCGTGACAAGGAGCATTGGGTTTTAATGTCTCTGCCGAACGGCTCTATGACTTTCATTAAAAAATGCCGAGTGCTTGGCGAAAAAAAAAATCACTACAGTTTTCAAGTTTTGGTCAGATCAGGATTTGATCTCCCACTTCACAATTACTCCTTTTTTTCACAATACTCCATGACTTGCGATTCAAGTCTAAAGTGTTTTAGCTTATACAGGCAAATAAAATAGAGTTATCCCGCTTGAAATGAAAATGAAAAAAAACCAAATGCATCTTAAATGTCGTATTTTGGATCGATAAAAACATATTAAAGACCTTAAGAGACATCGATAGAGGCTATACATAGTAGCAAATATGACTCAACGTTAGGCTACAACCCAGCTGTGTAAACTGGTACTGTCTTGATTTTTACGTCAGGGCTAAAAGCTTATTCCGCCCACCAAACTAGAAATAGCATGTCGCTGTAATCCTATTTAATTTCATTAAGATCAATAATGCTGAATTGTTTTTCTAAGATCACCCGCAGTGCAGCACAGGCCTGTCAAAAATTTAATATATAGGCAACGAATTAGTGGCAAATCGACAGTTCATCTCGTTTACAGCACAGACCTGTCCAGAGTTTAAAATTAAGCTAGCAAATTAGTGGCAAATCGACAGTTCATCTCGTTTACAGCACAGACCTGTCCAAAGTTTAAAATTAAGCTAGCAAATTAGTGGCAAATCGACAGTTCATCTCGTTTACAGCACAGACCTGTCCAGAGTTTAAAATTAAGCTAGCAAATTAGTGTCAAATCGGCAGTTCATCTCGTTTACAGCACAGACCTGTCCAGAGTTTAAAATTAAGCTAGCAAATTAGTGTCAAATCGGCAGTTCATCTCGTTTACAGCACAGACCTGTCCAGAGTTTAAAATTAAGCTAGCAAATTAGTGTCAAATCGGCAGTTCATCTCGTTTACAGCACAGACCTGTCCAGAGTTTAAAATTAAGCTAGCAAATTAGTGTCAAATCGGCAGTTCATCTCGTTTACAGCACAGACCTGTCCAGAGTTTAAAATTAAGCTAGCAAATTAGTGTCAAATCGGCAGTTCATCTCGTTTGTACAGCACAGACCTCTCCAGAGTTTAAAATTAAGCTAGGAAATTAGTGGCAAATCGACAGTTCATCTCGTTTGTACAGCACAGACCTGTCCAGAGTTTAAAATTAAGCTAGGAAATTAGTGGCAAATCGGCAGTTCATCTCGTTTACAGCACAGACCTGTCCAGAGTTTAAAATTAAGCTAGGAAATTAGTGGCAAATCGGCAGTTCATCTCGTTTGTACAGCACAGACCTGTCCAGAGTTTAAAATTAAGCTAGCAAATTAGTGGCAAATCGCAGCTCAACTACAGACTTGTCGAAAGTTTGAAATTAGGCTAACGAATTAGTGGCAAATCGGCAGATCATATCGACCCCCATTCGCTATATTTTAACCTCCGCTATTTATCCATCGGCAGCTGTTGTTTTCTTATCTTGGCCACTCTGTAGCAAGACTTCGACTTTTTAGATAGCACAATGTTAAACTTTCGACAGGTCTGTACTGTACGTGTATTTTGATATACAATGTATGTCAAACCTGTCTATAAAAGATATCCAAGGGAAACAGTAAAAGTGGCCTAATGGGCAGGTGGCTTTTATATACCGATAAAAATAATATGAATAAAAAACAATTGGGATACAACTCTACTGTCCTTTTTAAGCAGGTGGTCCTTATTTGAGATGATCTTTAAGGCAGGTTTGACTGTACAGTCTACTGTCCTTTATAAGCAGGTGGTCCTTATATATAGAGGTGACCTTTAAGGCAGATTTGACTGTACAGTCTACTGTCCTTTATAAGCAGGTGGTCCTTATATAGAGGTGACCTTTAAGGCAGATTTGACTGTACATGTTATGGAGATGTATTAAGTGTTCTTTTTGGAATCAGTCTTGCGTGTCTGTATGTACATACTTTGCCTACTGTAGGAACCACTCTGTTTGTGACAGTGAAATACTTTTTATCCATAGAAAATCAAATAAAATTGAATTTAAATTGATAATTATTTTTCATTTACTTGTACCTAGTCGTAACAGGAAATCTGTATGCGCATCCGTGATTGTCATAAAGTATGTCTGTAGAAAGGAAAATGTTGGCGTTAAGGGGATTTAACATGGTGAAAATGGCGAGGTTTACACCGGAAGTAATGTCCTTGGTGACGTTTTACGTCAAATGCGCAACAGAATCCGCCATCTGTCTGTTTTTTCAACATGTTAAATCTCCAAAGCGTCAGCGTTTTACCCTGTGCAGATATATTCTGGTCTTATCACGGATGTGCATACAGATTTCCTATTACGACTAGGTACAAGTAAGTGAAAAATATCAATCTTTATTCATTTATTCCATTTTTTTCTATGGATACGAAGAGTATTTCACTGTCACAGAGTGGTTCCTACAGTTGTGTCACGGCATGTGCTTGCAGGGGAAACGCCAAGAGCAAATTGTGTTTCGGTTTTGTTTTTTGAAACCTTCCGCGGTCGAAAAAACGGGATTATTTTTTGTCAAGTGTCCGAAACCGGAAAACAATCGGTCACATTCAGTTTCGTATTTTAACGGTAAAATTTGCATGTTGGGTGAAAACGCAATATAAGCACATGTATCATAAACTTAAAATTTCGTATGTATTATAAAATCTTAGATAACATATCATACTTATAAAAAAATTCGCGATTTTCTGACGGCACCCGATTTCTCTTGAAAATCAGCACGAAATTCAACTCGATTTTTAAAACTTGTACGTTTTTTGTACCATGAATATTTCTCTTTGAAATTTGGACACAATATTACAATATCAGTGAAATTTATTTTCTTAAAATATTATACCTGGTGCATAAGGTGTAGATATCTGAAAAAAGCAAAAAACCATGAGCCTCCATTCGTCGTCAATGAAAACAAAAATGGCCGCGAGCTTCAGTGTACAGTAAATTCAGTGTCGTATTTTAACGTAAAATTTGCATTTATGGGTGTAAACGCATTATCAGCAGATTTGTCATGAACCTAAAATTTCGCAGTATGAAAAAATCCCAGATGACATGCATACAAACAAAAAATTCGCGATTTTCTGACGGCACCTGGTTTCTCTTGAAAATCACTGTTAATCAGCACGACTCAATTTTTAAAACTTGTACGTTTTTTGTACCATGAGTATTTTTCTTTGAAATTTGGACATAATATTACAATATCAGTGAAATTTATTTTCTTAAAATATTATACCTGGTGCATACGGTGTGGATATCTGAAAAAAGCAAAAAACCAAGATCCTTCATTCGTCGTCAATAAAAACAAAATGGCCGCGAGCTTCAGTGTACACTAAATTCAGTGTCGTATTTTAACGGTAAAATTTGCATTTATGGGTGTAAACGCATTATCAGCATATTTGTTATGAACTTAAAATTACGCATGTATGAAAAAATCCTGGATGACATGCATACTTACAAAAAAAACTCTATTTTCTGACGGCACCTGATTTCTCTTAAAAATCACTGTAGCCTATTCAGCATGAAACTCGACTCGATTTTTAAAACTTGTACGTTTTTTATACCATGGTCTTTTCTCTTTGAAATTTTGACATAATATTACAATATTATTGTAATTTATTTTAACAAAGTATTATACCTGGTGCATGCGGTGTCAATATCCGAAAAAAGCAAAAAACCAAGAGCCTTCATTTGTCGTCAATAAAAACAATATGGCCGTGACCTTCAATGTACTCATACATTGTACATACGTCTGACGTAGTGACGTCAATATCGTGTTTCGCTTCATCACACAGTCATGACTGTTGCATGCATTATCGATTTTTCTACCTACATGCACTGTCAGCTGCCCAGCATGTTTACATATTGCGCTGACTTCTAATCGTTACATGTTGCAGGGATCCTACCATTTTGAGGTCCAAAATATAGAAAAATAGGAATGTGGCATTAAAATTATAGGAGTTTTATAGAAAATTATAGGGGTTTTATAGAAAATTATAGGAGTATTATGGGAGTTTTATAGAAAATTATAGGAGTTTCCACTAAAATTATAGGAATATTTTTAAATAATTTGCACAAAAATATACATCCATGGCCTCTCCTACAGCATTTTCTGTTCACCCTTTTACTAACAAACATAAAATATTGGCAACTGGCTGCAATGTAAACTTACTGGTGAATGTTGTTTCATATATGTACTAAATGCAAGAAATGTCCCCATTCTAAATTCCAGTAACAAAAATATAGGAAAATACAAGAAAAGGGTAAAAAAAATTATAGGAAATACAGTCCAACCTGCCCTCAAGGCCACATCTATATAATGGTCACCTGCCTATAAAGGCCAGTATAATTGCATTCTAATTGTTCTTTATTCATATTATTTGAACCTGTATACAAAGGGCACCTGTCCATTAAGGCCACTTAAAATTACTGGTTCCTTTGGGTGGCCTTTATAGACAGGTTTAACTGTGTAGGAAATATAGGAATGGTCTCTGATCCAAATAATCAGCATTAATGTGGTGTTGTGTGTGTGTGTGTGTGTGTGTGTGTGTGTGTGTGTGAGAGAGAGAGAGAGAGAGAGACATGTGTGTTATGGGAGGGTAGGATTTGAAGAATTTTAATACTGCATGATTATGCAACAGATTTACCCATTACAAGCCATATGTGTTATATACATGTAGATGAGTAGTCTACCACAATATTTGACTTATTTCAAACCAACACCAGAATATGGAGGTGTGCAAGAAAGTATTTATAAATTGAAAATGAAATGCATACATTAAATAATTAGAATGCTGCATTAAAACTAACCAAAGATAAATCTCATTTTTTTAATTTTAAAATTAATTGTACATGTGAAGTAGTCATGGACTTGACATTTTAATGAGGGGAAAAGCATAAACTATATTATGTTGAGGCAGTGCTTGTGAAAACAATATTCATTAACCTGGGTTTGAGCTTAGCTGTGGATTAACATCTTTAGACATTGCTTCAATATTTCATATCACAAAATTTCATATATATTTTAGTTGTTTAATGTGTAATTTCAGTGTTCAATCATGAATTTTATTCTTTCCTGGTCATTTTCAACTTATGAGGGTTAATTTGAGGTTGAATGTTAAACAAATGAAAGTGTAAATAAGATTTACATCAAAAACTTATTATAATTCCACATCAATTTAGTTTATTTTATATAGTTTTAATTTTAATACTAATTTTACCAGTCTAAAAAATGGGTTTTATCATAATTATAAATGAAAAAATGCACAAGTCATGAGTTATCAGTGAAAACTTGTTAAATCCATGGACTGAAACAAAATCAGCAAGGAATAATATAACATACCAGAAGTGAAATAAGGTGTTTGTTGCTGAATAAGTGCCTTACATTGCATGTGCCAACTGATCATGCACCCTAGTTGCAGGACTTCTGTCCAGTGAAATCATTTTTCATATTGAAATAATCAGTATGGGGGATCTTTCTTGTTCATCATCTGAATTAAATGACAACTTATGATGGGCCATGTTAGCTTAAATTTGAGATACTCTGGCTTTTAAGTCAACATCAGATGATGGACAGGTATGGTATGACTATGTGACTGTAACTGGCATCTAAACAAATCTGTCAAAGTGACTTTAATGTGGGTGTTGAATCAAGATTATAATGAACAATTTGCAATATTTTAGACCTATCTGTTTATGGTTTAAAATAAATTATAGTGTCATTTCATTATCTAGCAATTTCAATTATTACATTAGCAAAAAGATGCTGTCTCCTCTAAAGTTTCAGAGCAAAAAAAAGAGCTGTCATGTGCTACTAAAATAATATAATTCAAATGTACTGACTTTGAATGCATTATTTTAATAAAAATTCAAAATCACTTTAATCAGCACATGACAATTTTATTAAAATTCAATAGTAGCACATGCCAGAGCTAATAACAATAAAAATAACAATAATGGGACCACATGTGTCATTCTATTTTACAGGGTAGCTTAGATCATAGATGTATACACACTGTATGAGTCCAGTTTATATGCAAATTTTCAATTTGTATAGGATTTCAAATTTTTTTTTCTGTTAAAATTTGATTAAACAATTAAATGGGACTGTATAATAAACCATGAATTCATGCTTTGTACCAAAGTAAGGAAGCCGGGGTTTTTATTACATTAGAATTTGAAAAAATATACAATTAAGACTAGTGCCAATCTTGTGATGAAATTCAAAATGTACATGAATTGAGCTAAATTTAAGTTGAAAGATGTCCCTCATCTAAGGAATATTTCATGTAGAAATCCACACTCCTGGTCAAATGTTAATGGTAAATATTTGAGTAAACCCATCCCTCATGTATTTAATATAAAATAAAATAAAATACGACAGTTGATTGTTATTTAGCAGCCAAATAATTTGAAGGCCTACAAAGCCTACAGGCCAATGTGTCCTGAGTACATGCAGGCCAGTGTATTGGTATCCATGCAAACTTCATATATTCAGTGGTACCACAAATCAATCCTGCATGTTATATGGTGTAAAAACCATGACTGCCATGTACACAATACAAAAGGATCGTTCGGGAATGCAAAAAATAACTTTGAGGCGGTGACGGCACTTTTCTAAGATGGCTGCCTGAAAGTAGACCCAAAATTCCGGCAAAATCGGCTTGAAGTGTGAAGAAAATCCTATATAAATGGTAAAACTTACTTTATTTCAGCAAATAAATCCAAACAGCGTCTCTGTATTATCAAATTTACACATGGTGTACCATGAGGAAGCTGTCGTTGCATTATTTATGGGTCAAATGAGCCGGAAAAGGGACCGACCCATGATCACATATCCGACATTTTCATCGATTTTTTCGACTTTAAAACTTGTACGTTTTTTGTACCAGAAAATTTAACAGTCGAATTATACATCAAAATAAACACGGGAAAAAGTTCTTTCCATTCATATTAAAACATCTTTGGTGCATGAGCAAATGATTGAAAGAGATCACATTTTTCCAAAAAATAATTTTCGATTTTAGGCCAGTGTCTCACATTCAATCGGTATTTAAATGGTAAAATTGCCTCTTAATTTGAGCAAATCTCCCTTTAATCAATTACAATTATCCAGAAATTTTAATAAAATGCCATGTGTTTCAGTAATAACAGTCGGTAAGACAAATATTTCATTATTTCCACGCCTCGCGTGTATGCCGTTTTTGGCCATTTTTTTCACCCCTTCTGCGCGTGCAAACTTGTTTAATGAATCAATGCGTAGGCCGGGTTGGCGTGTCCCCTGTTGGTTTTATAGTCAAAATATGTGTGTTCAAATTCCAAAACGGATTGGTCTTATGTCCGAATTATCAATGAAAA
This sequence comes from Anadara kagoshimensis, assembly GCA_021292105.1. NCBI lineage: Eukaryota > Metazoa > Mollusca > Bivalvia > Arcoida > Arcidae > Anadara > Anadara kagoshimensis. Next base: position 5,982,979 of record CM037863.1, read on the forward strand.
TTCAGTTATCCATGAGAAATACAATATATCACAATAAAAAATTAGTCTTTCGAAAATTGTTAAAATTTCATGATACGACGTTAAACAACATGCAAATAATTAACAAGCCCTTTGTTGATATACATGTACAAGTAAGTATTATGATCGTGTACCATGCTAGGTATTATACAAACAGCTCTCTTTTTTCGGTGCCAACTGTACGTGTGATACTAGCCATTGTTTTATTTTGCATGTCGGTTTTTTTTCTTTCCAAAGATCAGATCTATTTATTCAGACATATTACATAGTACGTAGTCTTTTCAATAATAATTTTAACAAAAAGGTCAAATCTATTTATTCTGATACATCGCTTTAAAACATCCCATAAACATTCAAATGAATGTCATTATGAAACCCTTTGGGGACGATATGTTTCATAAGTGGGGGGTAATGTAATGGTAATATGTAGACAAACATGTTCTAAAATAGTTTATTGCATGAATACGTTAGTTTCCCTTGGGGATGTTTGTTATTATTACTTTAGATAATTAATTAAGTTGGCAACATCTTTTAATCCCTGTAAGTACATGTACGTAATTATGTACACCATGTAGTTTAAAAATGTTCAATCCATTTTTTTAAGAATTGCATACCAGTATGTGTTTATTTGACACTGTATAAGGCTTTATTTACAACGCCCCTCATCTAACCTGGTTTGGGGATTATTTATTTATTATTTATTTATTTATTTATTTCGATATCTTTTAAATGTAGAATAAAAGAAAGAAATTTTCAACCCAAATACACGTACTTAGCAACAGCCAACACAACTTAAAACAAAACATAATACGACACAAAGCAAATGCATAAAAATAAAAAAAACGAGCACATATTTGGAGCACTGATTATAAAACTATCAAATTTTGGCAGTAGTGTTATATTAAAAATTATCTTGTATAAATTTGACGTCCATTTTGTATTACAGCGTTGCGGATGTACATACAGCTAATTAAACTAGAAAAACTGTGAGCCAAAAGCTCACAAAAATACCCCCCCCCCCTGCTCCCCACATAAAATAAATCCATCGGATCAAATTTTTAAATAGGAGGTGCACATCTACATTATATCACAAAGATTGTGCGAAAGTTTCATGAAAATCCATTGAAGGGTTTAGATAAAGTTGCGGATAAGAGATAGGTAACCTAAGGTGTAACGGAAGGACGGACACTCGGACGAACACCCCTATCACTATATACCCCCCCCCCCCCATTTTTAAGCGGCGGGGGGGGGGGGGTATAAAAAGAGGCGTTTACCCTTCCGAAGCATCCGCACTCACTTCATTAATATTTAATGGTGGAAGTTCGCGTGTTTTACTTAATATGCTAGTTTTTAAAGTTTTAACTTTGCTTTGGGATTGTGTTTTGGACATAGATTTATACTTGTATTCTATTGTTTTTATTATATTTCTAATGTGTTCTTTGTAAGCAGGTGTCATTGTATTTAGCACCGAGCCGAAAGAATGTCTAACGCCTCAAACATTCTAACCACGGTGTTCTTGTAAGCAGGTGTCACTGTACGTATTTATGATCGATCGATTAATTGAATGGGGTTTAGCGTCCTAGTCAAGAATATTTCACTCACATATCAGGACGTCACCAGGTATAGGTGCGATTGCAGAAATTTTGACTCTTGCAGTGCGCGCTGGGCTTTGTGTAGGAAGGGCTCTTTAAGGTTTTACGGGGTATCGGTTTTTATGTCTCTTCAGAAGGACCCCATGTACAGAGGGTGTACCAGTTCGCTTGTTGAAAATCGGTGTTTTTGTCCAAGCACTCCGTTTTACTCCACTATTTCAGATTCTTGATAAATGCATAAAAAACTATCACTTCACTCTTTTACAAATGAAAATCATCCTGTGATGTTTACGACGACACATCTGAAAAAAAAATAGAATCATAAAGAATTAACCTCTTCACGTCTTTGAAGAATTTATTTCACCTGGGAATTAAGGAAAAGTGAGTAATTGTGATATTGTGCAAGTTGTCGGAAATAATACTAATCCTTTGAGAAATTCTCAGAATATTAACAGGAAAAAATATGGAAAATTATATACTGTACAGACTTGTCAAAAGTCTAACACTGATCTCTCGAATAAAAGTAAGGCTTGACTGCCGAGGTATGGATATAGCAAGTGATCGAAAAGCCGCCTGGAGAATCAGTCCATCAGTCCAACCTGTCTTTAAGGTCACCTCTATATTAGGGTCACCTGCTTTTAAAGACCAGTAAAATTGTATCCCAATTGTTCTTTATTCATATTATTTGAACCCTATATAAAGACCATATGCCCATAAAGGCCACTTTTACTGGTTCCCTTGGGTGGTCTTTATAGACAGGTTTGACTGTATAAAGAAGCTATGGATAAACTGCCTATATAGTTAACGAGAAGCCAAGATTGACTCCAGTTATATGGAAAACTAATGATCGAAAAACTGCCTAGAGATATACAGAAGCTGTCGTTAAGCTGTCTAAATAGCTAACGAGGGGCCAAGATTGACTGACGATTCAGCACTAACTCGTTATCTTAGTGTTAAACTTTGGACAGGTCTGTATATATTTTATTTTGACACAAAGAATAGTAATTATACATTTATATCGCCATTTAAATAAAAAATTACACAAACCACTGGGGAATTTTATCTGAATATCGTCGATCAAGTCTGTTTTAACATATGGACGTTTCCAGGTCGATTTGTATCCGTAAGAGATTTAAGGTCGCGTTATTTACCGAATAAAGATAGACTGGAAATCACAGGAGATGATAGAATGTTCGGAGTAATTAAGATTTTTTAGCTGAGTGAACTGGAGTGAACGTTATATCGCGTTTTACGTTCAAGTTAAGACTGTTAACTCAGTTCGGTCAGTTCTGACATAGAAGTGGTCACTAGAGCAGGTTATACTTTATAGACAGGTCGTCACTATATTATACAGTCCAACTTACTTTAAAGGCCACCTCTTTATTCATATTATTTGAACCTGAATCTGGAGGCCACCTGCCCATAAAGACCTATTTTACTGGTTCCCTTAGGTGGCCTTTACAGATATATTTCACTGCATTTACTGTAGAGACAGGTATTCACTTTAGCAGGTTTTACTGTAGAGAACAGGTGTTCACTTTAGCAGGTTTTACTGTAGAGAACAGGTGTTCATTTTAGCAGGTTTTACTGTAGAGAACAGGTGTTCACTTTAGCAGGTTTTATTGTAGAGACAGGTGTTCACTTTAGCAGGTTTTACTGTAGAGACAGGTGTTTACTTTAGCAGGTTTTACTATAGAGAACAGGTGATCACTTTAGCAGGTTTTACTGTAGAGACAGGTGTTCACTTTAGCAGGTTTTACTGTAGAGACAGGTATTCACTTTAGCAGGTTTTACTGTAGAGAACAGGTGTTCACTTTAGCAGGTTTTACTGTAGAGAACAGGTGTTCACTTTAGCAGGTTTTACTGTAGAGAACAGGTGTTCACTTTAGCAGGTTTTACTGTAGAGACAGGTGTTCACTTTAGCAGGTTTTACTGTAGAGAACAGGTGATCACTTTAGCAGGTTTTACTGTAGAGAACAGGTGTTCACTTTAGCAGGTTTTACTGTAGAGACAGGTGTTCACTTTAGCAGGTTTTACTGTAGAGACAGGTATTCACTTTAGCAGGTTTTACTGTAGAGAACAGGTGTTCACTTTAGCAGGTTTTACTGTAGAGACAGGTGTTCACTTTAGCAGGTTTTACTTTAGAGACAGGTGTTCACTTTAGCAGGTTTTACTGTAGAGAACAGGTGATCACTTTAGCAGGTTTTACTGTAGAGAACAGGTGTTCACTTTAGCAGGTTTTACTGTAGAGACAGGTGTTCACTTTAGCAGGTTTTATTGTAGAGACAGGTGTTCACTTTAGCAGGTTTTACTGTAGAGAACAGGTGATCACTTTAGCAGGTTTTACTGTAGAGAACAGGTGTTCACTTTAGCAGGTTTTACTGTAGAGACAGGTGTTCACTTTAGCAGGTTTTACTGTAGAGAACAGGTGTTCACTTTAGCAGGTTTTACTGTAGAGACAGGTGTTCACTTTAGCAGGTTTTACTGTAGAGAACAGGTGTTTACTTTAGCAGGTTTTACTGTAGAGACAGGTGTTTACTTTAACAGGTTTTACTGTAGAGACAGGTGTTCACTTTAGCAGGTTTTACTGTAGAGACAGGTGTTCACTTTAGCAGGTTTTACTGTAGAGACAGGTGTTTACTTTAACAGGTTTTACTGTAGAGACAGGTGTTCACTTTAGCAGGTTTTACTGTATAGGCAGGTGTTTAATATAGCAGATTTTGCTAAAAAGAGAAGTGGTCATTTAAGCAGGTTATACTTTATAGACAGGTGGTCACTATATAATATTTACTGTATAATCAGGTTATCACTATAGCCGGTTTAACTAAATAGACAGGTGGTCTTTATATAGAGGTGGTCACTATAACAGGTTTAACTAAATAGACAGGTGGCCTTTATATAGAGGTGGTCACTATAACAGGTTTAACTAAATAGACAGGTGGTCTTTATATAGAGGTGGTCACTATAACAGGTTTAACTAAATAGACAGGTGGTCTGTATATAGAGGTGGTCACTATAGCAGGTTTTGCTGTATAGACAGGTGGTCTTTATATAGAGGTGGTCACTATAGTCGGTTTTGCTGTATAGACAGGTGAAATTTATATAGAGGTGGTCACTATAGCCGGTTTAACTTTATATACAGGGGGTCTTTATAGAGATGTTAGGTTATATCAGGGTTTTCTGCATTCCAAATCAGATATCTTCAAACACCTGTTATCTTTGGCGAAACAAAAAACATCTAACATATTTTGTAATAAGTGTTATGTATAGGCAAACATTATTAACCTGTCCTGTTGATTTTTTGTTTAAAAAATATTTAATACGTTACACTTAAGGATAGGGAACACATATGTTTTTCTTATACGTAATAGGAAATATGTATTGTTAATGTATAAACTGTTAATATTAACACTGTTACCCATGCATAGAATGGATAATCCTGTATGGATATTCCTTGTGAAAGGTCAAGCTAACAGGTCAGTGTTGTTTGACTATATATTGCTGTCAAAGGGTCAATGTTTTTGGTCGGGCGCTCCGGATTCTTCAACCATTTATAAACTGATAGTCTTGTTGTCTCTATTACACGTTCCACTGATTTTTCCCAGAACTGGCGGCCAGGAAATAAATGAGTGAATCTTGACCGAGACGAAAACGCCACCCAAAAACTGACGGAAAAGTGTAAGTAAAATCCCATGGCTCCACTCCAACACCCAAGACCTGACGGCTTTCATATCATTGACAATCTTGACTAGATCGAATAACTCCATTAGTTCACCCAACTCAGCCATCCTATAAATGACAGCCTCGATATAAGTCAGAAAATGTTGACTGAGACGACATCTCCATCCAATCCAACATCCCCGACCTGAAGGCTTTCATATCACCGACAATCTTGACAAGGTCGAAAATCTCCATTAGTGCATACAACTCATTCATCCCAGAACTGACTTCCTTGATATAATTGAGAGAATCTTGACTGCGACGAAAACTCCATATCTGCAATCCAACATCCCAGAACTGACGGTTAAAGTGAGAGAATCTTGACTGGAAGGTCACTCTGTCAAATCATTCCTTATTTTGTTTTGGCCATAGATTCGCCATTTTTTTACCAATTTTAAACCACTTTTGTAAGCTTGCGAATTTTTATGAACCCCTACCCCATTGCCGTTCCTACTGTTAACCACTAACAATTACTTATTTGTCAATTACCAAGTATAGGATTAACCCTGTAACCTTATGGCGCCAAAATATGCTTACTTTCAAACCAAGAACGACACGTTATCAAGTTAGTCTGCCATTTACCATATGCCATATAATATTTTGCCGCCAAGAAAAACTATGACAAAAACAAAAACAAAACAAGTGGATTATAACGATTTTATGACCAATTCCGTTACGCTTTTATACGAAAGCTTGTTCGTGCCACTTTGTAATCTGATTTTTTCTCAAATCGTACGTACGAATTAAAAAATCGTATCTACGGATTTAAAACCCGTACCTACGAATTTAAAAAAAATCGTAGCTACGAATTTAGAAATCGTACATACGAATATAAAAATCGTTAATACGAATTTAAAAATATCGTAGCTTCGAATTTAATATCGTACCTACGAATTTAAAAATCGTAAATATGAATAAAATATCGTACCTACGATTTGAGAAAAAAAATCAGATTAAAAAGTAACACGAACAAGCTTCCGTACTTTTCTGTGTATCTAGCATAGACAAAAGTCATTGTTATATATCATTGTCGTGGTGTCTTTCAGTACGTTGTGTGTACTTTCGAGTATATTCCTTCATCAAATGTTCCAAGAATGCCTGTATAATCATGTAGAGGGGAGATTCCAAAATGACTGCTCATAAATACACACATCAGCATTACACAAAATGTACGTTCTTCATTCCGAATTGTTATTGCATGAATTTATTTGATTTTTATGGGTTTGAGCTTGAATAGAAAACACGTTACATAATTACTTGGGAAAAGACTGAATTCTCAAAATTCATTATCAATGGGGTTCGACGCTGTACGTATCACGTGATATCCTCTAACGTACTGTGTTGGATACGGACTCATCAGTTCACGTTTTAACGTGAAAACGGCATAATTCCGGGAATTCTGGACGTAAATGTTTTTTCAAAACGTCCAGCAAAATAAAAAAAGGTAAAAGGTGTTGATCACGTGATTCAATGAATCTCGTCATAATATGAATCTGCAATTAGTATCCGGAAACAACCAGCGCGATAAGATCACCATCTACGCATAATAACACACTCACGATTTCTGACCTACACCATGACCTCTACCACATGGCTATTACATCATGTGAACACGGGATGATTTTAATTGTTCATTGAATTTATATAATTATTTTATCTATAATTTGAGTATATTCCACGGTCCCCGTTATAGGGTAACAAAAATGATTTCGTATTTTCGAAACACCGTTTACTGTACGTTTACTCTGCTGGAGAGAAAGGAACAACGCTAATATTTCAAGGATTTGAATGAAACAGTTAAAAAGCAATTAATCATTTACTTACATGAGCCGAGTCGTTGCTAACCATCCTAATTTCAATCTAATCCATGCATTATAACTCCTTTAATACACAAAAACGTATTTTGGATGGGTGTTTACAATGGTAAATTTTTTTTCAAAATGGCGGTGTCTTTCGTGTGACGTAATGATGACGGAAGAATTTATTATTTACGTAGGTTCGCAAGGGGTACAATGACGGGTAGCTCAAAGGTCGGGTTGGGTTCAAAAGTTTGAATTTACGTCATTTTTTCCAAAAATTGATGATGCAGAAAGGTAGTTCACTTTATTACTTTATTAAATCAATTTTGGCTATCCTAGTTACGCAAAAATCAATCCGTTCTTGAGCTGCACTAACCTACGTAAAAATCAACTCTTTCGTCATGACTACGTCACATAAAGAATCCCGCCATTTCGTAAAACAAAACAACATTGTAAACACCCACCCAGATGATATTTTGTCGCATAAAATGATATATTAAGCAAGGGTGGGACCGAAACAGGAATTTTTTTTAGTAACGACTCGGCTTATGTAAGTAAAAGAATTATTGATTTGTACCAGTGGTATTGAAAATCTTAAAATATTTTGCGATTTTGCGTTCTCCGCAATATGCTAAATAAATAGCAGTACTTACACACTAACGTAATTATTATTATTATTATTATTATTATTATTATTATTATTATTATTATTATACATTATTATCATTATTATTATTACATTATTATTATATTTTATTATTATTTTTATAAAACATTATTATTATTATTATTATTATTATTTTGATTTGCTGGAACATAAGTGCAAATAATAAATTAATTGCATTGATATTTCGATATAAGTGAAAATGACATTACCTTCCCGGTTCACTAGAATGCACTAGAAACACACGCTTTTCAGAACATAAAAAATGCACTTCCTTGTGTGATAACATCAAAGGAAAACACGCGTTTTGTTGTAAACGTCAGATCAGGAAGACTGATTATGTAAAAATAGAAGGCAAAACCAGCATTCTTGTTAGAATACCTGAACGTATTGTGTGCCGTAACAATGTTACAATACATATATTTATGTAATACAGTCACTGGGACTAAGTCTTTCTACAGTACAAACCTGTCGAAAGTTAAAAACTGAGCTACCAAAGTCGAAAGTTTAGCTGCCGACTGGCCGACTTATATATGGGTAGCTACTGGTTGGGTAGCTAGTATCCAAATACAATACAGGCCTGTCGAAAGTTTAACACGAAGCTAACGAATCGGTGCCAAAATCCACAACCCTCGACCCTTCGTTAGCTACTAGAATCTTTCGACAACTGCTATCTATCTCTCTGTAGCTTTAAAGTCATAAGCTGTCCATAAGCTACCCATATCTCGACCATTCATGCAGTAGCCGAGCTTTGACTCTTTTTCGTTAGTTCAGATCTGTACTGTAGCTGCCAAGGGACAGATAGCAGCTGCCTGCTGATGAGATTAAGCCGACATTGGGCCGAGATGACCTGTCGATTTTGCAATAATTAATTGTTAGCTTTTTGTTAAACGTTCGACAGGTCTGTATTGTACAATGGGTTTATTATCTTTATTCATGTACTGAGAAAAAATTGTCTGTTCTAGTACAGATATGTTAACTACTTTCAGGGGCGTAGCTGGGGTGTTTATGATGTGGACGCCTAAAGAGGACAGGGGGTTTGGGGCCGCCCTGATGCGAATTTTCGGCCCTCCAGGGCCCTATTTATCAGATTTTTTCTTATAATTTTATGCTATGCTGTGGTAGTCTTTGGTCGTTCTTTTGAGGACAGGTTACAGGTTCATTCTTAAACTTGAAGACGAGGTACAAGGGTATCTGATGTTGTATGGCATAAGCACTACGAAAACAACACACACACTCTCTCTCTCTCGTTTTTTTTTTTTTTTTTTTGCGATAACGATGAGGACGTTTTTGCGTACAAACTTACGCCTGGCTACGCCCCTGACTTTCTTGAAAACAACGATTCTTCAAAAATAAACATTTATTCTTGAAAGAATACAGTTTTAATGGCCAACAGGAAGCTACAATTGCGCGCCCTATATTCTGTCCGAGTGTGATTAAAACCTAGGCGGTTAAATGTGCTGTAATCTGCACCTTAAGACCAATGGGTTACGTGAAGCCACAATTGCGCGCCCTAGGATCTGCCCGAGTGTGATTCGGACCTTGACTGTTAGCGGCACTATAATCCAGGCGCTTAAGACCAATGGGTTACGTGAAGTCATTATTGCGCGCCCTAGGATCTGCCCGAGTGTGATTCGGACCTTGACTGTTAGCGGCACTATAATCCAGGCGCTTAAGACCAATGGGTTACGTGAAGTCATTATTGCGCCCTAGGATCTGCCCGAGTGTGATTCGGACCTTGACTGTTAGCGGCACTATAATCCAGGCGCTTAAGACCAATGGGTTACGTGAAGTCATTATTGCGCGCCCTAGGATCTGCCCGAGTGTGATTCGGACCTTGACTGTTAGCGACACTATAATCCAGGCGCTTAAGACCAATGGGTTACGTGAAGTCATTATTGCGCGCCCTAGGATCTGCCCGAGTGTGATTCGGACCTTGACTGTTAGCGGCACTATAATCCAGGCGCTTAAGACCAATGGGTTACGTGAAGCCACAATTGCGCGCCCTAGGATCTGCCCGAGTGTGATTCGGACCTTGACTGTTAGCGGCACTATAATCCAGGCGCTTAAGACCAATGGACTATGTGAAGCCACTATTGCTCGCCCTAGGATCTGCCCGAGTGTGATACGAACTTAGGAAGTAACGTGGAGTCACAAATGTCTATGGAATACATGTGTGTATTCCATAGGATATATATAAGCTTCCTTCTCTTGTTTTCAAAGTAATGTTATTCTGTAATGCAGTGTACTTGCAGGTGAACCTGGTAATCGTCATAGACGTCTAATTTATATTAGCAGGGGTTTTGTGCATCTTCGTAATTTTCTGGTCACGAAACAAAAATGCAGCGATCATGACTATTTCTCGCAAATCGGCTGTTGTCGAAAGAAAAAAGGATGACGCATCTCAGTAGGATCCGGAACTCGTTGTTCTACAAAATTCTGGATGTAAAACAAAAGATATTTATAGTCAGTTGAGTAACTGATACAGTGACTAACGATAGAGAGAGAGAGAGAGAGAGAGAGAGAGAGAGAGAGAGAGTTCTATGCAAAATAGTAGAAATAGTAAGAAAATGGTTATGAAACAATACCATCTCCGGTTGTATTGGAGATGTTTATTTCAGTATTGGGTCTTTTAGGACAACACACCGCCCATATGAACTATCTTGAAATAAAGTGTTCGTCCAAAGTCGGGAATTATATATAAGTTTTTGGTGTGTGTGTGTGTGTGTGTGTGGGGGGGGGGGGGGGTAATCTATGGCACAGTAAGAGACCTTAAACATGAAGTTATATTTGTTTATCGTTTTTTAAATAGACGTGATCGCCATAGCAGGTTTTACTGCATTTTAAGTATATTAGTATTTATTCCGTAATTGATAAAATTGGACGGCGTTATGTCATCCCAGAGCATGATATATATATTGTCCTATTGTAAACAAGTTTAGCAGTTCGCTTGTCGAAAGCTGGTACTCTTGTTTCTTCCACATCCAGCCTCGATATAAGTTTGACAGTTCTTTTATGCAGTTCCATAAAATATCAATTTTATAGGGTTTTTTGGGTTTTTTTAAACCAACATACTAAATGATGACCAAATCTCAATCCCAAAGCAGAGCGAAAACTTTGAAACTGGACAAATTAAGGTAAAAACATACATACTTCCTTCGGGTCAACTGGAAGGGTAAGGACCTTTAAGTTAAACAATCTTGACCGGGACATAAAATACCACTACTTCTTCCCACCTATTTACCACCCTTTTGTTATTAATTAATTGACTTTTGTTGCTAACTTTTGCTTCTGAACTCACTTAACCCAATGCGCATTACAAACCTGTCAAAAGTATTTTTTACTAAGTTAACGAATTATTGTCGAATCAGGAACTCATCTCATTCCCTCTTCAGCTAATTCTCAAAAGCTTTTCGACAGACATCTACTATATCATTGGGCAGCTGTTCGACTATACTACACGTATCTACCAATAGCCTAATCGAACTCCGACTCCTTTTCGTTAGCATAGTGAGCTCTAACTCAATGTAAAGTACTGGCCTGTCAAATTTTTATTACTACGTTTACAAATTGTTATCGAATTAGGAACTCATCTTGGTCACTCGTTACCTTTTCGACAGATAACTTCTATATAATTGGGCAGGCCTGTACTGTTGCTGCTGAGGCGATCGGGCTTAGTGTTAAACTTTCGACAGGTCTGTATTGTTGCTGCTGAGGTGATCGGGCTTAGTGTTAAACTTTAGACAGGTCTGTACTGTTATTGCTGAGGTGATCGGGCTTAGTGTTAAACTTTCGACAGGTCTGTACTGTTATTGCTGAGGTGATCGGGCTTAGTGTTAAACTTTCGACAGGTCTGTACTGTTGCTGCTGAGGCACTCCAGCTTAGTGTTAAACTTTCGACAGGCCTGTACTGTTGCTGCTGAGGCGATCGGGCTTAGTGTTAAACTTTCGACAGGTCTGTACTGTTGCTGCTGAGGCGATCGCGCTTAGTGTTAAACTTTCGACAGGTCTGTACTGTTATTGCTGAGGTGATCGGGCTTAGTGTTAAACTTTCGACAGGCCTGCACTGTTGCTGCTGAGGCGATCGGGCTTAGTGTTAAACTTTCGAGAGGTCTGTACTGTTGCTGCTGAGGCGATCCAGTTTAGTGTTAAACTTTCGACAGGCCTGTACTGTTGCTGCTGAGGCGATCGGGCTTAGTGTTAAACTTTCGACAGGTCTGTACTGTTGCTGCTGAGGCGATCGCGCTTAGTGTTAAACTTTCGACAGGTCTGTACTGTTATTGCTGAGGTGATCGGGCTTAGTGTTAAACTTTCGACAGGTCTGTACTGTTGCTGCTGAGGCGATCGGGCTTAGTGTTAAACTTTCGACAGGCCTGTACTGTTATTGCTGAGGTGATCGGGCTTAGTGTTAAACTTTCGACAGGTCTGTACTGTTATTGCTGAGGTGATCGGGCTTAGTGTTAAACTTTCGACAGGTCTGTACTGTTGCTGCTGAGGCGATCGGGCTTAGTGTTAAACTTTCGACAGGCCTGTACTGTTGCTGCTGAGGCGATCGGGCTTAGTGTTAAACTTTCGACAGGTCTGTACTGTTGCTGCTGAGGCGATCGAGCTTAGTGTTAAACTTTCGACAGGCCTGTACTGTTGCTGCTGAGGCGATCGGCTTAGTGTTAAACTGTCGACAGGCCTGTACTGTTGCTGCTGAGGCGATCGGGCTTAGTGTTAAACTTTCGACAGGCCTGTACTGTTGCTGCTGAGGCGATCGGGCTTAGTGTTTAACTGTCGACAGGTCTGTACTGTTGCTGCAGAGACGATCGGGCTTAGTGTTAAACTTTCGACAGGCCTGTGTTGTTGCTGCTGAGGCGATCGGGCTTAGTGTTAAACTTTCGACAGGTCTGTATTGTTGCTGCTGAGGCGATCGGGCTTAGTGTTAAACTTTCGACAGGTCTGTATTGTTGCTGCTGAGGCGATCGGGCTTAGTGTTAAACTTTCGACAGGTCTGTATTGTTGCTGCAGAGACGATCGGGCTTAGTGTTAAACTTTCGACAGGCCTGTGTTGTTGCTGCTGAGGCGATCGAGCTTAGTGTTAAACTTTCGACAGGTCTGTATTGTTGCTGCAGAGACGATCGGGCTTAGTGTTAAACTTTCGACAGGCCTGTGTTGTTGCTGCTGAGGCGATCGAGCTTAGTGTTAAACTTTCGACAGGTCTGTATTGTTGCTGCTGAGGCGATCGGGCTTAGTGTTAAACTTTCGACAGGTCTGTATTGTTGCTGCAGAGACGATCGGGCTTAGTGTTAAACTTTCGACAGGTCTGTACTGTTATTGCTGAGGTGATCGGGCTTAGTGTTAAACTTTCGACAGGTCTGTACTGTTATTGCTGAGTTGATCGGGCTTAGTGTTAAACTTTCGACAGGTCTGTACTGTTGCTGCTGAGGCGATCGGGCTTAGTGTTAAACTTTCGACAGGCCTGTACTGTTGCTGCTGAGGCGATCGGGCTTAGTGTTAAACTTTCGACAGGTCTGTACTGTTGCTGCTGAGGCGATCGAGCTTAGTGTTAAACTTTCGACAGGCCTGTACTGTTGCTGCTGAGGCGATCGGGCTTAGTGTTAAACTGTCGACAGGCCTGTACTGTTGCTGCTGAGGCGATCGGGCTTAGTGTTAAACTTTCGACAGGCCTGTACTGTTGCTGCTGAGGCGATCGACCTTAGTGTTAAACTTTCGACAGGCCTGTACTGTTGCTGCTGAGGCGATCGACCTTAGTGTTAACTTTCGACAGGCTGTACTGTTGCTGCTGAGGCGATCGACCTTAGTGTTAAACTTTCGACAGGTCTGTATTGTTGCTGCTGAGGTGATCGGGCTTAGTGTTAAACTTTCGACAGGCCTGTATTGTTGCTGCTGAGGCGATCGAGCTGAGTGTTAACTTTAGACAGGCCTGTACTGTTGCTGCTGAGGCGATCGGGCTTAGTGTTAACTTTCGACAGGTCTGTACTGTTACTGCTGAGGCGATCGGGCTTAGTGTTAAACTTTCGACAGGTCTGTACTGTTGCTGCTGAGGCGATCGACCTTAGTGTTAAACTTTCGACAGGTCTGTACTGTTGCTGCTGAGGCGATTGAGCTTAGTGTTAAACTTTCGACAGAAATGTACTGTTGCTTCTGAGGCGATCGGGCTTAGTGTTAAACTTTCGTCAGGCCTGTACTGTTGCTTCTGAGGCGATCGGGCTTAGTGTTAAGTTTTCGACAGGCCTGTACTGTTTGCTGCTGAGGCGATCGGGCTTAGTGTTAAACTTTCGTCAGGCCTGTACTGTTGCTGCTGAAGAGATCAAATATCCAAAAAATTAACTTAGTGCATTGCAATTAACAGCGACATAATGATTGATAGCGACCATAAATTTCCTCCAAACAGTATCTTGCATTAAGTTTCCGATCTTCTCGCTCGTATTTAAAAAAAAAACATTACATGCCTGACGACAGTTTAAGACTTAATTAATGACCTCGTTTCATATGCTTTGCAAGATGGTTTATATCTCTCTCGAAAGTTTTGTTTGTTCGTTTGTTATGTATTTTTATTATTATTATTATTATTATTATTATTATTATTATTATTTTTCACTACAAATCCTACTCGACAGTTGAGCTTCGACACATTTCAGTGATGGCTCAGTGTTAAACTTTCGACAGGACTGTACTGTAGTAATATGTTGATGGTTGTAAACCGTGTATTGACGTCATACGGGGCTACACTACGGTCAGTTAAACATATCGGTATTTAAAATTAAAAATATCATTTTAAGACAGTTGTACATTTCATGATAACATCAAACGATTTTAATATAATATATAGTACAGGCCTATCGAAAGTTAAACACTGAGCTAACTAAAAGAAGTTGAAGCTCGACTAACGGATGAAAAGCCGCCTAGCTTGTGACCCAAAAAGTTACAAGAAGATAAAATGCAGCTGATGGCAAGATAACGCTGATGAGTTGAATTGAATAATGGTGTTTAACGTCCCGGTCAATAATATTTCACTTATATCGAGAAATCGCCAGCTATAGGCGAAGGTGCAGAAATTTTGCCTGTGCGTTGCGCTGATGGCATTATACAACAGGGTTCTTTTGCGTGCCAAGCCCGCCGTGACACGGACCTCGTGTATTTTAAGTTTACATCCAAAAGAACCGTGACTTTCATTTCGTAATGCCGAGTGTTTGGCGTAAAAACAGTCACTACCCACTTTCAAGTCTTGGGTGAGACCCGGCCGGGGATCGAACCCACGACCTTCCACTTACGGAACGAGCACTCTACCAACTGAGCTACCACAGTGGTTATAGATCTATTGAGAGCCCAGTCTTTCGAAGGCTGATTAATTCAATCAATCGATTAGTCAAAATGTGAAATTTGTATCATTTTAGATATATTGTGAACTTAATGTGAAAATGTTGAAAATGAATAAAATTCCATCAAACTAAAAAACACTGTAATAAAAATATCAAATCGATAATGAATTTTTGTTTTCATTATGATCAGACATTAATTCGATGGCTTAGTTTTTAAATTTTCGATAGGCCTGTACTGTCTTTAGCATTGATATAAAATTTTATAGATTTCATCTGATCTTCAGAAATAGTCCGTACAGAGTACAAACTGACTCTATGTTTATGATAGACATGTACGTATATATATATATACAGTGTATAGTTTAGGCCTGTCGAAAGTGTAACACTTAGCTAACGAATTCGTGTCGTATCGACATCTCATCTCAGCCCCTTGTTATCTATACATCTCGGTAGCTGGTATCTCAGCATCAAGCTATCTCAGCCATTGCAGTAGCTTAGTTGGTAGAGTGCTCGTTCTTTCTGATAGGAACTTAAAATAAACGAGGTCCCGTGTTACGGTAGACTTGAAAGTGGGTAGTGACTGTTTTTCGCCAAGCACTCGACATTTCGAAATAAAAGTCACTGTTCTTTCGGATGGGAACTTAAAATAAACGAGGTCCTGTGTTACGGTAGGCTGGACATGATGAAGAACCCTGCATAATGCCATCAGCGCAACGCACAGGCAATTTACACACCTTCGCCAACAGCTGACGATGTCTCGATATAAGTGAATCATTCTTAACTTGGACGTTCATTACTCAACTTGATCATTCAGCAGACGAGTTTGAACTCTATTTCGTCTAGACCTCTTCGACTAGTTTTGGTTAGTTCAGTGTTAAACTTTCGACAGATCTGTACTATATATATATATATATAAACCATTACGATAGAGAACACGAGTAATAAAGTTAACTCGGCGAAGTACTATTTCTTCTTAAATCTAAAATCAAATTACGATCCAAAAATAAATTTGCAGCAACCATTACCGCGATCTTTGAGTCAATTATCTTTGTTATAACGAAACGCTAATCAAATTTAAGGACATATTTTAACAGCTCAAATATTTCTTGCGTGTTGCAAATGTTGCATTTTTTCACCTCGCTTCAAACAATTCGTATATGGCTGTTGAAGAAGCTTATGCCAGTCTAATAAACACACTGTACGTGTGATTACAAACAAATAGTACTGATGTGAAGAATTAAGTATTATTACCTTCTTCGCTAGAGAGTAACTTCCTAAACACTTATATATAGCGGGAAAATATGTCAAATGGAGTATGTATTTTGTAACGGAAAATTTCCTTAATTTATTATGACACCATAATGATGATGTGGAATTCTTGATGAGGAGTTACGGGAGAATTACAGGTGTGCACTCGGAGTACCTCATGATTTATGTTGTCATTTCTTGATCTGTAAGAATTTCGACGATTATGATATTTGGCACATGTTACCCCATAGTTTACGTCATTTTGACCCGGAAAACCTCCGAGTGGAAGAGTTTTTATTGAAATATTGTGTGTCTTAAATTAGTTCCACGTGGTATTAGTTTGTTGATAATTGGTTATTGTTTCCAAAATTTCTGCTGAACCTCTCAATGGAAGATTTTGTAAAATTGATAAATTAATTACACGTGATATTAATTTATTATCAACAGACTAATATTTCAAAGAAATCCGGATAACCGACATCTCAGGGAAATTCTTAAATCAACTTATACATGTGATTGGATATTATTCCTGTTTTCCTAAAACCTCTGGATATCCGTTATATCAAGGAATTTGTTATTTCCAAAAAAATTACCGTAAGGAAAAATGAATTGTATTGGAAATAAGGTAAGTTATGCACGTGTATAACTGTCCACCCCCCCCCCCCCCCTTTGTATGTTACGCTTTGTGTTATGTGTACGAAATGAAATCTGTACCGAATTACATAATGTTTAGCTAGGACTTTTTGGAAAGATGAGGAGATCAAATTTTTCGTTGATTCGGAAGACGGGCCAGGGATTTTTCAAAAACATTTTGAAATGAAGCCTAAATTTCTTCTGCAATCTGAGCAAATGGTGCACGCATACATAATGTCATGGGTAGACCCCTTCCCACATGCATGGTTCCCTTGAAAACCCCTCTGGGTCCGCCAGCCCACTAAGCATTATCCACAGTCACACGTGTATTATTGTAAGAAACAAAATCAAAAACAAACATACTAATCCATGTACGAATCACAATCCAGAAGCAAATTAAAAACTTTGGAACTGACAAGTTAGGTTAGACACGTGAACTTCCACCGGGGAAGTGAGGCCGGGTGATCCGGAAGGGTAAGCTCATTAGTAACCTAAATGGACTCCAGTCAGTGTAAGTTATTACAAAATAATATTGGCTTCTTACTGAAAAACGTTGACGCAGGGATATTGTTGTTTGCAAGTAAATTGCCGACACAGAGATTTAACCTCAAAAAGTTTAATGGTCGTCATCACAGTATTATTGATAATAAGACTATTGTATGATGACTCTTTATTTAAATTTATCCTGGATGTATCTGACGTCGCATACTACTTTCATTCTCAATTTAGATACCACAACCTAAATAGAAGTGCTTACTCTTCCGGAGCGACTGGCCTAACTTCCTTGTTTGCACTTCACATGCTTCAGTTATTTTGCCAGTTTTCAAAGTTTTTACTTTGCTTTGGGATGATTATGACACGTACTGGTGTTTGTTTTGGATTATTTGACTTAAGAATTTCTTTTGAGTTTTTCTGCATTAACTTTTATTTATTATGGACTAAAATAGTCAAACTAAAGTATTTTCCAGGGGTTTGGAATTATCCCAATGATTTAAATGTTTCTAGCTAAACAGGAGGTGCTTACCCTTCCGGAGCACCCGGTCTCACTTCCCTGGTGGAAGTTCACGTGTCTAACCTAACTTGTCAGTTCCAAAGTTTTTACTTTGCTTCTGGATTGTGATTCGGAAATGGATAAGTATGTTTGTTTTTTATCATATAACACACAAGCTGAGAACTTTATGACGTGCATGATCATGGCTGTCTGACTATAATATGACGTCAACATCTGTTCCCATGACTACTATTAAACCATAGGTGTTCGTATATCATTACGGTCATAAATATTTACAATGTCTGCACAAAGCCAAACTTTAAACTTATGGTATCTCAAATACAAATGTATATAAAAAACAAATATACTTAATCCATGACCGAATTACAATCCAGAAGCAAAACTGATAAGCAATGGTAAATAATTTCAACCAGGGACGTGAGGCCGGATGCTCCGGAACGGTAAGCACCTCCTGTTTAGGTAGCTACACCCGCCATGTGTGTAATCAAAATTGAATGAAAGGAACATAGAACTATGGGACGTCAAATATACCCAGGGCATATCTAATAAGCAGAATGGATATTTCCTTTGAACCTAATAGCATACGATGATTTTGTGTCCATTCAGACAAAAGTGATACTGTGTACTTAATTCCGAACGTGTTTGAATGCCAAATTTGAAACTTGTTATCACAAATATATCTTCTTAGCAGAATGGCCATTGCATCATTCATTTTTCTTAATTTCCAATAAACTAAATGGTATTCGCTGTTGTATCACGTGGTACCCTCTGTGCGGAACACTTATTTCCATTGGACATGAAATCGCATAATTTGACGTTTTCCCATAAAAACGGTGTTATTCCGGGGATTCACGATGTTAGCTTTTTTCCAAAACGTTCTATACATTTTAAAAGTTGAGTGAGTTGAGTTGAGTAATGGTGTTTTACGTCCCAGTCAAGAATATTTCACTTATATCGAGACGTCGCCAGCTAAAGGCGAAGGTGCTGAAATTTTGCCTGCTAGTTGCGCTTATGGCCTAGCTTACCAAGCCTACCATGACATGGGACCTCGTTTATTTCAAGTTTCCGTCGAAAGAACCGTGACTTTCACTTCGTAATACTAATGCCGAGTACTTGGCGAAAGAACAGTAACTACTACTCACGTTCAAGTCTTGGGTCAGACCCGGTTGGGGTTCGAACCCACGACCTCCCACTTACGGAGCGAACACTACCAACTGAGCTACCGCAGTGGTATACAAATTTTAAGAGGCATTGCTCGTGTTGTACAGCAGTGAACCCCATTTAACCTTAAAAACGTCCCCGGACACCGTTTTGTCATCTTAGAAAGTGTCTATTCAAAGCCCAGTGATTTTGTTACATATTCTAGTTGAAGATCTAGCAAACTGCATTATGATATGCTGCCAATATATAGCTAGTATCTTCATTACAAAGACATTATATTGTAGCAATTTCTGATATTTTATGGGTAGGAGCAACTAGATTTAATTTTCAAAGCATCATTTTTGGGATTTTAGTGGGCAAGTGGAAAATTTTAGTCATTTTCCCCTAGGAAAACCACAAGTACCTTTTTTCGGTAGTAACCTTAAGCATACTAATCACCGAAGCCAAACTATATCGTTGTGTTATTTGAGATATATAATTCTACTTTCATAAGCTGACATCAAAATGTAACAATGTTAAACTTTACAACCTTCAATCTACGGAGCCCGCGAAGGGACATTGACATAAAAATTTGTAAGCGTTCTCATGCAAAATTAATTCGTCCCCACGCAAGATATTTAGAATTCGTTCCCACGTAATGACATTTCGAATTTGTTACCACGCAAAGACAATTTGAATTCGTTCCCACACAATGACATTTCAAATTCGTTTTTTTTGTTCCTTCGCAAAGTATCACGTTCAAATTCATATGTTTGTGTTTTTAGGGTTTTTATATGTTGCCACGCAAAAGAATTCATTTCATGCAAAGTGTCTGTGTTCCATACAAACGTATTTCGTTTCCACGCAAAAATAAATTTTGCCTTAATTATAATTTGTACGTTTAAGACCCTACTATATAAAGACATTGTAAAATATGCGTTAGGCTAGATCATTTTGTTACATGTGCTATTTTATTTCTTGCGATTTTCGTGTTGATTTGTCTGCATAACTCTACATTTCATGTTAAAATACAAAACTTTGCCTAGATGTTCAAAAATAGATTTCTCTTAAAGTAGAAAAAATCAAATTGCTATGATATGAGATAGTATAGCCTTTATTATAATCATCAATAGCTTTGTCTTCAAGACAATTCTGGTTTCACTTATTAATAGACACAATCTGCTTCAGGTTTTTTTTAAATTAAAGCAATAAAGAATAGTTTTGATATGAACAAAGATGTCCTGTAAGTTATCAGTATTATTTACAGAGATAATAATGTTGTTTGTTTTAGTTTGAGAGAGAGAGAGAAAAAGAGTGTGTGTTTGTTTTGTGTGTGTGTGTGTGTGTGTTTATGTGTGTGTGTGTGTGGTGTGTGTGTAACAACTCTTAGTGATGTCCGACTTCATTAGGCGTTGTAATTTCGACGCCTATAATTAGGCGATGGACTTCATTAGGCGTTGTAATTTCGACGCCTATAATTAGGCGATGGACTTCATTAGGCGTTGTAATTTCGACGCCTATAATTTGGCGATGGACTTCATTATGAGTTGTAATTTCGACGCCTATAATTAGGCGATGGACTTCATTAGGAGTTGTAATTTCGACGCCTATAAATAGGCGATGGACTTCATTAGGAGTTGTAATTTCGACGCCTATAATTAGGCGATGGACTGTCCGACTTCATTAGGAGTTGTAATTTCGACGCCTATAATTAGGCGATGGACTTCATTAGAAGTTGCTACAACAGAGCATCAATTATTTTTACAAGATTAGCACTTCTTAACCAAACATTTTCCAAAACAATGTGGAAGCACGTAGACCTTTTAGTAGAATGTCGGACTCAAGGTCCAAGGTTCGGTCGCGAGTTCGAATCCTCACGGGGCATGTTATGACCATGTTGGTGACCTGTCCTGAAATTGGACCAATTGGGCAGCAAACTCTGAAACTGCTTTCTCAGTGAGCTAGAACTAGAAAAATATGGCCCTGAGTGTGTGCTAGTACAAAGCAAACAAATGCCGAATGATTGGCAAAAGAACAGTCACTACCCACTTTCAGGTCTTGGGTCAGACCCGGGGGGCGGTTGGGGTTCGACCTCCAAATTACGGAGCGAGCACTCTACCAGCTGAGCTACCTCAGTGGTCTCTTCCCGAGAGGAACTGTTACATGTTATAGAATTAACCCAATACTTTATACATGTACTTGGTTTACTTCAAAATATTAAGTCTTATAGCATATATAATACAGACCTGTCGAACGTTTAATACCGAGCTAATGAAAATGAGTGAAAACTCGGCCGCGTATTGGCCGATAGTCAGTTTAGTTTAAACAATATTTATTTGAAAATCAAATCAATAACATAATGAAACAATTTATAAATCAGGATCCTGGAACAAGAGTAAAACTCTTATATTAACCAGTTTCCTGTGCATCTATAATATAACAATTTATACAACATGGCATTATATAGTCAGTGTCCAAAAAGCTGCCGTTAAATAGATACCAGCTGCCAAAAGAGATATAGATTTAGGTAACAAGAGATGGAGAAAAACTGTCGATTTGACAGTTTTTTAGCTTACCTTTGGAACCACTATGTTAATGACAGTGTAATATTCTTTATTTCCATAGAAAATAAAATAAACTTGAATACAGATTGATATTTTATCACTTACTGAGGCCGTGGTGGCCTAATGGATAAGACGTCAGTCCTTCAATATCCAGAGTCTCCACCGCTGTGAGTTCGAGTCCCGCTCAGACCACATGTGGGAAATTGAATTTACCTGCCATTGGCTCTGGTTCATCTGGTATCAGTATAATGGACTGGGAGAGTGATACGCTTGTCTGCGGCGTACTGACTCTGTGAGCTAGCACAGCAAAGTCGCCCCGAGTGCGCGCTGGTACAAGGCAGACCATAAAACACACTCGCACTTCACATGCATACACGAAATTGTTCATAGGATAATCCATAGAGATTAATAAAATAGTTCTCGTCGCTTGTCTGCGGTGTACTGACTCTGTGAGCTAGCACGTTAAAGTCGCCCTGAGTGCGCCTTGGTACAAGGCAGACCATAAAACACATTTGCAGTTCACATGCATACACGAAATTGTTCATAGGATAATCCATAGAGATTAATAAATAGTTCTCGACGCGAATAACTAAAATGGCTGATGCGACGTTAAGCAACATTCAACCAACCAATATATCACTTATTTGTACCTAGTAGTAACAGGAAATCTGTATGTTAATTACACTAGGGATATAAGCTGTCGATTGGGTACTCATCTGTTAGCTTAGGTTAAACTTTCGACAGGTCTGTACTGTACCTAACATGAGACTTAGAATCTCTTGTCGTTAGCTCGATGTTTAACTTTCGACAAGCCTGTACTGTATTTATAAAAATTTACCATTTGTAGAGGGTTGATATTTGCAAATAAAATATGCAATATTAGGCTTCAAATGTTCATGTTTATTTCATTTAGTATTTTATTCTTCTATTTAGAGGGTTATTATTTGTATATGTGATATGCAGAATTAAGTTCAATATATTGCTTTTTGTGTTTTTATATCAGTTGAAAATCGACTCGAGTTACAAATGTTCATGTATATTGCCAATTTTTTTGTTTTTATACCATGTCAAGGGTTGATATTTGCAAATGAAATATGCAGACTTAATTTTCATCTTTCATGTGTAATGCCTTTTGTTTTTCATGGCAGCAGAGAGGTTTATTATAGTTTCAAATGTTCATGTGCATTTCGTTTTGTAATTAATTAAAATAATCAGAATTTAGTTTCAAATGTTGGTGTATTGCTTTTTGTGTCTTTATTCCAGTTAAAAATATGTTTTGTATTTGTAATGTAATATATAGACTTTAAAATAGTTACAAATCTTCATGCGTATTGCGCCTTTGTGTCTTTATACCAGTTGGAGGGTTGTATTTGTAAATGTTATATGTAGAATTTAATTTTCAATGTTCATGCGTTTTGCGCTTTTTGTTTTAATACCAGTTGCCAAGGATTGATATTTGCAAATGAAATATGCAGACTTAAGTTTCAAATGTTCATGTAAGTTGTTATTTTTTGTTTTCATACCAGTTTAGGGGTTGGTTTTATATTGCTTTATGTGTCCTTATATGATTTTGATTTTGCTGCTATCGATAACGAATTGGTAAAACTAGAGGTTTGATATGTGTAAAGATGTCATGTTGTACTTGTTACATGTACTGGTTGTACAGGACCAAGTGAAATATAAAACCTGACAAGGAATAGTTTGCTAACACTTGTTGTACATGGTCAAGTGAAATGTACATCTAGATAGAGAGCAAAATAGTAACAGTACACAGAGTGTTTAAGGCCAAGTGAAATGTACATGTCGATCGTGAGCAGTATGCTAACACTGGTTGTATATGGCCAAGTTGATTGTTTAACTCGTCCTGGGGCAAAACAGTAACATTAGTTGTACATGATCAAGTGACATGAACATCCCGATTGTTAGCATTACGCTAATACGGGTTGTACATGACCAAGTGAAATGTACATCCCGATCATGAGCAGTGCGCTAATACGGGTTGTACATGACCAAGTGAAATGTACATCCCGATCGTGAGCAGTGCGCTAATACGGGTTGTACATGACCAAGTGAAATGTACATCCCGATCGTTAGCATTACGCTAATACGGGTTGTACATGACCAAGTGAAATGTACATCCCGATCGTGAGCAGTGCGCTAATACGGGTTGTACATGACCAAGTGAAATGTACATCCCGATCGTGAGCATTACGCTAATACGGGTTGTACATGACCAAGTGAAATGTACATCCCGATCGTGAGCATTACGCTAATACGGGTTGTACATGACCAAGTGAAATGTACATCCCGATCGTTAGCATTACGCTAATACGGGTTGTACATGACCAAGTGAAAGGAAAGCAGTATGCTAACACCTATTGTAATGTACAACCAAACAGAGCAATGTAAGTTTACCCGTCTTTAGCTGCTGTGTAGACAAAGCATGCTCTTATAAATATCTCAAATGTAACTACCAACATCAAAGTTCATTAAAAATAGAATTCGTCTTGTTTTTCTCCTACTACAAATATATTCTTCATATCGCTAAATCGTGATTAAAATCTTTCCGATAGTGAGTCTAATGTTGCAACAACAGGGGGTAATCATACAGTACAGACCTGTCAAATGTTTAACACTAAGCTAATGAATAAGTACCGAATCGACAGCTGATCATCTCGACTCTTCGCTAGCTTGATCTCGGAATATTTTTGATAGCTGCTATCTATCCCTCGGACGTTTTTCGACAACAAGCTAATAGGTATCTCGGGTAGCCTCTCGTCCATTTTTCGAACGCTCTGTGTTAAACTTTCGACAGGTCTGTACTGAAGTTATTTGTAGCAAACAGCCTATCGGACTAGTACTTATATAAGAATGTCAGAACATGTACACCTAACCTGTCTGAAATTGAAACTGAAATTTATAAAACTAATACAAGTAATTTATCGATACATACGGACCCGGTTATTGATAGTGTCATTAGTTGGTTGGCTTAACCAGTGAATTCGTGATCCATATATTTTCTTTTGTGTCGATGGGTCCTTATTAGGCGAAAAAAATAACTCCACTCCACCCCACCCCACCCCACCCCACTCCACTCCATCATCCAAGAACTGACAATCTCGATATAAGTAAATGAGGGGTAAACATCGCTACCCCACTCCACGGCGGTAGCTCAGTTGGAAGAGTGCTGTGGGTTCGATCTCTGGCTTGGGTCATACCCAATACTTGAAAGTGGGCAGTGACTGTGCTTTCGCCACGCACTCAGCATTACGAAACGAAAGTCACGGTTCTTTCGGATGGGAACGTAAAATAAACGAGGTCCCGTTTACTGTATAATACAATGTCATCAGTGCAACACACAGACAAAATTTTTGCACCTTCGCCTAGAGCTGGTGACATCTCGATATAAGTAAAATAGTCTTGACTTGGACGTTAAACACCATTACTCAACTAAACTCTACTCCACTCATTCAGACCACATGTGGGAAAGTGAATTTTCATTCCTTTTGGCATTTACTTATACACCTGGTATCAGTATAATTGACTGGGGGAATGGTACGCTTATCTGCGGCGTACTGACTCTGTGAGCTATCACGTTAAAGTCGCCCCGAGTGCGCGCTAATACAAGGCAGACCATATAACACACTCGCACTTAACATGCATACACGTAATTTTTCATAGATTAATCCATAGAGATTAATAAAATAGTTCTCGTCGCGAATAGCTGAAAAATTACTGATGCAACGTTAAGCAACATTCAACCAACCAATCAATCTACATGTACTCCACTCAGTGGAGATGGAGAAAAGTGAGACTGTGTAAAGTGAGACTGTCTGCTAATTATATCGTCCTACTACTAATTGTTTTGCGCAACATAGATTATAAGTATACCTGATACATTAATGTATCGTAACAGATGTGAACCTATGACATTTCAAAATCGGTCAGGTTTCCAATCATCGCTGTAAAAATCATCTATAGAGCCAGTATTAAATTTCTACCAGGGGATTAGTATTATCTGGATTAAGTATCTATTAATTAGATTTATGTAAGGATTGTTTTCTCAGTACAAGTTCTTTGTCGCCATTGACGTGATTTTGCTTTTATGTACAATGCGCAACATGATCACAATTTTATGGTGCATATTTCAGACCTGTTAAAAGTTTTATACTGAGCTAACGAAAAGAAGATGTCGAATGGCCGAGATATGAACTCGAAACTGTCGAGAAATACTCACTAAGGAAAAACTGTCGATATTTTATTAATGCTGAGCTGCCGATTCGACATTTATTCGATAGCTTACTATCAAACTTTTGACATTTCATTTCTAGTTAGTAGAGTGCTCGCTCCGTAAGTGGGAGGTCGTGGGTTCGATCCCCGACGGAGTCTGACCCAAGACTTTAAAGTGGGTAGTGACTGTTCTTTCGCCAAGTAATCGACATTACAGAATGAAAATTCTTTAGGATGGGAACTTAAAATAAACAAGTTCCCGTGTCAAGGTAGGCTTGGCATGATGTCCAAAGAACCGTGTTGTGTAATGTTATCAGCGTAACGCAAAGGCAAATTTCTGCAACTTCGCCTATAGCTGGAGATGTCTCGTTATAAGTGAAATATCTTTGTATGGGACGTTAAACATCATTACTCTACTCAACTTTATTTCAGTCTTATTGCTGAAGACTACTACGGTTGTTAGATGTAAGCGTCTTCTCTCCGTATGTGGGAGGTCGTGGGTATTTTCGGAGTCAAAACAGGTCAAAATTTCTGCCACTTCACCTATGGCCGATGACGTCTAGAATTTAGTGAAATATTCTTGACTTTGATGTTAAAAAAACTCATACCCCATTCAATCAATCAATCCTTATTGTTGAAAATGTTTGATGAAACATCTTTGTTATATCGCCTGGGTGATAATCATCGACATGAGGCGTATATATAACGCCAGATTGTCCGTTCACAGTTTACATCAATATCTGTCTAAAACGGTGATTGATTAATCTCAAACGTCTGGCACTTGTTGATAAATTATTGGTTTCCTTTCAACATTTACCCAGACTTAATCTGCTATTGTAACAAGAAAAAGTTCATGACATCCATTTATCATCGAAAAAATCTACCTCCAGACACTGAAGAGTTAAATAGTATTGTTTTTACCTCCACGCATTAGAGAATAATTTGTCGGAGTTAAGATTAGTTTCGTATATTTTTGTCGGAGTTTAAATTAGTTTCGTATATTTTGGTGAGAAGAGTAACACTTAATTATTTCCTTTGTCCTTTTCGCTTCTTTTTTGATTTATTTTGATGTCTCAGTCTATGTACATCACAGACTCGTAAAAAGTTTGACACTAAGCTAACGAATTAATGACGCTCATCCAGACACTCGTTAGATACATTGTACATATCGCGAGTTTTTGACAGCTTCTATCTATCTCTTGGTAGCTTTTCGCTCACTTTCGGATCGGAACTAAAAACATCCGAGGTTCTGTGGCACAGTAAGCGTGGCTCGATAAAGAACCCTGCTTTATATATGGAGCCATCAGCGCAACGCACAGGCAAAATCTATGCAACTTTGCCTACAGCTGGCGACGTCTCGATATTAATAAAATATTCTTGACTGGGACGTTAAACACCAATTTTCAACTCAACAAGGGCGATCTTATCACGCCGATTTCGCTGCCGATGTGGGGTCACGCCTGTCGATATGAGGTCAAGCTCCTCGATGTAGAGTCTGTCCTGTCGTAGGACCAGTCACAATCGTATCGATTGCGCGTAAATGTTTGCTAGCTTGGATCCAACATGGCGTAGAAACAACTTTTTTATGTGGACACAGAATTTCTTATTCAAATGTCTATTGTCGATTGCCGATGTTGTGATTTATCATATGGTTGTGAGATGAAATCTACCAATCCACGGACAAATATTTTAGGTAGTGGGGTCAGAATTGAGAAAGTTGAGTAATAGTGTTTAACGTCCCAGTCAAGAATATTACACTTATATCGAGACATCGCCAGCTATAAATGTTGCCTGTGCGTTGCGCTTATGACATAATACAGCAGGGTTCTTTATCGTACCAAGCCTACCAAGACACGGGACCTCGTTTATTTTAAGTTCCCATCCGAAAGAACCGGGACTTTCATTTCGTGATGCCGAGTGCTTGAAGAAAGAACAGTCACTACCCACTTTCAAGTCTTGGATCAGACCCTGTCGGGGTTCGAACCCACGACCTCCCACTTACGGAGCAAGCACTCTACCATCTGAGCTACCGCAGTGGTCAGGTTGTGGGGTCAGAATTGAAACACGTACTTGAGTTTTTACTGACAAACAATAATTAATTCTATTCTTGTAACGTTTTCTTCTCCCGAACTATCAATTTATACAAAATTTCCATAAAAATTATTCATCTATTTGATTGCGATAAAAACTTTTAAGACTCCGTTATGGACATTAAAACTGACATAGAATTAGATTTTGGATATTCTATATGGAATAAATAGAAAAACAGAGTGTAAATGAATTCTTTGTTTTTCCTCTGAGCGCAATAAATATTCGCATTATGTCACATTTATTGCAAAACACTTTTTTAATCTTTCAAATATGCTGTGTTTAATTACATTACTACGCACAGAAAAAGTTGTGACGAAAATTGGATTCCAATGAAGTGCCTTAATACATTAAAAAACTTTTACTTTGTCATGAAGCTTTTTTGACACACTTAGATGGAAATTGCAAATAAATTGAACTGTTTGTTCCGAAGATTGATTGATTGATTGATTGATTGATTGATTGATTGATTTGGGTTTTATGTCCAAGTCAAAAAATAGTTCACTTATATTGAGACGTCACCAGCTATAGTTGACGTGGCAGAATTTTTTACCTTTGCAGTGCGCTAGAGGGTTCTTTATCGTGTCACGCCTACCGTGACACGCGACATAGTATTTTAAGTTCCCTTCCGAAAGAACCGTATCTTTCGTTTCGTAATGCCGAATGATTGGCGAAAGACGAGACATTGTCCGATTTCAAGCCTTTGGTCAAACCCGGACGGGATTCGAACCCTCTTACGGAGCTAGCACTTAATTACCAACTGAGTTTCTTTTCTGAAAAGAATGAGGGCATCTAAAATCATTATTCTGTTTTACAAGTCAGGCTAGGGATGTCTAAGGTATATTAACTTATTGGATAGTTACAGGTGAACAGATGATGAATCGAAACAGCTTAAGTGTCAAATAAAGACAAGTACATGTACAATTTATCTTTACCTGTGTTGTTTGGCTCTATCTTGTGCCATGTTGTTGGTTGTGCTAGCTATGACTCAAGTATACGTTTTTTCAGTTACAAAATTATTATACCCCCCGATTAAAACGTGGGGGTATATAGTGATAGGGGTGTCCGTCCGTTCTTCCGTCCTTCCGTTACACCTTAGGGTACCTATCTCTTATCTGCAACTCCTCCTAAAGCCTTCAATGGATTTTCATGAAACTTTCACACAATCTTTATAATATAATGTAGATGTGCACCTCATATTTAAAAATCTGATCCGATGGAATTTTTATGTGGGGGTAGCGGGGATATGTTTTTTCAGCTTGTGGCTCACAGTTTTTCTAGTTTCTTCTATTTTGGGGTTAGTTAAAAAACGAACACATTAATTCGTTTAGCTTCTTACAAGAAGTTACCAGTTTGTGTATGATATTTTTAGTTTTAATTCCACAACATAATTTAGAGTCGATTGAAGATGGTTATTAAGATGTTCTATAAATAGAAACAACAAGCCAAAAATTACAATGTCATGTAGATTTAATTCAACGTGCATGGAATTGCTTTTAAGCTATTTACAGTAAAGGTCTGTCGAAAGTTTAACACTGAGTTAACGAAATTGTGCCGAATCTACTGCTCATCTCGACTCCTATATTTTGACAGTTTTTCGGCAGCTGTTATATACCGAATGCAGCTATTCGGTCACTAACTATTCATATCTCGGCCAATTCACAGCCACACTATTTCGACCACTGCGGTAGCTCAGTTGGTAGACGGCTCGCCCCGTAAGTGGAAGGTCGTGGGTTCGATCCCCGGCCGGGTCTGACCCAAGACTTGAAAGTGGGTAGTGACTGTTCCTTCGCCAAGCACTCGGCATTACGAAATGAAAGTCACGGTTCTTTCGGATGGGAACTTAAAATAAAGCAGGTCCCATGTCACGGTGGGCTTGGCACGCTAAAGAACTCTGCTGTATAATGCCATCAGCGCAACGCACAGGCAAAATTTCTGCACATTCGCCTATAGCTGGCGACGTCTTGGTATAAGTGAAATATTCTTGACTGGGACGTTAAACACCATTACTCAACTCAAATCCACTTATATCGAGACGGTCAGTTTGAAAATGTGAAGCAATCGGAGTGTCCGGGTCACTGTATGTAAAGCAGAAAAATGCTAATTGCATTGGCACCGCACATTATCTACACGGGAGGGATGTGGTTCGTGGTTATTGCAACGTGGTGTCAAAGCGCCGACTCGCAGACTCGATATCTACTTGAGCAGATCGTCGTTTGAGCAAATTTGCCCATTCACTTTCCTGAGGTAGAGGTTTTCCTCGCCATCGAAGAACTAACGGCCTTGTTTTAAGTGAAACAGTCTTTACTGGGGTTTAACTCCAATTCTTCTATCTGAATTCCTCTGAAATATTTCACATCAGCGTTTACACTACCAAGTACAGTACATGTCTGTCGAAAGAAAGTTTAACACTGAGCTAAAGTAAGGGAGTCAAACTTGGAATGCAGAGTGACCACGATATGGATAGCTACTGGCCCGAAAAGTTGCCAAGAGATATATAGCAGGTGTCGAAAAGTTAGCCAGATATAACTAACGAGAGCTTCCGATTCAGGCACCATTCAAAGTATGCACTCATTCGTTAACTTAAGTGTTAAAATTTCGACAGGTCTGTACTGTAATTATTTGTGAAACTATAAAAAGAAAGCAGATGCATGTTTTAAATCCAGACATGTGTTTATTTTTGTATCCCACATCTAAGATTTCACACGTGTATCTTCCAGATTCTAAAAATAAACAAAACTTGTCATCAAGGCTTTTATACAGTAATTACCGCACGTGCATCGTGCAAACAAATTATCAGTCAATCATGTAGTTCTCTCTCTCTCTCTCTTTCTCTCTCTCGTTTCGTGCAAAATGAATTATCAGCCTATACACACAGGCACACACACAGTCTCTCTCTCTCTCTCTCTCTCACACACACACACACACACACACACACACACACACACACACACACGTGTGTACTATTATCGCTGTGGTAATTGCCTTTCATGCCTAAAATCAATACATGTATTTTAATAACCAGTTTAAACTAATCTTTAATTTTCCTATGCAGATTTTGTGAAGCAAGCAAAGCAGTCTAAGCTACAGTCTTGTGTACAAAACAAAATGATTTTCTGTGAAGGATCCTAACACAGTACGGAAGTACAGATTAAATTACTTATTTTTTCAAAATGAAAATGTTATGATTGATGAAAAACATGGAAAAAGTTAGCATTTGAAGATATAATATTCTAGTAATTAAGTGAGAGAGAGAGAGAGAGAGAGAGAGAGAGAGAGAGAGAGAGAGAGAATTTGATTTACATGTATGGAACATGAAATACATGTATATTAATTTTGGTTGATCTTAATAATGATTAAGGATTCAATTTCTGGTTTTTATCAAATCGGTGACTGTGAAATCTTCAATGGCAATCAATTATGCAGTTCATGATAAAAATGGCGCTGAAATCAAAACGAGTGGTAAATAATAGCCGAGCAGGTATGGCCGAGTGGTAAATAAAAGCCGAGCAGGTATGGCCGAGTGGTAAATAATAGCCGAGCAGGTATGGCCGAGTGGCACAAGTTTAACGCTTTCTCATTTATTATGACCACTGTCATCAGCTAGGTCTACTCCTAAATCAGGAACTTCGATAGTCTTGTGGTTCAAAGCTTTCGTTTTAAGATAACAACGCCTCTTACGGTCTAGGTTCAAACCTCAGTCGGGATGATCATAATGTGAGAAGATTTGTCAGGTTCAAAGCTTCAGTTTTAAGATAACAACGCCTCTTACGGTCTAGGTTCAAACCCAAGTCAGGATAATCATAATGTGAGAAGATTTGTCAGGTTCAAAGCTTCAGTTTTAAGATAACAACGCCTCTTACGGTCTAGGTTCAAACCCAAGTCAGGATAATCATAATGTGAGAAGATTTGTCAGGTTCAAAGCTTCAGTTTTAAGATAACAACGCCTCTTACGGTCTAGGTTCAAACCCAAGTCAGGATAATCATAATGTGAGAAGATTTGTCAGGTTCAAAGCTTCAGTTTTAAGATAACAACGCCTTTTACGGTCTAGGTTCAAACCTCAGTCGGGATGATCATAGTGTAAGAAGGTTTGTCAGGTAGCTTGTCAAATGGTGGTTGGTGGTTTTCCTCGGGCACCGCACTCTGGTTTTCTCTACCATTCAGAACTGAACTAGACACAAGTGAAAAAATGAATGAAATGAAAAACTCCATTAATTACTTTATTCCAATTCAAGCTACTCCTAAAACGGCGCCAATGTTCTACGACTCATGGCTTGGTCTCAACGGCATCTCAGTTGGTAAATTATTCGCTTCGTATGTGGATGGTCGTGGATTCGACCCCCCCCCCCCCCCCCCCCGATCCCACCAAGACTTGAAAATACGTAGTGACCATTATTTCGCCAATCACTCAGCATTTAGAAATGAAGCCACAGGGTCCTTCGGTAGAGAATTTAAAACCGGTGTCCATTGACATTACCGTGAGGTCCTGCAAAAAACCAAAATTTCATCCACTTCAGCTTTTGCTGGTAACGTCTCGATATAAGTGAAACATTCTTGAATTCGGACGTAATACCCCATTCAATCAATCATTCAATCTTGGATTTTCTTTCCTGTCAGGCTGTATGTGGATTGTTTTAATTAATAAACTTTGACTATGTTTGAAAACAAAATTAAAAACCGACATAACAACTTTTAATTTGTTTATTGTAACAATATTAATTTAATTTTGACATTCCTGTTGTTTCATGTAGTACAGAATGAAGATTGACGGTGTCTCGTGATACAATTAGAACCTCGCAGTAGCTGTCTGTCTTTGTTTGTCCCACGTTAGATAATTCACTTTTGCTAAGTCGATAAAATTTTAGTTTTTTGTTTTCTAACACTTTGAATTAAGTTAGCTATCGATTTAAAAATTCGGGTAAATTGTATTTAACAACTTTCATTTATATGGAGACGTCGCCAGTTATCGTTGTTTATTAATGTTGCTGTTGGCGAGTTTTTATAATTAGACAAATTTAAATTCAGTGAACTTGAACCATTCGCATGATAATGTAGCTTAGGGGTCAAGTCCTCCACATATAAATAGAGACAAATATAGACAAACACCGCTGACCTGTCCGCTTGACCTTTGACCTTTGATTTAAATATTAAGGCAGATTGGAGTGTATATACATGTATGTGGAGTCTCTGAACTAACGTCAAACACGAGTAGAAGTATGAATTTAAGTGAAATTAACTTATATCGATATGTCACCAGCTTAATATTAATAGAATCTATCACAGCTTGTGGTGCAAGATAGGGAAATCTTAACCCGAGTTTTAAAATATTTGGTCCATAACGAGGCTTGTCGAGTTCTGGACCAAATATATTAGAACGAGGGTTGAGATTTCCTTATATGGCACAACAAGTAGTGATTGATTCTATATATCTTGCATCACAACGTACATGTTTTCAATTCAAAACCAATTTCAACTTATCGATACACTTCTGATTTTGTTGATAAAATTTTGCAATTTTAAAAACAGCATGTAGGCTAGCTTGCACAGGGGGCACAAGAAGGGGATATCTTGCACCTCTCTCTATCTGGAGCGCAAGAAACGTGTTTAGGTACAGTACAGATCCGTCGAAGTTTAACTCTAAGGTAACGAATTAGTACTGAACCCACAGCTCATTTCACCCCCCCCCCTTCGTTGGCTATATCTTGGTAACTGCTTATTATCTTTCTGAAGCTTTTATATCCATATCTTGGACACCCTGTAGCCGATATTCAACTCCTTTTCAAAATGTCTGCACCTTTGTCTTTAGCTGGATGTCTCGATGTAAGTTGAATATTCTTGACTGGGACGTTAAACACCATTATTAAACTCAAATCAATGACAGCATTGTGTAATTCACAGCACTTCTCACGGCTTAGGTTCGAATCCCATTCAGGACAGATCATAGTGTGTTAACGTTGTTTATTTTGCTTACCGAATTTTTGTAGTTTTCTTCGGGTACTCTGGTTTCCCCACCATTGCTGATCTGACCACCTCGATATAAGTGAAAGAATTTCGACGAGGGTATATAGTACTTTTACTCTCATCTCCTTTCTATCCATAATGTAGCTGGAATTCATAAACTAGAAATGTGGTTGTCATGTGACACTTTTTGATTTTTTATAATATAATGCATTCAAAATTAGCAAATGTACATGTCTACTTTGCAAAACTTCAAAAGTAGCACATGATATGATTACCATGGAAACACTTGACCATTCAAAAATGCTATATAAACTGAAGTTCTGCTAAGTCAAAATATACATTGTAAATATAATCATTAATTTGACTAATTTTTTCATTTGATTACATTTTGTACGACGCGTATTTATAACACACTTTGTGGAATATTAAAGAAATATTAAACTTAAAAAAATTTTAAAAAATAATAATAAATAAACAACACAAAAAATGATGAAACAGCACTTTGTGGGACCATTATGCAAAGAAAAATAATCAATTTGAACATTAAAAATAGCACAAAGCATGATAAAAAAGGAATGAATTACTATTTGTTAAAAAGCAAGTGATTTAGCATGTAATTTTATTTAAAATATCTCACTTTATTTAAAAGAAATTCTATATATAGTAACAGTAATTTAAGAGGTCACAGATTTCGGGTCAAATTTACACATACTATATTTATATATACAGCAATTGACGTCATAATTTGTAATATGAACCTTTTGAGTCCTTGCAGGGGATAAATATTTAAATAAGAGACATAGATCGAGATAATCTCCCTGTAAAGTACAGACCGGTCCAAAGTTGAACACTAAAAAGGACCTAAAAGTAGCCATCGAGTGACCGAGCGGCCGAAAGCTAGAGTCCAGACAGGTTACTGCTGTAGATAAGCTATGGAGATATAACTAACGAGGCATCGAGATGTGCTGTGGGTTCGGCATTAATCCGTTAACTAGGTGTTAAACTTTCGACAAGTCTGTATCTGTACTTTAAACCTTTTATAGAGCGCAAATATACTGTAAACTTATTTTGAAAACGCATCTAAAATTCACCAAATTGAAAGTTAAACTTTTCTTATTAAACAAATCATCAAATCTATTTTTAGTAAATTTTAATCAGTGTTTTCATCAAGAGTTTTACGATCTTATATTGTTTACTATTACAGGTTTATAAAAGGGGTGGTTTCAATATTATTTATTTTATTATCATTGCATATACAGTCCAACCTGCCTTAAAGCCCACCTCTATATAAGAGTCACCTGCTTAAAAGGCCAGTAGAATTGTATCCCAATTGTTCTTTATTTATATAATTTGAACCTGTTTATAAAGGTCACCTGCACATAAAGGACATTTTTACTGGTTCCCTTGAGTGTCCTTTATAGACAGGTTTGACTTTATAAATACTATATTCTAGTTAAGCAGAAAGTGTTGAAGGAACAGATTATTTACGTCATATACAATCAAACCTGTCTATAAATGCCACCAAAGCAAACCAGTATAAGTGGTCTTTTTTGGCAGGTATCCTTTATATACAGGTTCAAATAATATGAATAAAGAACAATTGGGTTACAATTCTATTGGCAGGTGGCACTTATTTCGAGAGGTTGGAATGTAGTTAGGCTTATCCCAATAATTACATCGAATCTACAGACCACTCTTAAAAAGAAAAAAAGCTTTGTTTTTATTATAGCATTGACAATCATGAAGGACCGATGACTGCTAGCCTTAAAACAATCTATTAACATTTTGGAATCGTTATGGCACTTTTTTAGCATCTTCAAATCCTGTGTTTGTAGCGCCCCAATGATCAACGCCAGAAAAACTATTAAATTATCACAATGCTAACTAAAGCAGATTTTTTTTTTAAAATAGAAAGGCGTTTTAGAGCACGAATTCACAGTCTTGACACTTTGCTTGCCCCATCCCAATGATTAACAACAGACGGCAAACTAGCAAATTACTACAATGCTAAAGCAGATCTTGTTTAAGAAAACATATTCACAGCATTTGACATTTCGAGAACGAGCTATGTAGTACGGACAGTCCTTTTCAAGATATGCGAAAAAGTAATATAGTTACAACTGGTTTATGGTGACCATAAGTAGCGTTTCTTTAAGCCAGTGGTCGTAGCATCGAACCCCTACCAGGGTCTGAGCACTAAGCTCTCAGACAAACAACAGCCAATTTTCCATATTGTGGTAGCAATGGCTGGATGTCAATTCTTACTGAATATTAACCCAAGAACACGGCAATGTAGCAGCTCCTAATGAAGTAGAAGGATTTCCAGACGAAAAGTCACAACAGTCGTTCAATTTTGCGAATAATTACCAATAGATTTCTCTTCTGGAGCCCCAATCTTAGAACTCTATCAGGCGTAGAAATTGTCAACGATTGATGAAGTCCGGGCGTTGTTATTTTGACGCCTATTGGAGAGGCCGCGGTGTCTTAATGGATAAGACGTCAGTCTTCAAATCCAGGATCTCTCACCGCTGTGAGTTCGAGTCTCGCTCAGACCACATGTGGGAAAGTGAATTTTTCATGCCGTTTGCCTTTACTGGTTCACCTGGTATCAGTATAATGGACTGGGGGAGTGGTACGCTTGTATGCGACGTACTGACTCTGTGAGCTAGCATGTTAAAGTCGCCCTGAGTGCGCGCTAGTACAAGGCAGACCATACAACACACTCACACTTCACATGTACATGTATACACGAAATTGTTCATAGATTTATCCATAGAGATTAATAAAATAGTTCTCGTCGCGAATAGCTGGTAAAAATTGCTGATGCGACGTTAAGAAACTTTCAACCAACCATCTAATCAACGCCTATCGGAGTCAGGACTTCATTAGGCTCCGGACTTCATTAGGAGTTGTTATTTCAACGCCTATTGGAGTCTAGACCTCATTAGGCTCCGGACTTCATTAGGAGTTGTTATTTCGACGCCTATTGGAGTCAGGACTTCCTCAAGTTCCTGACTTCATTAGGAGATGTTATTTCGACGCCTATTGGAGTCTGGACTTCATTATGCTACGGACCTCATTAGGAGTTGTTATTTCGACGCCTATTGGAGCCTGGACTTCATTATGCTACGGACCTCATTAGGAGTTGTTATTTCGACGCCTATTGGAGTCTGGACTTCATTAAGAGTTGTTGCACTGCATTTAGAACGTTTATGACGTCAGCTATTTTTGTATGATAGATGTCGCCTCGAAAATCATATTATATTACAGCGACATCTTTTGGGGAAATGATTGGTCCATACCTTTTGTGAGATAAAAATTGCATCGTTTTAAAAAATTTAATTTATTGTTTTTTATACTGGTAACATTGCGTGCATATGTATTAATTTGTTTTGCGCTTTTATATTACAGCATGTTGTAGAACATAAAAATTCAGACACATGTGATTTCCATTATGCTGCTATGAAACATAATTTAAAAGTATGATAAAAGTGTTTTGAAACGGTCCCAAATTTATCATGTTTATTGTATACATTCGTGTTTACCGATCCAAATCGGAGGAAAATTTTAATTTTTGGTCTACCGAATATTAACAAACACATCCTTACTTCACTTAGAAATAGACTTACGCACAGATGGACTAACAGACACATGTAAAACAGTAAGTCTTTATAGTTATGTACTATAGACACGTGCATTCATATTCATCACTTTTTATTACAATATGACATATAAATATACTTACTTCGGGCGACAGAACCAGTGTCTACAGCATTTTTTTAATTTAATTAAAAAAATTCTTTGCATCGATGCCCGTATGTATGTTTTGTTCCATAATGCTTCATAAGAAGGCGAAGAATTATCATAGGTTGAGGAATTAATGTTCAGTATTGTGTATATGCATCTTTAATGAGAGAGAGAGAGAGAGAGAGAGAGAGAGAGAGAGAGAGAGAGATCTAGGATAAACACGTATTTTAGATAACCGTAGGTACATACAAAGTAAATATGACTGCTCTTCTATAATCTGGAGAGAGAGAGAGAGAGAGAGCAATGTAGGATATATTTAAGATAACTGGGTATAATTTTATAACAAGTGAATCTATAATTTTGCACAGAGAGAGAGAGAGATGGGGATATATTTGAGTTAACCGTACACAATTTTATACTAACTAAATATTTCATTTGATTTCTATAACTTTGCACAGACAGAGAGAGAGAGAGAGAGAGAGAGAGAGAGAGAGAGAGCGAGAGAGATAATGTAGCATATATTTAAGATAACCATACATGCATGATTTCTCTTTTTATCATTTTTGCAGAGAGAGAGAGAGAGAGAGAGAGAGAGAGAGAGAGAGAGAGAGAGCAATGAAGGATATATATGAGATAACCGCACATCCTTTTATACTAAGTAAATACTAGTATTTGATTTGATTTCTTTTTTTACGGAGAAGAGAGAGAGAGAGATATGAGATCTATAATTTTTACACATACAAAGAGAGAAAGAGAGCAAGCAGATATTAGCCATTGATCCAAGATAGTTATATAGTGACGCATACATGTTGTATATTGATAATATTTTAAATTTAAATTCCTGTTTATTTAATTTGAAAGAGATGCCTATCAATATAAATGGTTCTAACGTACGTACGGACATCTGTGCAAACATTAAATACAAGTACAGTCACGTACACACACACACACACACACACACACACACACACACACATATATATATATATATATATAGAGAGAGAGAGAGAGAGAGAGAGAGAGAGAAAGAGAGAGAGAGATATGAGATCTATAATTTTTACACATACAAAGAGAGAAAGAGAGCAAGCAGATATTAGCCATTGATCCAAGATAGTTATATAGTGACGCATACATGTTGTATATTGATAATATTTTAAATTTAAATTCCTGTTTATCTAAATTGAAAGAGATGTCTATCAATATGAATAGTAACTTACGGACATCTGTACAAACAGTACAAACACTGAATAACGTACAGTCACGTACACACACGTACAGAGAGAGAGAGAGTCGAGAAAACTTAGGCGAAGCTGAACTTTGGCGTGCGTTTAAGATTTTTTAACCTGCCACGCCTGCCGTTGTAGAATGCATATGCTGTCGTTTGGGTTCAAATACAGGTTCTGTAACTTTACCGTTAGGTTCTACTTTGAATGCATTGTCATATACCATTTTTTTTTAAATTCAATCTTAAAATACATTCAAAAAATGGGTATGACAGCATTATAAATGGAAATTCCATAACAAACATTTGGTGAGTAATTAAGGTCATGCCATGCCTATAGTTTTGTCCTTTCTTGTGACAGTACTTTCTGAACATTGGTAAGTCAAAATGGCGTTATCTGTTGGGTTGAATCGTGCATTGACTTTGATGACTTCCGGTTCTGGTGGGGCAATTTCTTTTTGTTAATGACCATTTGTTCATTTTTAATACATTAAAAGGCGAAAAAAGAAACAACCCACGCAGAAATATTAAAAACAGTTTTGAGTAGGAGAGATAAGACATGTATTATTAATTAAATAGTAATTACAATTTTCTCTGCACATGCGCAGCTCATTAACTATAAACTGGATGTTCTTCAATGCCACTTTTTTTTATCTCTTTCTGGCGTGTTATCTGTTTTAAACTCTGGGTCTATAATGGACAGTACATTATTTATCTAATGTGTATATGACTATTAAACTATAGTACAGACCTGTCGAAAGTTTAACACTCAGCTAACAGTTAATGCAGCTTATCTGATGTCCTCGTTAGCTATATATCGTCAGCTGCTATCTGTCTCTCGATAGCTTTTCGGCCAATAGCTATTTATGTCACGGCTACTCTACCACCGGGCTTGGGATTATTTTCGTGAGCTAAGTGTTAAACTTTCGACAGATCTGCATTGCATTTCATTAGTGGGTGATCCAACACTCAAAGCTCATTAGACCCCGTGCATTTGGTTAACCACAAACAACTGCCAAAATACTGATGTGGTTTGAATAAAAACCACCCACTTACCTTTTTGTCATTTTGTGATACCTCCTTAAGTGAATGTCGCGGACTTGATTTCGGAGAATGTTTGGTATAGAACCATTACTCTGGATATAGTTGACTTCCCATAGTTCCATGTTTCTTTCATTCTAAGTTTTGATTAAAGATGTATCTAGCTAAGCAGCAAATGTTTTACCTTCCGGAACACCTGGATATGTTTGGCATCCCATAGTTCCATGTTCCTTCCATTCTTAGAATGAAGCTAGCTAAAAAGGTGCTTACTTTTCCAGAGCATCCGGTCTCACTTCCCTGGTGGAAGTTCACGTCTTTAACTCCATTTGTCAGTTTCAAAGTTTTTACTTTGCTTCTGGATTGTGATTTGGACATGGATTAGTATAGATGTCCAGCACAAGCAAGTGACATTCGTGAATATTTTACAAGAGGTTTTTTCATGCGATGACAAAGAATAGACTCGTATACAAGTATAAAAGCTTCAATCAATGAACACAGCACTTATTTTCCCCGTGATTCTATGCATAATGTATTATATATATATATATATATATATATATATATATATATATATATATATATATATATATATATATTATACTAGTATTTGTGAAATGTCGACAATGGGTTTTAATTCTAAAAATAGTATTTTGTTCTGATTTTGACATACTGTTGTGATAATGATTTTGACGTGAGGCATTTGTTTAACTTGAGTGATAATGAGTTTGACGTGAAGCATTTGTTTAACTTAAGTGATAATGAGTTTGAAGTGTAGCTACATGCATTGTTTTAGTGATAATGGGTCTGATCTGCATTAACGAACTTTCAACTGTAATATAGATAATGAAGGATTACGCGGTGTCCAGGATAAAAAGTTTTATTCATTATATTAGCGAGTACTCATTTTAGCTTTTTTAAATTAATGAAGCGATAAACGCAGTTTTGTTTTACCATATCATTTGCATTTGTAGGTAAATGCTATAAATGCACTAAAATTGACAATAAGCATACCATTGGTTCTCAAAATAAATTCCTTTTTTACTCAAAGCCCACGGAGGTGGTACTTTGAGCTAACATATATACATACTTTTACGGCATTACATAAATACATGTAGATAAAATAAATACATATGTATATATATAGGCCGAGGTGGGCTAATGGATAAGATGTCTGTCTGCAAATCCAGGATATCTCACTGTTGTGAGTCCGAGTCCCACTCAGACCACGTGTGAGAAAGTGAATTCTCCTTGCCGTTGGCCCTTACAGGTTTAGCTGGTATCAATATAATGCACTGGGGGAGTGGTACGTTTGTCTGCACGTTAAAGTCGCTCTGAGTGCGCGCTTGTAAAAGGCAGATCATACAACACCATTGCAGTTTACATGTATACACAAAATTGTTCAAAGATTAATCCATAGAGATTAATAATATACACATGTAGTTCTCGTCGCGAACAGCTGAAAAAATTGCTGATGTGATGTTAAGCAACATTCAACCAATTAACCAACAAAGCAAGGTTCTGTTGAATGATAAGCAGAACAGGTAAACAAGTGATCGGATCGCTCCCTACCTACAAGTTCCTAGGTAGCTGTGTTGACAAATGCACCAAATCTCACATGTAGCACTTTACTTATAGCTGCATATAGAATTATATCAAAGCTCATATTGCGTGACCATTGGCGTTTTTAGGTAGTTATTTTCAGAACAAGCCTATAATTGGCGTTTGTATATATCTGTTTTTAATAATGCAATAAAACGCATATTGGGCAGACCATTAGTTCCTTTGTAGCTGCATTCAGAAATGCGCCAAGACTCAAACTAAGAATACCCTTGGTTCTCTAGGCAGGTGCGTTCTTAATGAGCACATTTATAACACCATTTATGTCCTTGGGTATCAATTGTTGGCTTTAGGTAACTGCGTTCTTGAGCATACCATTAGTGTCTTTAGATGTCTGCTTTCAGAAATTACCAAGGCTCGTATTTAACGCATTTCTGATAGCTGTGTTTAGAATCATATCAAAACTCA
Organism: Anadara kagoshimensis; assembly: GCA_021292105.1. Taxonomy (NCBI): domain Eukaryota; kingdom Metazoa; phylum Mollusca; class Bivalvia; order Arcoida; family Arcidae; genus Anadara; species Anadara kagoshimensis. The sequence continues at coordinate 6,025,012 of CM037863.1, forward strand.
TATATGACATAATATTGGTGGTACTCTGTAGTTGCACCAAAAAAGCTAACAAAATTCATATTGCGCATATACCATTAGTGGCACTGGTTAGTTGCTCTCAGAAATGCGCCATGTTAAACGCACGCATGAGCCTGTCATTGGCGTCTCTATAGGGTGCTGCGTTTAGTAATACACCAAAAACTCTTATGAAGCATGCTATAGATGCTTGATTTAATAGAGATTTAAAACTTAAGCTTTGATAACATTTAATTTACAAATGATACAAGTGTTTCGAAGTTATCTTTCTTTGTCGTTCTGTACTTACATTGGAGGCTTAATAGTTGCAAATTTGCAAATTAGACGAATATCTTTGATGAAACCGAAGACAAGTATTCTGGATTCCAAAAGAGGCTGAATTAATCCATTTAACACAAGCTTACCTACCCTTCTGGAGCATCCGGTCTCACTTCCATGGTGAAAGTTCAAATGTTTAAATAAATTTGCCATTTTCTATTTTTTAATCATGGTTTGAGCATGGACCGATGTTTGTTTTCTTAATAACTGAATTTAATTATCTGACCGTGAAAACTGATGATTTGAAGATTTTTTTAAAAATATTTTTCTGACCTAGAAAGATGCAACGTAAACACATAAATAATCTTGACGTAACCTGGAGGAAAATGGAATGTTATTTGAATTTAAGATTTTCTTTTTTGCTTCCCGTTTTAATATACATTATTAATGTATTAACTTGATGAAATATTGCTTAACAAAGGTCAAAGGTCATTAGTTTGACGTAATCTTAAATAATTTGCATATATATGAATCTACCATATTTTAGACTGTGTAGTCTGTCTGAAAGCAGACAAAACTTTATAGATAGGTTGTAGTATTGTTTAACGGTACATCAGTAATGTTTGGTGTATCAACAATACCTCGGGTGTTAGGCAACGAGAAAGATTAAAAAGCTGAAGAGTTTGAATATTATATCACTGCAATATTTATTTATTTATTTATTTATTTATTTATTTATTTAATTTATGATTTATTTACAGTTCAACCTGTCTTAAAGGCCAACTGTTTATGAAGGCCAGTAGATTTGTGTCCCCATTGTTTTTTATTCATATTATTTGAACCTGTATATATAAAGGCCACCTTCCCATAAAAGCCACTATTACTGGTTGCCTTGGGTGGCCTTTATAGACAGGTATTTATTTATTTATTTATTTATTTATTTATTTATTTATTTATTTATACATCAAAGCGGTAATGTTTGATTTACCCGTTTAATTTTATGGCGTGATATTTTGTTTGTTATGAACTTCATTACTACATCACCATGCTATCATTTTGCTGTACAAAAACTAGGTCCCCGCTCTTGCTTCGCTTGTTCTCTTGTTCGTTGTTGTTCAACGAGGCTTCTACATTGATGGATCGGTCTGGTGTTGTTACTGAATTGTTGTAAACGGCTCACAGCAAAATTAACCCTACATATACGGTACAGGTCTGTTGAAAGAAGGAAGTCGAAGTGTGGCTGAAGAGTGAGGGAGATATGGATGGATATTTAGTAGTTTAAAAGAAGTCGAGGAGTATGCAGCTGCCGGGGCCGACATGAGTTGCTGATTCTGGATTAATTTTTTTAGCTCAGTGTTAAACTTGCGACAGGTCTGTACTGTAATAGGGGACCGAGACGAGTTGCTGATTCTGGATTAATTTTTTTAGCTCAGTGTTAAACTTGCGACAGGTCTGTACTGTATCTGATTGCGTATATAACTGCTGTTTGTTTTAGAATGCTCCTTAAATATTTCTCATTACTTAAATTTTATTTGACTTAAAGTCCAAGCGTACTTTTAGATTCAGTTTGTTTAATCTCATCTCAAGTCAATCGGTCCGGTCATTAAATTGTGAGAAAGGTTTATAGTTTTTACGTAAACAAACGCCAGACAATCTATATTGCACTAATAAGAACTAATGCTATAGGCTTAAGAACGAGTCTATATGAAAAACATGTGTCCGACTTTGTGAAAGGCGTTTCGTAATCGTAACTGTCCGAACGAACTCAACCGGCCATTTAACTCGAGGTACAGTCCATCATGAAATATTCACTAATCACTGATACTAATGATAGTGCATAAATCAGGGGCGGTAATCAATATTGATTATCATGTCTGAACATCTGATAATAATGATGATAATAAGTTTGTAATACGGGGGATTTGTGGTGAATGTTGATATTTGTTTTAAACATTGTATATGTGCCAGAAGTGTGTTAGGAGCTAGTTCTCATATAATTCCTGGAAGTTTTGAGATATTCCACTTGTTATTTTGAAGATAAATGTGAAAAAAATGTTATATTGGAAAGTTGACCTTTGACCGCGTAAGTATATTTTTTACATATTTACAAAATTTGAATTGTTATTTTTTTCATTGCATAATATGATTTAGATTTGAACAGGGTTGATTGCCATTCTTTAAAATTTTCGTTTTCGACTCCGAGATATTTTGAAGATACGTGTTAAAAAATAACGTCCACTCAGTTTGACCTTTGACCGCGTAAGCATATTTTTTACATTTGTAAAATTTGAATTGTTTATATTCTTATTGCATAACAAAGTGGTTTTTTGTGCCAGATTGAAATGAATTACAATACAGACCTGTCGAAAGTTTAACACTAAACTGACAAATAAGGTTCAAATTGGAATCGACATCTTATCTCGGCCACTGGTTAGCTATATCTCGACATCATTTTGGCTGCTGCTATCTATCTTACGACATCATTTTGGCTGCTGCTATCTATCTCACGACATCATTTTGGCTGCTGCTATCTATCTCACGACATCATATTGGCTGCTGCTATCTATCTCACGACATCATTTTGGCTGCTGCTATCTATCTTACGACATCATTTTGGCTGCTGCTATCTATCTCACGACATCATATTGGCTGCTGCTATCTATCTCACGACATCATTTTGGCTGCTGCTATCTATCTCACGACATCATTTTGGCTGCTGCTATCTATCTCACGACATCATTTTGGCTGCTGCTATCTATCTCACGACATCATATTGGCTGCTGCTATCTATCTCACGACATCATATTGGCTGCTGCTATCTATCTCACGACATCATTTTGGCTGCTGCTATCTATCTCACGACATCATTTTGGCTGCTGCTATCTATCTCACGACATCATTTTGGCTGCTGCTATCTATCTCACGACATCATATTGGCTGCTGCTATCTATCTCACGACATCATTTTGGCTGCTGCTATCTATCTCACGACATCATTTTGGCTGCTGCTATCTATCTCACGACATCATTTTGGCTGCTGCTATCTATCTTACGACATCATTTTGGCTGCTGCTATCTATCTCACGACATCATTTTGGCTGCTGCTATCTATCTCACGACATCATATTGGCTGCTGCTATCTATCTCACGACATCATTTTGGCTGCTGCTATCTATCTTACGACATCATTTTGGCTGCTGCTATCTATCTTACGACATCATTTTGGCTGCTGCTATCTATCTCACGACATCATATTGGCTGCTGCTATCTATCTCACGACATCATTTTGGCTGCTGCTATCTATCTTACGACATCATTTTGGCTGCTGCTATCTATCTCACGACATCATATTGGCTGCTGCTATCTATCTCACGACATCATTTTGGCTGCTGCTATCTATCTCACGACATCATTTTGGCTGCTGCTATCTATCTCACGACATCATATTGGCTGCTGCTATCTATCTCACGACATCATATTGGCTGCTGCTATCTATCTCACGACATCATTTTGGCTGCTGCTATCTATCTCACGACATCATATTGGCTGCTGCTATCTATCTCACGACATCATTTTGGCTGCTGCTATCTATCTCACGACATCATTTTGGCTGCTGCTATCTATCTCACGACATCATTTTGGCTGCTGCTATCTATCTCACGACATCATTTTGGCTGCTGCTATCTATCTCACGACATCATTTTGGCTGCTGCTATCTATCTTACGACATCATTTTGGCTGCTGCTATCTATCTCACGACATCATTTTGGCTGCTGCTATCTATCTCACGACATCATATTGGCTGCTGCTATCTATCTCACGACATCATTTTGGCTGCTGCTATCTATCTTACGACATCATATTGGCTGCTGCTATCTATCTCACGACATCATATTTACTGCTGCTATCTATCTCACGACATCATATTGGCTGCTGCTATCTATCTCACGACATCATATTGGCTGCTGCTATCTATCTCACGACATCATATTGGCTGCTGCTATCTATCTCACGACATCATATTGGCTGCTGCTATCTATCTCACGACATCTTTTGGGCCGCTAGGTTTTCTTATCTCGGCAGACAATCTTAGATTCATTTTCATTAGCTCATAGTTAAACTTTTCGACAGCTCCGTGCTGTATTTATTTTGATTTAAATTGGTACTGTGTCTAGTTCAATTACATTGTTGTTTAACAATTTCACATAACAATAAAAAACAAATAGTCAATCGCCAAATCAAAATCTAAAAACCAAGCAAAAAGTTTTAAAATATACATATGAAATTCCGTCAAAGAAGTGAGACCGGGTGTTCCGGGACGGTTAACACATCCAGTTTAGTTATAACTACACCTGCCACGTGTGAAACAATAAAAACAAGTGATGACGTCATGTTGTAACGCGGTAAAAAGACTTGTGGCGTTTCGGCGTAAAAAAAAAGTTATACATATGTACAAAATCGACTATGGGCGTAATTTTGAGAAAAAAAAGTTTTACAGAACATCTGAATTTTTATTTTTATTTTGATTTAAATTCAATCACGTATTTTTCTTACTTAAAAATAAAACTATGATTAAAACTCCTCAAGCAAACAATGCTTGGTTTTGATTAAACCGTCAAAATGGCGTTCATTTTACCTTTATATAAGCTTTGCAAGCCAAATGATATTCTTCGGCTATGTGAAGAGTAAAGCAAGATGGAATTTTGGTGTTTTTACGTCCTAGTCAAGATCATTTCACTTATATCTAGGCGGTCAGTTCTGAGGTGGTGAAAGCTAGCGGAATGTCTGGTGGGGGTGGGGGGGTGGAGGGCAACGTGTCTTACATAGGTGAAGATTTAATAGGGATCAAGGATTTGACGTTGACTGAGGTGTTGTGTTCAGGTAGCGCGCGGCGCTTCATACGACTTGACCATCAAGCTCACAAAAATTACCTGATATAACATGTTTTTAAATTGTGTTCTTGTTTATTGATAAAAGATAATATAGTGAAAACTTTTTCTATTACAAGATGGATACATGTTGCAATAATGGACACTAGTTAGTCAGACTTAGCGAATTCTTCATAAAGGTAATAGGCGTGGCTTCAGATTTCATATTGCATGACCATTTTTTTTTCAAACATCCGTTGAAAATGTCTAAGGGGCCTTTTCAAGGTCCAGGAGTAACTCCTTTTTACGGTCCGTGCTTTATATTCTTCGAACTCGACTTGCAAAGGATGAGCGAAAAAATAGTTTTTGTTCTCTTTCGTTAAGTATAAAGGAAAATTCAGTAATTCTGTTCTCTCAACTGCCGTAATTATACAGATACTAATTTTGACCGCCATATTTAATTAAAAGACGTAAGCGGTTCTAATTCACTTCCTGAACTGATTATTTATTACGTAAGCGGCCTTTCTATTTTCTTTGAAGAAAACCCCGGATGCAAATTGTTTCCAGATGAAACAATAATCAGGAAACAGAAGTTTTTGTTTTAAAGAATTTTAGTGACGAGGGCAACAATCCAAGTAGAACACACGATCTCAAATATAGCCAAAATATTGAGGGTCGCCATGGGGGAGGGATAGAAGAAAGAAATTCTCAACTATTTTACCCATTATTTTCGTGAAAACACGACCTCAAATATAGCCCAAATATCTAGGGTCACCATGGGGAGGGGTATCTCTCAAAATTTTCGTCATCGTGTTGGGGGTAAAAAACCAACAATGGGGACATAAATCCAAGTAAAACGGGGCTCAACACTTGTTCTCAATAACATAATTTATATTGAGGTCCACCATGGGGACTGAAATGATAAAATTCAAAAAATAAAATAAAACATTAAATGCTAGTATATACACTCTTAATATTATTACTTACCAAAGAAATAAATGAAATGAATGAATGAAATATTTTACTTTATCGAGACATCACCAGTAGTTATAATGGAAGTTATAAACATTTTTAACTCTGCAGTGCACTCAGGGCATGCATAGAGGGTTGTTTTGCGTGTCACATCTGCCGTGACACAGGGGATCGGTTTTTAAGGTCATTTCCGAAGTGCCCATGACATTTATTTCAAAATGCCGAGTGCTTGGATAAAAGTCTTTATATCTATTTTCAAGTCTTAGTCTCAGACTCGACGGGGTTTGAACCCACAACCGCCAGCATACAGAACGAACATTCTACTAACTTAGCTAACGTAGAAGTAAAAGAAAAGAGAGAGGAAGGGAAAACGTGGGCCAAGCAATTTGGGAAGTTTGAGAAAATCAAAGACGTATGCCTTATTATCTTTACCAATTTAAACGTGTTGTGTCTGTTTTTATGCTCGGTTTCAGTTTTAATTTTAACAGGCAACAAACTGGTCTGGAATGTGTGTATTTTAAGAAACATTGGACAACTGTTGTAACTTTTTATAGCTTTCTGATGATAGCTTGTATTATTACCCTATTAACTGAATTTTAAGAGTACATGTTTCCTCTACCACCCCTGAGTGATCTGGTTTTTTTTCAAAACAAGTAAAAGAATCTTTGCTGGGGCGTCAAACTGTTTGACCCTCTCCGCTCTCTTGTGTAGGACTTGATTTGTTTCCTGTTCGTTTTTTTCCGACATCTTTATATTTTAAAAAATTACCAAGGAAATTTAAAATATCCCTATACTACGCGCCATCAGAAAAGCACATATGCTCAGAGCCCTATACGGCCTGGCATACTTCTAATTATAGCGATGACGACAAAACACGGAAGTGCAGATGGATGAGTGACTATACCGTTTTCTGGGATCTATCGGGTTTAACAAGCAAAGCAATGTTTCTGTCAGAAATTTTAAATAATTGACGGATCGCTGGCCACGCCCACTATGTTTCGACAAAGGGTCGACATGCTCGAATTACACGCAAAAAGAATGAAAGAATGAAAATTCGGCCTGCATTGTGAAGTTTAATGACGTCACTGACACTAGAACGTCATTAATTGCCGTGACGTTGCTTTAGTACCGTGATGGCGGCCACTGTCGGAACATTGTGGGCGTGGCTGGCGTTATGTTAATTTATCATTCCTCTATACGAACCTGCTGGATCTCACAGAAGCCAAGCACGGTTAAGTTCTAGTCTAAGTATATGTGACATCGCATTATCCGAATCAACTAACATGTTTTAAACCGACAAAGCTTTGACGTTTTACACACGTACTAAAACACGTCTTTCCTTGATCTTAGAGACAGGCACGGTTAATTAGTAAGTTTATGGTTCGTGTATATATGGATTCGTTGCGTCCAAATGTGGACTTGTGGACATGTTTTAACTCGGCTAAGCTTTAGCGTTTTGCATCCGTATTAAACACGTCTTTGTTGGATCTGAAAACCAGACACGGTTTAGCTCTTTGGTCTAGATTCGTCCAAATAAACTAAACCATGTTTTAATTCGACTTAGTTTGGTTTGGTCGTTTTGCACTCGTACAAATATTGGCAAGTGTCTTGCAGCTCTGACGTCATATCATTGTCTTTGTAATTGTTATATTTACAAGACATATGATTGTCTCTTCATTAACGGTAAGTATTTAAGCATAATCACCAGCTCCGTTATTTTTGCCAAAAAGATAACATATGTGGTGTACTTTTGTTGTCCTGGCTATTAAAGATCATTGGCGAGCTGAGAACCATCCGGTCTCATTTCTCTGGTGGATTTTCACGTGTTAAATTTAATTAGACGGTTTTCACATTTTTTAATTTGTTTTTGGGGTTGTGATTTGTACATAGATTGATTTATTTGTGTGGGTTTTTTTATTACAACCAGTTTATTTCAATATTTTGATGATTGCCAAAAATAAAGCGTGAGAAGACGCGATTGTATACCTATATAAACAATGTTTTAACTATTCACGCAGTTTAGACTTTATAAACACTTTACCATCAGATTTTGAATGACATCAAAACCGTATATCTCCGTATATAAGTCGCTGCAACATTTACGTCGCACCCCTTCTTTAGCACATCAGTTCTAGTATATCCTTAATGTCTCTTATGTAAGTTGTACCGCAAACTGTACCCTGGCAATTACCAAAATTACACTATTAATTCCTGTTACACGGCTTTAAGCCAATAAAAAACTTGCATGATAATATACAATTAACACGAATGCAATCCAGAGCCGAAAATTCTATAATGAAACAAATGATAAAAAAATTGTAATGGTTAGATAAACTAGTTTATTGTTTCAGCAAGTTATTGGGTGATCTTAAGCGGTGTTTTGTTCTGATGAGTCCGTGTTATACCTGCTACACTACCATTACTTTGCAAATTTATATTTGCCGGTTTACATTATAAGCAACTTATCAAATTTTGTTCATAAATATGACTGTGATTTATGAGTTAAATGTAAGCATTAAAGTTGTTTTTCTTGAAAATTAATTTTCTTAGAACTTTCTAAAATTTTGGGAAAAATATGAAAAAAAAATAGGAAAATATATTTTCCAAGATAAAAACATCATTTTAGCAGAAAAAACACGCAGCTTAAGCAGAACTGTGTATTCAAAAACTTGGTTTTGTGAAGATTTTGAGTCTGTAATGATAAATCCAGTTGTAAACATGGATGGCAGTGTAATGTCAATACGCTAACTCAGCTGGGATGACCGTATTTAATTGTGATAAACAAATCCAGAGAATCTGCCAACAAATACATAAATATTACATATCTATATCATTCTAAGCTCATTATAAACTGTTGATCATAACATTCCGAAAAATTGTTATAATAATCTAGAGTATGTATCGAAACTGCTTTGCGAAATAATTCGTAGTATATCAGTTCATTCTACCATCCGTCAACGCACGGATGCCGATAGTTCCTGCAACATAATGCATTGATCGAATTGTGGAATGGGGTTTTACTTCCCTTCAAAAATATTTCACTTATATCAAGGCGTTACCCAATTGAAGTGAGATTCGCTCAGAACACCGCGCAGAGAGGATTCATTAACGTGTCACACATACAGGGACACAGGCCATTTTCTTATATTTCCTAAAACAGACTGCTTGACAAAAAGTAGCCATACCTATTTTTCAAGCCTTGGTCAGACCTCAGCCGGGTCGAACCCAAGACCTCCATATAGGAAGCAAGCACTCTACAAATTGAAATACGGTATCGGTCCACAGCATGTAGAATGGTTTCGGCAAGTCTCGTCTTGAATCTTCGATTTTAAAATCCTCCCCGTAAATAATATATTTTGTGATGCATTTAATGGTTAATTTAGATATAGGACATTTGGGTATAACACAGTTCCCGTAGTAAAGAACAAAGTATTTGACGGGGGACGATCACGTGACTTATTTTGATCACGCTTCCAGTTCATGATCTGAACTAAGCCATTTGAACCAAAATAGATTATAACTGTACTATTAGGTAACCATCATGTGAAATATTTTTGCGGCATCAAGTTAAAAGGTTAGATTCCATTATAATTATATGGAATTCCAACCGCATTCTATATTTACCGATGTCCGTACTTAATTTGACATGTCAGTGCTGAGTAACCCAAGTGTTTACCTATGTCCGCACTTGATTTGACAGATCGGGACTGACAATGTTTGCCCATGTCCGTACTTGATTTGACATATCAATGCTGACAATAAGTAATTCAAGTGCTTACCAATGTCCGTACTCGATTTGACGGATAAACATGGCCATCTGGCTCTCATTAAGACGATACACACATTATTAGTGACCAATGGTCAGTTTATCAACGTAAAAAGTACAGTACCGACCTTTCGAAAGTTAAGAAATAAGCTAATGAATTTAAGCCGTCATCTCATCTTGGCATTGCATTAGCTACATATGTATTTCGGCATAGATCTGCTATTTATCTCTCGGCAGTTATTTAGCCACTACATGTAGCTATCCATATCCCGGGCACTACCTATCCATAACCGGCTGGCCACTCGGCGAGCTTTGACTTTTTGTTAGCTCCGTGTTAAACTTTCGACAGATCTGTACAGTACTGCACCCATGGTCATGCAAGACAATAGAGAAGCTTTGTTCATTTATGTATGATTTCCGTAAGTATTATTTTTATACATGCAGAATTATTGTAAATCTGTTTAAAAACAAAGATATCTTTATGTAATGTGATTTGTCTCTTCTTTCAATATCTCAAGCATGTTTGTTGATAGTGACACTTCAATTAGGAAAAAACTGTTTTGTTTTGTTATGTTTCGTTTCTTTCTTCTTTACTTATTTAATCCGTGTACCAGGAATACGTGTGTGTGTGTGTGTGTGTGTGTGTGTGTGACAGTTAACATAGCCTCACATAAAATTGTGCTCATGTTACAGGATAATGCCAAACGTATCTGTGTTGTCCCAACATTTATGGTGAAGTCGACGAGAAGAGAGAGAGAGAGAGGAAGAGAGAGAGATTGTGATACACATTTTTTCCTTCTCAAATATATCATTTTGACGGTATACATTGGAGAGAGAGAGAGAGATATATATTGAAATACATTTTCCTTCTCAAATATATAATTTTGATAGTATACATTGGAGAGAGAGAGAGAGAGAGAGAGAGAGAGATTGTGAAAAATACGTCGATATTTATGAAATTCTTTTTATCTTCTTTCCATCTTAAATAAATAAATTTTGACGGTAATTACAGGCGTGATACAATGTCAGTTTTGTCTACATGTATGTGACGAAATAACAGTTTTATAGAAGATAAATAATTAAAGAAGACCTTATCTGTTAAGTAAACGCTAGGAGATGTTTAAGTCCATGTCGCGTACAGTGTTAAATAAATAAATAAATCTTTATAATGGCTATATTATTGTTTATTTAAAGTTCAATTTAGTAATCAAATTGAATCTGGAGAAGAGTGAGAGAAAGAGATTAATCGGGTCGACAGAGAGAGAGAGAGAGAGAGAGAGAGAGAGATACATTAAATAAGGACCACTGATTATAAAATTGTCCCTTTTGATCGCATAGGGATTATAGAACCATTTGAAAGCCCTAAATCTTATTTAATTAACATTGGACCACAATTTCGCGTTTTTCTTAATCCTGAACCGGTAACCACTGCATGAAATGTAACCGCCACTTTATTAACAAAAACAATGTATGTAAAATACAGACCCGTCGAAAGTTTGATATTAAGTTTAACAATAAGCTATTTATTTAGTGCCGAATCTCGTCTCCTCGCTAGATTTAACATGGCAGCTATTCGACAGCTTCTATATAAATGTATCTCTCGGACACTATCCGAGTTTCGACTCCTTACTGTTAGCTCACACTAGAAGGGGGTTTTACCGGAATAATTGCGAAATTCCGGAATAGTAAGACACTTTCCGTAATCTTTGCGAAAATCCGGAATATTTAGATCAAATCCGGAATTTTTAGACCAAATCCGAAATAATCAGACAAAATCCTGAATAATTGGCCAATATCCGGAATAATAAAACTTTTACGGTTAATTTTACGGATTCTAAAAATTCCGGTAAGTGTCTAATTATTACGGTAAAAATCTAATTATTCGGCAAATGTCCAATTATTACGGTAAAAAAAATATTATTATTTAGAAAACTTCCCGTAATAATTGGACATTTGCCGGAATAATTAGACTTTTACCGTAATAATCAGTCATTTTCCGGAATAATCAGACACTTACCGTAATTTTTAGATTATGGAAAACTTACCGTAACAAAATAGTCCAGTTATTCCGGATTTTGTCTGATTATTCCGGATTTTGCCTGATTATTCCGGATTTCACCGGTTAATTCCGGACTTTACGTGATTATTCCGGATTAATTTGGTTTATTCCGGATTTGGTCTGATTATTCCGTATTTTCGCAATTATTCCGGTAAAACCCCCTTCTAGTTTCAGTGTTAAACTTTCGACAGGTCTGTACTGTAAAACAAAAATAACTTCTTCATGTCATAAGTAAGAATGATAATTCTACCTTAAAAATAAATTATATTTTCCTGCGTAACAGCATAAAAATGTCAAAACGAAACAGGGAACAGCCAGTAAAGAAAAACGGCTGGTTAACCTTTGACCTTAAAATTAATTTCATTTTAACTACGTAATAAGACCAACATACATTGTATATGTATATGGCTTTTTATTCGCGAATGATCTTGATCATTCTCGAATTTAGCTGTTACATGCAGATTTCTCAACCCGAATATTCTTCCGTTACAGATAATCAACTCTCTCTCGTATGTAGGTTCAAAGTTGAAATAAAGGTAGATAACTCAAATTTTGAATGCGGGTTATGGACGTTTCGCCCCAATATTAATATTTTCCGCCCCAACTATATTCTCCGCTTTATCATACCTGCCAACCCTCCCGATCAGGGATTGAGATTAACGGGCGCCCAGTTTTTCGCTCTGGGCGATAAATGTATCATACACAGGTCGCCCAGGGCTGCCAGGTGGCGATTAGAATTTTCAGTTCGGTGTATTTGACATTCCGATCCGTTTACCGATTTCCTGTTTATATTTCTGACTGGCGACAATAATAGTAAAATTGAAAAATGGGTATCATATAGTTAACAAGTGTAAATGGACCGGTGTTCCGATCGGAATTCAAATACGGTGCCATTTCGTTTCCTTTTCTGATATTTATGTATAAAATGATACTTCCGGCTTTCTGCCATGTGGAAATTTTTAGGAGCATCGACTCCAAAGGCTAAACAAGGACCTGCGGAAAAACGAAAGTACTATCAAGAGTATGATAAGTCCAAACGCATCGGAGCATATAAAAAGCCATGGGAAGATGGCAGGCCTTGGTTGTATGATACGCAGGACGGAATGAAGTGTGCCGATTGTGTAGAGTTCGACAGGAAAAAAATCTGTATTTACCGAGGGTTGCACTAGTTATAAACTTGACAGTGTAAATAAACATGACATTTCTGAATCTCACAAACAGGCCCAAGCCTTTAGTTATGCAAAACAAGTTCCTGCTAATAAATCAAAATCTGCCAAAATTATACAGTCATTGACATTGGCAGTACCTATAGATCAACATTTTCTGCAAAACCATTCGTCAATGTAATTGCAGATGTTGAATATCGAAAAGTAAAGCAAGGGATAGAATAATCCAAATGTATATGCCTGATATATTCAGATCAACCATCACTCTTGACAGTTCATTGTATGGCTCATCGAAAAGTTAAGCTCAATCCCTGCTGATGTGAGGAGTCTCCCCATATTAAGACAAAAATTTTGGAATTTTGTGCTATCATACTGCTTTTCCCGTTTTTCAAAGCATTCCGTGAAGTCATCCTTAAAAATTTATAAATTGATTAGAGTGAAATCTGGGATAGCTATCACTTTGTAGAGTGGTCATCTGTCAACTACATTTTTATCATGTACAGAACCTTTGTAGAGGGTCACCTGTCAAACCCAGTCAGCGGGGATCCTAACGGCCACCCGATTGAAAAAATTGTTGTTTACAAGATTTACTAAAATTATGCTGGTCTCTGGAATAAAAAGTCTTCCAAAAATTATCGAATTCTTAAAACACAACTCTGGTGATATAAATAATAATAAAATAATAGTTAATTTTTTCAAGTTATTAATTTATTTAAAAAATATCCTCAATTATGACATGAAAGATATCAGAAGCTTATTAGCTCACCTGAGCCAAAGGCTCAGATGAACAATTGTCATCTATCTTCATCCGTCTTGTATAAACTTTTTAGCTCACCTGAGCCAAAGGCTCCAAAACTACAGAGCCAAATTGGATGATATTTGACAGTAATGGTCAAGTAAGGGGTTTTCAGATTTGCACAAATGCAAGGATTATGTCCCCTTGGGGCCCCATAAAGGGGAAATTTGTGAAAATCTTTAAAAATCATCTGCTCTGAACCTACAAGAGATATAACTTGGATATTTCATGTAAAACACTATGGGCACCTAGTTTTAGATTTGCACATATTGTAGCTTTAGGGGCCAAAATGAGATAATGGCAAGGTACTTGAGGGGGAAATTGCAAAATTAATGTATTTGTCAATATATTTGAAAACTATAAGCTTTTTGTATGGGCATCATCATCATGTGTATTGGAATACTGTAGGCATTTGCACAACGGTCATTTTGATATATGAATAGAGGTCATAAGTTCAAAGGTCAAGGTCATAGATGTAAACAAATACTGAAATGGTTAATTATCTCAAAAACTTTGAACTCTTTGTGTAGGCATGTATATTAGAATATTGTAGGCATTTGCCTTACGGTCATTTCCATATATGAACGAAGGTCATAGGTTCAAAGGTCAAGGTCATAGATGCAAACAAATACTGAAATGGTGAATTATCTCAAAAATGATAAACTTTCTCTATAGGCATGTATATCAGAATGTTATAGGCATTTACACAATGTTCATTTTGATATATGAATGTAGGTCATAGGTCTAATGGTCAAGGTTATAGATGCAAATGAATACTGAAATGATTAATTGTCTTAAAAACTATAAACTTTTTGTATAGGCATACATGTTAAAATATTGTAGGTATTGGCCTAACGATCATTTTGATATATGAATGAAGGACATGAGTTTAAAAGTCAAGGTCACTGATGCAAACAAATACTGACATGGTTAATTATCTCAAAAACCATTAAATTTTTGTATAGGCTTCTAAATTGTAGGTATTGACCTAATATTCATTGCGATATTTAGATTAAGGTCATGGGTTCAAATTTTTCTTTACCTTTTTAGTTGTTTATAAACAATATATTGTAGCTAGATTTCAGATATATTATATGTAGCACTCTTATGACTAGTTATGTTATAATACATTTGCAAAAAATCCTTACATATAATTGGCCCTTACTGCTGAAAATTTATTTGGACATTCTCTTTAATTAATGTCAATGACCATTGAACCTCTGCATGAGATATGTACTCAGCTGCATGTGAGCATTAAGGCTCATGGACCTCTTGTTTAATATTAGGGTCTCCATGACGATGGAAGTAACTTTGACCATCCTTGATGGTTCCATACATGCATTTATTCGGATTGAACTATTTCCTACATGAATCCTTAATATTGGTCCAATGTGTGAATATTAAAACAGCCCCATGCTCATAGTCTGCACATTGCACACTACATGAACCCGCTATGTTGTGTTGGGAGCAATGCAAGGTGAACATAACAACCTCCTTTCAGTTACCTGACAACTTCATATACCTGACACTACATTGATGGAGACACTGAACTCCCTGTCTTTCTAATCTTTCGCGAATTTTAGTACTTTCAGTACTTTGATTGGAAGCTTACATTAAACTATACACCATTGGAATGGGAATTAAAAACACTTCAATAATCAGTTGGTAAAATGGTACCATTACCGGTGATTTTTTTTAAATGAAGTGGAAAACACGTGTTCACGGCTTGTGGTGTTTTTTGTTTTGGTACCTCACTGGGCTGGATGCTGTCCGCCTATTCAAATGTATCTTACGCAATGTCTAAATTTTTAATAGCACAGTTACTTGATGTATCTTCTACTTTCCAATTTATGTTCACGGTTTTATCAAACATGCCCCTTATTATTAGTATTGCAATGTCTTAGAGGTACTTTGAACCAGGGCCAATTGAACTTTTGTGACCTGGAAGTGTTTAATGAGACCTTTTGTTTAATCAGAGTTACCCCCCCCCCCCCCTTGAAAATGGAAGTGTCATGGATTTATAAATTACATATATTGCTGCATAAGTAACATGAAATGTAATTTTATTTTGCGTGTGCACGTAATATAAAAAACAAAATATATTCCATGTCACCTCTGTGCCGCCGTATTGCTGTTCCAATGCGCGATGTACTTTTAAAAGCAGCAGTTACGTATAAAACACAGATGCAATAAACGCAGTGAAATCAATAATAATTTATATCTATAAATACTTTCATAAATCACTCGAACACATTTGTATCTTGTGATCCTGAATCATCATCATCAGCATTGATGTTTTAAGTCATCCGAACACATTTCATTGTTTACGTTTGTCATTCGTTAATGCAACTTTTACTGTCCAATGTATAATACAGTCCTGTCGAAAGTTTAGCACTGATATAACCGTGAGCTGTCGAATATTCGAGATATGGCTAGATGGTGACCTAAACGCTGGCGAGAGATAGTTAGCACAGACGATGTATAATACAGTCCTGTCGAAAGTTTAACACTGATATAACCGTGAGCTGTCGAATATCCGAGATATGGCTAGATTATGACCTAAACGCTGCCGAGAGATAGATAGCACAGACGATGTATAATACACGCCTGTCGAAAGTTTAACACTGATATGACAGATGTCGAATATCCGTGATATGGACAAGATAGTGATCTTATCTATATCGAATTAGTACCGAATCGACAGTTATTTCGGCTCTCGATCCCTCGTTGCTATTTATCGCCTACTAGTAACTGCCTAGAGATAAAGAGCACATATAGAGAAAAGCTGCTGACGTATACGGTACAGACCTGTCGAAAGTTTAACACTGAACTATCTAAAAAGAAGTAGAAGCTCGGCTGCCTAGGGGCACATCTTGTGGCCCAAACAACTGTCGAAAAACATGAGGAATCTGTCGAGATACAGGTAACGAGGGACCGAGATAAACTGTCGATTTGGTACTAATTCGTTAGCTCATTGATAAACTTTCGGCAGGTATCTACTGTAGGTGACAAGGAGCGGAGATAAACTGTCGATTTGGTACTAATTCGTTAGCTCAGTGTTAAACTTTCGGCAGGTATCTACTGTAGGTGACAAGGAGCGGAGATAAACTGTCGATTTGGTACTAATTCGTTAGCTCAGTGTTAAACTTTCGGCAGGTATCTACTGTAGGTGACAAGGAGCGGAGATAAACTGTCGATTTGGTACTAATTCGTTAGCTCAGTGTTAAACTTTCGGCAGGTATCTACTGTAGGTGACAAGGAGCGGAGATAAACTGTCGATTTGGTACTAATTCGTTAGCTCAATGATAAACTTTCGACATGTATCTACTGTAGGTGACAAGGAGCGGAGATAAACTGTCGATTTGGTACTAATTCGTTAGCTCAGTGTTAAACTTTTGACAGGTCTGTATTGTAAGTTAAGAAGGAGCAGAGATAAACTTTCGATTCCGTACTGTTTTTCCATAAATTGATGGCACATGGTTTTTATTCTTTCTTTCTTTCAATTGAAAATGTTTCTACTAAACTATCAATAAAATGAATTTAAAATGCAACGACCTGACCAAATTATATTTTTAATTAAAAACGTTATTTTTCAGTTCTTCTGTACATAGAGAAATTTTGCGAAAATTGTGGAAACTTGATCGATCAAGTGTATACACCCATTGGGCCTTATTCAAAGTTATATAAGGGCATTTAGGGTCAGGTAGGTCATTGTTGCTCGGGTTTTTTACAGGTGTGATCATTATGGATATTCAAATTATGACATAACGTTTATAGTTGTTCTAAGTAAGAAGGTACAAAAGGGATAATTTTAAATTTGACATAGTTTTGTTAAAAAGTTAAAAAGTTGCTCTACGTACAGAATTAAGTACACTTTTTCATGAATTAAAAACATTTTCCCTATTAGGTCAATATATTTTGTATCAAGTTTTGACAATTTTTTGTGAGTTTGTTAGAAAATACGACTTTATTCTTGTATTTTCCATGTGCACTGAATTTGTGGAAATACAGTAATTTGGTAGCTCATTGATAAACTTTCGACAGGTATCTACTGTAGGTGACAAAGAGCTGAAATTACTATTGACTCGGTAATATTTCGGTAGCTCGGTGTTAAACTTTCGACAGGTCTGCAATGTACTTTAGAGCCGTGAGATTAATAACACAAACATCTGATTACTTCAATAAAACACTCAAACAAATTGCAGCTCGTGATCCTGAAGCAATGTATGCTCAAATGGATAGAAGTCAATTTGTTTTATTTTTACCAATTTTTATTACAACATTTGGCAAACATGTGATTATTAATACGAATGACGTCATCATGAAGTGTAAACTATTTTTAGAAAATAAGGGATCAATATCCCTTACTTGTGTTTAAATCATCTGAACACATTGCTATGTACATTTTTAAAATCATTTTGCATTTGAGACACATGTGATTAAAACATGGCGCCATAATAAAATAGAAACAGTTTTGGGGAAATATTTGTTTTCACTTTGATTTCTTGAATAAGCATCATCAGTCTTTAGCTTGAATAATTTGAACGCACTGCTTATTTTGGTTTGTTTTGCTTTTGTTTTTGTTTTTTTTTTCAAAATACATTGACAAACATGTGATAATGGATGGATTCTTCCTTTGTCCTTTCCTGTTAACTTACTTTATCTAATATGGTAATGGAAAGAATTTTGGGATTTACTTGGATTTCTTGAATAACCATAACCAGCGTTATATTTGAATCATCTCTGGACGCACTGCTATTTTTTGTATTTTCACTGTGAACAAGTTGTCTTGACAAACATGTGATAATTGATGGATTTATTTTTCTGCATTTCCTCGTGTTTTCACAAATTTTATCTAAGCACCACTGATGAGGAATTGTATTCCCAGACGGTCGGCCAGAGCTGCAGTATAAAAACAGGTTTAGTAACAATTTACTATACATAATACGATGTTTCGGATTAACAGTGTGTGTGTGTGTGTGTGTGTGTGTGTGTGTGTGTGACGAGAACATATGAGATGAGGACATGAGTGTTTGTGTTCAACAAAGCCTTTTAAAATGTAAGTCACTTACAATTTAATGTTTCAGATTTTATAAGCTCCAGTCACCCGAGTGTTGTTCTTAGAATTTGGGGGAGGTGAAGGTTTTTTTTTTTTTTTTTTTTTGGTTTTTTTTTTGGACGATTAAGTCACGTACGCTGTGTAAACCGGGATGTCTTGTAACAACGCCTTATGAAGTCCAACGCCAAATGAAATCCAAAGATTCAGGTTCTAGACTAGAAGTCGAAAACATACGTACAGTCGTTCAATTTTTATAATAATTTATAATGTAATACCAAAAAGACTTTTCGTCTGGAGTCTAACTCTTTGGAGTTCATTAGTCGTCGAAATTGTCAAAACCTAATGAAGTCTTGACGCCTAATGTAATCTTGTCCTCAATAGGCGTTGTACGACTTTATTAGGACTTATTACAATGCCTATATATTGAACCTTGTCAGCCAGATTAATATCAAAGTAAATAGTTGCTGCTAAGGGTTGTGGGTCCCCTATATGTAATAACTGCATAGGCGTAGGAGCAGGGGGGTCAGCGGGGGCCGCCCCCCCCCCAATGTCAGAGAAGGGGGGGGGGGCAGGCCCCCGCAATATATTGTGTGAAATTTTGTATCATAGTTTACGTTTATAGTGTAAGTGCTAAAAAAAAAAAAAAACAAGAGTTTTAACGGGAAATGTCCATCTGGTAACCAATCAATTATCAATTTCATCATTATACTTGTAAAAGGGCGTCAAAATTTTCCGGGGTACCCCCATATCCAGTGACGGATTCAGCGGGGGCGTACCCCCCCCCCCCCCTTTATGTCGCTAATAATACCTATTGTTCAGCTCAGATTGCACCAGAATGCAGGATTTTTGCGCCACTTTTTCAAGTTTTCGGGGAGCATGCCCCCGAACCCCCCTAGAATGTTCGAGCTTTTGGCTCTCACATTATACGCCCCCCCCTTTTTTTGAAATGCTGGATCAGTCTGATATCCATCTCCAATGACTTGGGGGACTATGGAACTTGTGTCATATTATTATTTCATATAATCTTGCCTTGATATCACAGTATTTTAACATATCAAAACATGCACAATACATTCAAAATGCGTCTAGACAGGACTTAGTTTTGAAAAATTTCCGGGGGAGGCCACCACCCGGACCCCACCTATGCCAGGGGTTTAGCACCCCTCCCATACTCTCCCCGCCTCGTGCCATGGGCCTATGAACTGGAACAAGGACTGAACTCTGTCTTTACGATTTGCCATTGCCATTTTTGCTACAATGGTAGCAAAATAACTAGAACTGTCTTGAGAGCCAAATACCCCCGCCCCAACATTTAATGTTTTCCTGCGACCTTGACCTTTGGTTCAAGGTCATGACACACCATTATCCATGTGAAGTTTTATGACAGTCGTTCAAGGCAATAGATGTAGTTCTAGATATGGTCAGAACCCGATTTTACACGGACTGACAGACTGACGGACAGACAGTCATGGTGATTCCTGTATACACCCCCCCCCTCTAACTAGTTTTCGGGGGTATAAAAAGTAATCGCCATTGCTGACAGATAATTCGGCCTATGAGTGTGACGTAAGTTCTGCTTTCTCTGGTGATCAATCTTAAATGACGATGGGATTTATTTAAGCATTTAGATGTTATATTTATATTAACTAGATTGGGTAATATGCACAGAAAACTCGAAGTAGAAAGTCGATATTACAGCTTTAAATTATCCCAGATTAATGGATAAGGTATTCCTGTATATACTTTGTAATTAAATAGTTTAGATCGATGATCTAAATATAGGTGTGTGTGTGTGTGTGTGTATGTGGTGTGTGTGTGTGTTAGAGAGAGAGCGCGCGCGAGATCGGAGAGACTCGGAGAAAGAGAGAGCATCAGCCTTGTCGTTATAATATATATTCAGTCATCTACCTTTGCTCCATGTACGTGCGTATGTGTGTGTGTGTGTGAGAGAGAGAGAGAGAGAGAGAGAGAGAGAGAGAGAGAGAGAGCGAGCATCAGCCTTGTCGCTATAATGCATTCAGTCCATCTACCTTAGCTCATGTAACTGCGCGAGCGCGCGCGCGCGTGTGTGTGCTTTGTCGCTATATCTACCTTGTGTGTTAACGTTTTAGAAATTCAAATTGACTGTTTAGATTGCTGATATTGCAATGTATGTGTTTTCATTTCTAAGACCAAAACACGTCTCTCTCTCTCTCTCTCTCTCTCTCTCTCTCTCCTCTCTCTCTCTCTCTCTCTCTCTCCATCAATCCTCATTAACCAATTTTTCTTCAGGCATCCATCGATGTTTCCAGACAATATCGTTATAATACGTCCAAAACTAACTTCGATCTCCTGCGGTAATGATGTTCAATGATCCTATATATGTATACGGTAGGGTTGTATTAGACCTTAGTGTGTATACACACGGTATAATTCGATCTTCTCCCGATTTTCTCAATCGGATAGCCAGAGTTTCTACTTCTGATTCATTCTCGTCAGCAATTCATTAAATCTCTATCGGCCTCTGACTGTTCAAGATTTTACATAACAGGATATTTTCTATAGACCTCACAACACTGGATTTTAGTTAGAACTCACAACACTGGATCTTTTCTAGACCTCACAACACTGGATTTTAGTTAGAACTCACAACACTGGATTTTGTCTAGATCTCACAACACTAGATTTTTCTAGACCTTACAACACAGGATATTTTTAGACCTCATAACACTGTATCTTTTCTAAACCTCACAACACTGGATCTGTTCTAGACTTCACAACACTGGGTTTCGTCTAGACTTCACAACACTGGGTTTCGTCTAGACTTCACAACACTGGATCTTTTCTAGACCTCACAACACCGGATTTTTCTAGACTTCACAACACTGGATCTTTTCAAAAACTCACAACACTGGGTTTCGTCTAGACCTCACAACACTGTGATTCGTCTAGACGTCACAACATTGATTTTTTTCTTGACCTCACAAGACTGAATTTTTCTAAACGTCACAACACTGGATATTTCTGACTTCACAACACTGGATTAATGGACATCATTTCATATAAAACATACATGTTATCCGATCTTTAACATTTTTGTGCAAACTGGATGTTTATAAAAGCATTTTATAACGGATATTTATGCACCAAAATAACGTTGTAGCCAGTTTATTATACGATATATTTTGTGTAAGAAGATTTGTATGCATCCAAACAACAGTGTAGTGTACTTCATCATATTGTGTGAAAACATACTTACAGAAGAAAGTTTAAACGTTCTTTTACGGTGTGGTTACTATGGCAATGTGTGTAAGTATTTTCAAATTTTTCTTGGCACATTTAATTTAGCTTTTACCAGAATATAGGTCAGATATATAAATTGTACTCTGTATTACGTGTTTGTGAATTATATTTGGCAACATGTAATAGTGGATTGGTATTTTCTATTATTGTTGAAATCAATCAAAAGAATAATTATACTAACATTTACCTATAATAAAGAATGTGTACATTGTGTAACACACACACACACACACACACACACACACACACACACACACACACACACACACACACACCAGCTCGCGACATTTTTCAGTTTCAAAACATGTAATAATTTGAGTATAGTATCGCTTCATTTATGATACTTTTATTTAAATATAGAGGCGGTCAGTTCATAGTGGAGAAAACCCGGTAAACCACTAATGGCTTGAGTTTAGTCAGAAACCCCGGTAAACCACTAGTTGCTTGAGTTTAGTCAGAAAACCCGGTAAACCACTAATGGCTTGAGTTTAGTCAGAAAACCCGGTAAACCACTAATGGCTTGAGTTTAGTCAGAAAACCCGGTAAACCACTAATGGCTTGAGTTTAGTCAGTTTCGTCAGTTTAATAAATGGTCTAAAATAACATGATTGTATTTATATTTAGAGGGTGAGAGAGAGAGAGAGAGAGAGAGAGAGAGAGAGAGAGAGAGAGAGAGAGAGAGAGAGATGATTCAGTCGTTGATTTGGGACATTTGTAAGCTCCATCGTCGTCTTACTGGGTCATGGGGACACCACCGACTATATATGTCTCGCGTCCTCAGACCTACGGCAGCTTAGCTGAAATACTAGTACTCTAAAACCTACGGACATGTATCTAACAGGTATGTCATGTGCTACTTTTGAATTTTTATGAAATAATACATTCAAAAGTAGCACATGACAGGTATATTGCAAATTTTGACATTTTCTTGTAAATTGAACATACTGTGTGTGAACCTGTAAAACAGCTACAACATTTATAAATACAATACTCTATTGATCATCTTAACAAAAATATTAAACTAAAATGATCTAAGTTTTAAAGGCATAAAATCCAGAAAACAGCACGTAGTTAAACAGATGTTAAACATAAAAAAACCTAGAAACGGCCTTTTTGTCATAATGTGCACAACTTCCTGTTTGTACTACTGGACTGTTCTGAATGTAGCTCGTGGTCAAATTGTGTTGTTAAGTGTACGCGTTTTGTTTCGTTTCTTTCTTTCTCAGAAAGCCCCCCCCCCTCCGACTGTTTTAACCAAATTTTAAGTCTATTATACGTGACAAACTCTGTCTCGAAACACTAGTAAGAACGATGTATACGTTTGAAAGGCGAGTTTATTACGGTAAAACTAACTTCTAACGAATTAAATGCCGAATTGTAAATCGACTCTACCCAATATCCTCGTTACCCGGCTATACCTCGAAAACTGCTCAGCCGCTGGTATCTATCTATCGCCAGCTTTTAGGTCCCTAGCTGTACAAAATATAAGCAACCTAGTTTTGGCTCTATAGCTCATTGTTAAGTCAGATCTGTACGCACCGTTTTGATGATGGGTCGAATTTTTTCATAATTTGGGCGGTTTATTTATTTATCAACAGTTGAAGAAATTACACGTAACATTCTATCGCTTAAAGCTTTTATAAAGGTTCTGCATAAAGAAAAGCGGAATAGAAAGCCAAAATTCTGTACCACATACAAGGCTGAATGCGCTGTCACTTCCGGCATTTTATACAGTACTGTCATGTGCTACTTTTGAATTTTTTTATAAAGTAATGCATTTAAAAGTAGGACATGACAGTACTATAGTTGGAATGTTTTATTGTCGTGATTTATTTGTTTACAAGATTTACACAAATCAAGATTATTATAATTCAAATTCGATGCAAAATGCGTAGGACTATATAAAAAAACCGGAACTCCATGATGGCATACTAAATTGCATAATGGATATAGAACCAGAACTGATTTAATTTCCGCATTTATAGGTTATATTACATATGGATTATTAGAGCACTGATTTAGCTTGGTCTCCTCTGACACTGAATTATCAATAATTGTCTTGAATATGTCAAATAGACCTTGAATATCGATTTGTTTTGACTTCCTGCCATCAGAATATCGATATTTTTGTAAATAAAAATTCCCTAATCATTTATTTCCACTCAGCAGACAAGACATGCAGTACAGATCTGTCGAAAGCTTAACACTGAGCTTACGAAAAGGATACGAAACTCGGTTACCGGGTGGCCGAGATAAAGATAGCTAGCTTCTTAGATAGCGATGTAGCTGTCCAAATGTAGGTTGCACGGGACCGAGAAATGAGTCGTTGATTTGACACCAATTTCAAGTTTAAATCTCACTCCTATCATTCGGTTTGCAAAAGACCTATTGTTTTCTCCGGGTTCATCCGGTTTTCTCACCAGAAACGATTGTTTGTATGTGATTGAATCTTGACTTGGGGTGTAAAACGCCATTGCGTTATCCTGTTTGTAATATAAAATTTAACATTCAACGAATGATTTCCTTGTGAAAAAGAACATCGCCTTAGATGCATTTGGTTTGGTAAGTCTGGTTGGCAGCAAGCTGTTCCGGAAGTAGTATTTGTCCGACCTGTCGCTTACGATAAAGATGATAATTGTCCGGTCAAACCGCATACAACGTGGAAAAATAATCAAATATTATGACGTAAATGTACTGGTGAAAAATCGAATTGCATAAAGTGCTTCCTAAAGCATTGTGTAGTTAACACATGGCAGTTTTTTACTGATTAATCACACAAAACTGCAATCTGCAAATGATGTTTTATATGTAAAGTACTTTTCATTACGCCCACGTTTTGATACAGTTCAATTGGAAACAAATTATCTTCTCGGTGCATTGTATTACAATTTCAGGAGAATATCGACAGGACTGGGGCGCGGAAATGAAATTTTGCCAAATTGATTTATCTATTGTTTCCTCAGTCTTACAGTACAGGCCTGTCAAAAGTTTAACACTGAGCTAACGAATAAGTGCCAAATCGACACCTCATACCTCGGCCCTTCGATATAAATCGACACCTCATACCTCGGCCCTTCGATATAAATCGACACCTCATACCTCGGCCCTTCGATATAAATCGACACCTCATACCTTGGCCCTTCGATATAAATCGACACCTCATACCTCGGCCCTTCGATATAAATCGACACCTCATACCTCGGCCCTTCGATATAAATCGACACCTCATATCTCGGCCCTTCGATATAAATCGACACCTCATATCTCGGCCCTACGATATATACTTCTCGACAGCTTTCCACAGCAAATATACACAGTCAAACCTGTCTATAAAGACCATCAAAGGGAACAAGTGAAAGTGATCTTTACGCAGGTTGCCCTTACATACACAAACAAATTCAAATAACAGGAATAGAGAGCAATTGGGATAAAATTAAAATCACTTTCAAAATCAGATGGTCCTTATTTAGAGGTGACCTTTAAGGCAAGTTCAACTGTAAATTTATTGGAACTTAGCTATATATATCTCGGCCAATCGGTAGCCGCACTTCGACTCCTATTCGCTAGCTCAGTGTTAAACTTTCGACAGGTCTGTACTGTAGCTATCCATCTCTCGGTCACTCGGTAGCCGCACTTTGACTCTTATTCACTGGCTTAGTGTTAAACTTTCGACAGGTCTGTACTGTAGCTATCCATCTCTCGGCCACTCTGTATCCGCACTTTGACTCTTATTCGCTGGCTTAGTGTTAAACTTTCGACAGGTCTGTACTGTAGCTATCCATCTCTCGGTCACTCTGTATCCGCACTTTGACTCCTATTCGCTAGCTCAGTGTTAAACTTTCGACAGGTCTGTACTGTAGCTATTCATCTCTCGGTCACTCGGTATCCGCACTTTGACTCTTATTCGCTAGCTCAGTGTTAAACTTTCGACAGGTCTGTACTGTAGCTATTCATCTCTCGGTCACTCGGTATCCGCACTTCGACTCTTATTCGCTAGCTCAGTGTTAAACTTTCGACAGGTCTGTACTGTAGCTATCCATCTCTCGGCCACTCGGTAGCCACACTTCGACTCCTATTCGCTAGCTCAGTGTTAAACTTTCGACAGGCCTGTACTGTAGCTATCCACCTCTCGGCCTGTCGGTAGACACACTTTGACTCCTATTCGTTAGCTCAGTGTTAAACTTTCGACAGGTCTGTACTGTAGCTATCCATCTCTCGGCCACTCGGTAGACGCACTTTGACTCCTATTCGTTAGCTCAGTGTTAAACTTTCGACAGGTCTGTACTGTAGCTATCCATCTCTCGGCCAACCGGTAGCCACACTTCGACTCCTATTCGCTAGCTTAGTGTTAAACTTTCGGCATGTCTGTACTGTAGCTATCCATGTCTCCGCCAATCGGCAGCCGCACTTCGACTCCTATTCGCTAGTTCAGTGTTAAACTTTCGACAGGTCTGTACTGTAGCTATCCATCTCTCGGTCACTCGGTAGCCGAACTTTGACTCTTATTCGCTGGCTCAGTGTTAAACTTTCGACAGGTCTGTACTGTAGCTATTCACCTCTCGGCCTGTCGGTAGCCGCACTTTGACTCTTATTCGCTAGCTTAGTGTTAAACTTTCGACAGGTCTGTACTGTAGCTATCCATCTCTCGGTCACTCGGTAGCCGAACTTTGACTCTTATTCGCTGGCTCAGTGTTAAACTTTCGACAGGTCTGTACTGTAGCTATCCATCTCTCGGCCACTCGGTCGCCGCACTTCGACTCCTATTCTTTAGCTCAGTGTTAAACTTTGGACAGGTCTGTACTGTACGTCTTTATAAATAGAGCTGTGTTTTGCAATTACACAGTTTATTAGCCATAAAGAAAACACTCAAACAGTGTACTTAATATACTGTCAATGTTAATTATAATTCCGGGTGGACTGTAGATCAATTTTACGGTCATGGGTCATTCTCAAAAAATGTAGAAATTCCACAAACCAAAATAACGATAAAAAAATAATTGAATCCCGTCATTTCATTGGTTGGAAATCAATATTTGAAACATAAAATTTCATTCTGAGAAATATGCACACAAGACATTGGTTCTTTTTGACAGAATATCAAATTGAATTAAAATTGTGCTTCATAATGTCCTCTGGAGTAACCATCATTTATGTTTTTGAAAATATCTATATTTAAGTAGATTTTAAATATAAAACCTATTTCTATACATGAATAACAAACTAGCTGACATATCATTTAAAATTTGAGACTGTATTTTTCATATTTACACTTAAATAACAATCTTAAAATCTCGAAATGATAAACTAAAAAAATGCAAGAACGGAACTTTATAATAAGTTACTGCCTTTTTTGTGGCACGCGTTCTTTACTGGTTCATAGAAAAGTACTTAATACGTAATTTATAATTAATTATAAGTTAACAAAATTTATTTACATTGTGCAAATTAATGAATGAATAGACCATGGCAACACCACAGACATTTAGAAGTTATACCAAAGACAAAAAGAATAACACCAAAGACAGCCATTTAAAATACTGAAATTTTAATGCGTGTTGGGGAACAAAAGTAAGACAATACATCTTACATTATATTCTATCTCTCAAAAAATGGAGTTTGAACAGATATTTGAATAGAAAAATTTACATTCCTCAAGATTATCCAATGTTTACAATTGTTTTGTTAACACCAGAGACACCTTTGTAACACCAGGGACAATATTGTAATATTTTGATTTGATGATCTTTTATTTATTATTAAAACTCGCAATTTACTTAGTAAATTAAAATAAATAAATAAACGATTGAAATATAATATTTCCTTGTTAAATTTGTACCATTTGGTGTCATTTTATATATTGGTAACACCACAGACAACACCAAAGACAGTTGATCTGTCATATACCACTTTTTTAATCATAAAATACATTAAAAAAGTGGTATATGACACTGTCATATACCACTTTTTGAGTGTATTTTATGATTAAATTAAAAAAGTGGTATATGACAGATCTACCAAATAAAAACGCTAAAGTACACTTAAAGTGCACGCTCACAGATCACAGTGCTTCTTATCTCACAGGTTTGAATCCAACTCGGACAGACCCTAGTGTGATCAAATTTGTCAGTTCTCATGCCAGATGTCAATGGTTTTCTCCAGGCACTCTGGTTTCCTCCAGAAACTGACCGCCTCGGTTTTTTGAAAGAATCTTGACTGTGAAATTTCAAAATGTAGCAAACATCAACAATCACAGTAGGATTTAACGAAAGTATCAGCAGCTATATCAATCATCAAACCTGCTGTTGGTTTATGTCTGCTTCTCGGTAGCTATATCTGTCAATGGGTCTGCTTTAGGGTCATCTATGTTTCTCAGTATCTATATCTGCCAATGAGTCTGCTTTCATCTGTGTGTTTCGCAGTAGCTATATCTGTCAATGAGTCTTATATAGGAAAATCTGTCTATCTGTAGCTATATCTGTCACTGAGTCTGCTATAGGGAAAATATATCTGTACCGGTAGCTATATCTGTCACTGAGTTTGTTATAGAGAAATATGTTGTTTATCCGTGACTATATCTGTCACTCAGTTTTATATGGTCATCTGCCTGTCTATCTGTAGGATATATGTCACTGACTTTGCTATAGGGTCATCTGTCTGTCTATCTGTAGCTACATCTGACACTGAGTCTGCTATAGGGTCAACTGTCTGTCTATCTGTAGCTATATCTGTCACTGGGTCTGCTATAGGGTCATCTGTCTATCTGGAACTATATCTGAGTTGTGCTAAAGGGTAATCTATCTGTTTATCTGCAGCTTTATCTGTCACCAAGTCTGTTATAGTGTCGCCTGCTATATCTGACATAGAGTCTACTAAAAGGTCAGTCTGTTCAACTATTGTTTGGTCTGTCTAAATATGTCCTTTGGTCTCGTGTAGCCACATATTTCACCGTATCTGTTGTGGAGTCATCGGTCTGTACAAATTCTGTATCAAATTCTGTAGTAGGTCTATTTTCAGTGCATCTGTCTTAAATATTAAATGCCCCTTCGCAACGACGTGTCTGTCTGAATATCTACTGTGTGTCCTACTGTCTGCGTACTTACTGTGGTTTTATTTGTTTTCGCTTTTTAGGTCCACCCTAAGGATCTGTTTTACTCTGTCGTAAATCTATGTCATTCTTTCTCTTTCTTATTATATCTTGTCTGTGAACAACTCGGTGGCTTTACTTGTTTGTCTCTGGTGTTACTTCATTTTCAATATGATATCTCTGATAACATAGCGCAAAATCAATTGTTCATGGTAAGCGAAGACCCATATATGAATCTGGAATATGTGCTAGCCACCGTGATATAACTCAGATTGTATGTATTACATAAAACAATTCAAAATATATACCAGTAGTCCATGGTGTTACTAATTGTGTCACTGGTGTAACTAACATTTCAAAATTCAGGAATATACAAATCATTTATTACTTTTACAGCAAAAGACCAATCCAAGAACCTTATTTACATTCAAAAGATCAGTCAAAATAAAGGAAATTTACGTATTTCTGACAATGTAATAGTATTAAAAGTATAATTAATATAAAGTCCCTGGTGTTACATTTTTGTCTTTGGTGTATCTAAAAATTCTCATCATACGTAAATAGATAATTATTTCTGTAGTTCGACGAAATATAACTAAAGGATTGGTCAGTTGCTATTGCTCAAAATATACATAGTTATTGTTTGCTAATTTCTACTAGGTATAGGAACAATATATAAAAATAAAAGTCCCTGGTGTTACCGTATCCAGTCATTGGTGTAACCAGAATAGAAAAACAGTATGATAACCGGTCATCTAATATTTTCTTTCACCATAATTGTACAACTAAAGGTGTGTCAATGTCTTTTAAACATTTGTTTTCAATATTTTTGACAAAATTACAAAAAAATCCACTTAATTAGTTTTAATGTCTGTGGTAACACTAAATTTGTCTCTGGAATAACCAATTTCTACAGTAATACCAAGGACAGTTACACAATGGACATATTTTTAGATATTAACGCATAGTTTAAAAAATAATGCTTCCTTCAGCATAAACACATGCTACATCTGAACTTTGAACGTTGCCAAAACTTTAGAAAGGTGTATTTTTCTTATTTCTTTCTTGGTATTGTATACACAACGGTAACACTACAGACTTAAAATAAATCTACTGTTAAATGTAAACTAATCTTTATCAATTTTTACTAATTATGTTTTTACTGATGTTTGATTTTTGTACAGATGCTGAATACATGATGTCTGCAGACTTGGGAGCATATACCATCTTTTATATGCAAAGAGCAGTAACTCGTATATATGCACTTTTAGTGTTTGGTAACACCAAGGACTGTGCAACGTTGTACACACTATTTATCCAAGAAAAATATCATTCGTTGACATATTAAACTGAATAATTCGTCATATTTAGTCAGTATACGTGATTATCTAATGGCCAAAACCCAAATTTGATTTATAAATCAACAATTAAATAAAGTATTTTGATGACAAACAAAAAACTTGTGTAGAAAGACAATAACAAAGTAACAGAATCACACCTCAAATGATCACATAATTTTATAAAGTATAACTATTTATCAAATATTTTAAGAACATTTTACAGTTCCGAACCTGTACAAACTATTTTAGCCTTTAAATTGATAAAATTTAAAACATATCTGCATGTTTATTGCTGGTGACATGAATTTCTACATTTTTTGAGAATGACCCTCATGCGATATAGTTCAACCCTCTGTTTATATTATCAATAACGCACATAGTTCGTCCCAAATATATAGTTTGATATCGGCACTGATAACTCTTTATTTGGTCAAATTAAAAACTTTTAGATATACAGTACTGACCTGTCAATAGTTTAACACTGAGATAATGGCAGATTTGGCAGTTCGTCTCAACTGCCGGCTTGGCTATCTTTTGAGAGATTAATACATGTAGAATCTATCACAAGCCTCGTTCAGGACCAAAGATATTAGAACAAGAGTTGAGATTTCATTATCTGGCACCACAAGCAGTCATTGATTCTATTTCTTGCACCAGAAAATACAATTTTTCAATTTAGAATCAATTTCAACTTATCGATACACCTCTGATTTTGTTGGAAAAACAGCATGTAAGCTATGTAACACAGGGGGGTTACAAGATGGGGATATCTTGCACCTCTGTTTTTATGGATTTTTATCTGGGGTGCAAGAAATGCTGCATCTGCTATCTATCTCTCGGAAGCATTTTGGCAACTAGCTATCTATATTTCGGCCAGTCGACAGTCTAGCTTCGACTTCTCAGTATTTTGACAGATCTGTATTATGTATATACAAATAAGTCGTTTAAGGTTGTGGAACTGTTAGGAGAGTGTAAGTATAACGAGAGTCCTTAATGTGCTGCCAGAGTTGATTATAATTCTGGGTTTTCACTTAAACAAAATACTAGTATTTCAAGGCAGGAAATTTCTTAAGTATTATAGCGTAATTTGGACTTACTGTTCTTGTTTTTTCTCAATCAAGTCTAACGACTTTATACATGAGTCATTGGCGAGCAATCACGCCCTGCTGAAAATGCAAATTTCCAGAAAGAGGTTTTTGTTGTTTGTATTTTTGTTGTCTTGAACGATCTTTTGATTAAGTTGCCACTCAAGTAAAACGCTAGATAATTGTCTTCTTCAACGATAAGGAAATGGTGGTGTAACATGTAGTATATATCCGTCGAAAATTTAACATCGGGCGTACGGAAAAGGATTCGGAGCTCGGCTGCCTGATGGTCGAGAAATGGATAGCTAGTGGCTGAAACTGAAGAGAAATACACAGCAGATGTCGAGATATAGCCAACCTGGGATTGAGGGGGCAGATGGTTCTAAGCAACGTGTTAACCTTCGGTTAGGATCACTAACTTTGAAGAACCAGTCCCTGCTGTGGAAGTTAACTTACAGGTCCTGTTTTGCATCTAGCAGTGATTTCCATGATTTGGTGGGTTCGCGACAATACCTTGTAATTTGCCCTTCACGCATTAGGATACCATCTGCATATCTGCTACATTGAATTATGACAGTTGAGCTAGAGTCCGTCTAGATAAATTCACTTATAATATAAACATGTCATCAGCTATAGGTAAAATTGCAGAAATTCACGTTTTATTTTACAATGCAGTCATAGAAAAACAGTTAGTTTCAAACACGAGAAGAGGCATCGGGTTTTAATGTCTCGCCTAATGTGACACCACAGAGCACCTGTTTTGCGGTCCTGTCTAACGTGACACGGACATTAGGCATTGAGGTATTATTTAACATGACACGGGTTATCGGCTTGTAAGGCCTAACTTAATGTGACATCATGGAGCACCTGTCTTTACGGGCCCTGTCTAATGTGACACGGACATTGGGCATTGAGGTATCCCTTAAACATGACACGGATCGGTTTTTATGGTCAGTACCGTTCTTGCCTGATAGGACACGAAAGACTGTCTTTCAGACCTCACCTAACGTGACATAGTACATTGATCTTTGGGTTTGCCGTGACGTGCGTGGCAAGGTTCATTGATTTTATGCTCTCATTCAAAACAGATAAAAAAAACTAGTATACTTTAAACAGACATTTCTGTTCTATTATCAGACACAGATTATCAACTAATTAACACGTTAATTCACTTAAAACCAGCTGTACAACTAATACATCTGGATTGCAGATAATCTAATGACGTCATATCCGTTAAAAATGGGGTCAGAGGTTACATAATTCTCATCAAAATCTCATTTGCGTTTGTATATAAATAGTAAGACAGGTTATGTAGTACTAGAAGACGGAACGCATCAAATGTTTCATCTTTTCAAACAGTATACACCGATATTAAATCAGCTGATATGCACACATACAATACAGACCTGTCGAAACAGTGAGCGGTCTTGTTTCAAACATGACAAGGGGCATCGTTTTTTATGGGTGGACATGGCCAAGTAGTGCCGTCACTGGCTTCCGAAGTCAAGGTTCATGGGTTCAAACTTCACTCAGGACTTGGAAATTTTCTGAGATGATTTTCATCTCCTGCCCATACTAGAGCCGTAAAAAGCTCATTACCAGAATAGTCTTTCGGATGAGATTCAAAACCGAGTTCCATGTCTCGGTGCACGCTAAAGACACCTCTGTAGAGTTCAAAAAAGAGTAAGCCACCTGTGGCTGCTACAGAGGACGCTAACAACTGGAGGCGATTGAAACAGACTGAGCAAGAAGATAAGATAAGCTATGAAAGCTTAACGAATTAGTACCAAGTCGACACCTCATGTCTCGGCCACTCATTACCTAAATCTGGTCAACTTTTCCACATCTACTGTATATATACAAATGTACCTCCGGAAATTAGCTATCCATATCTCGGTCGCTCGTTAGCCGAGCTTCAACACCTTTTCTTCAACTCGATGTGAAACTTTCGACAGATCTGCACTGTATGTATGGGATATAACACATTTATTGCCTTTGAGTGAGGGATATATGAACATTTGTTCACCCGCAACAAGTCATATTTGCCGAGGGGAATGTGACTTGTTAAGGGTGAACAAATGTTCATATCTCTCTCACTCAAGGGCAATAAATTGTTTATTATACCGAAAGATAACCATTGTATAAGAAAGACAGAAAGAAAGAAAAATATTTTAAAAAAGACAGCCTGAAAACATCATTTCTTCTCCAAATCATTGCTTTTTCTCCTATCGGAACTCATCGGAGGCAAACGCTAGAACGTCATGACTGATTCTCCATCAATGACGTCATATCATTGTGACGTCATGGTGTGTTCCGAAGAGGTGGGATGGGATACACGATGTTTTCTCCACCCTGATCACATGATCCAACGATCCAATCAAATTACAGATAGTATTGTATTTTTCTAATAAGGTATAATAAATACAGTACATACTTGTTGAACTTTTAACAATTTTAACACTAAGCTACCGAAAATAGTCAAATCTCGGCTATCGAGTGGCCAAGGTAAGGATAGCTATTGACTTAAAACCTGTCGATGGGCAAATAGCAACTGGCAAGCTGTCAGAAATAGCCAACAGATAGGTCGGGTGTCGATTTGACATCTATTCGGTAGCTTAGTGTCAAACTTTCGACTAGTCTGTATTACATAGTAGATACAGTACAGACCTGTCGAAAGTTTAACACTGAGCTGACGAAAAGGGCTCGAAGCTCGTTAGCTTAGTGTTAAACTTTCGACATGTCTATACTGTACATGGGATATCATATACATATCGGTGTAGATAAAATAACGACTAGTTGAACTCTTGATAGGAAACACATTGTACTTCTCTCCTGAATAATAAATCAATCAGATTGGTATCACTTCCATTATAAAACTGATGTGTTTTTGTTACAGTATATGTTTTAGTGTATACAATTAAATGATGGAGAAAATAACCAAACTTGCAGCTTTAGCTAGCTCTCTCTCTCTCTCTCTCTCTCTTCTCCTCCTCTCTCTTCTCTCTCTCTGTAATAAACATATACTATTACATTAATATACCAATGACCTCATCTCCTATTTTGTTTGTAGCATGTAAGAGAAATAAAAGAAAACATTATTTACAATTTCGTATGCCGTTAATCTCAAAAACTACTTAGAATATAATATGCCATTCCATATGCTCTCCATCAGTCAAAGCGAGTTCAAAGAGGGCATTGACGTCATACTACATTGAGAGTAGTTACACGCGTGTAGCTTTTAAACAGAAAATGTAATTACCGTGTTATAACGGTAAACATGGATAATTGTGAGAACCCGATATATGTACGGGGTGCCTTGTAACTGCAATCCAACTACAAAGAAAAGCGATTTTTTTACCTTTCTCATCTAATTAGCAAATCGGATTCTTGTAAATGAATTTTCAGGTAGATTAATTGGCCATCTGCGGTTTGTTAGTATAATACCGATCTTGTTTTATAATATGCTACATACATGTAGGTTTATTATTCTTAAACAGGAGAGAGAGAGAGAGAGAGAGAGAGAGAGAGAGAGAGAGAAGGAGAGAGAGAGTATTCTTGTACAAGTGTATTGGGCGGGTCACATCAAAGACAGAGAGAGTGCGCACGCGTATGTGTGTGTGTGTGTGTGTGTGTGTGTGTGTGAGAGAGAGAGAGAGAGAGAGAGAGAGAGAGCTAATCGGAGTTAAAGTTGACATTTGCACAGTTCTGAGAATATTATTATTATAATTATTGCTATTTTATTTTATCTCGATTAACACTAAAATAAATGTATTTGGATTAAGCAGATCTAAAATTGTGTTTTAACTCGGTCAAAGAGAGTTGGTATAGCGTTGGCGCGATGTATGATACACTTTTTAGTTTTACGTTACAAACCGGAATTATGTCAATTTTACGGAAAACGTTTGGGATTCGATTTATATGAGATCGGCGTATCAAATGGAACTCTAATGAACCACACAGTTCAATCAATTGGTACCATTTGAGGGAGGGAACACCATTAAAAAAAACACTACCTCTCTAAGGATCGAACCCGGCTCTTCCGGGTGATTAGCCAGTGCTCTACCATGAGGTTAAAAAATCTGGCAGTAAAACACCGTGTTACATCTAGGGCTAAATCCCTGTCATTAGATCGTCATTGTACCACGTGATACACCCTAACATTTGTGTAAAACAGTTTGATTCATATTAGTTAATGTTTCTCGTAAAAACGACGTTATTTCGGGGAATTGTGGTGTAAACGTTTACCAAAACGTCCCGCACAAACATAAAGAGGTGTTAATCACGTGCTTCAGCCGTTAACTCCCCATAGTATCCGTACGAGATCTTTAAAAACCACGCCCGCCGGTTTGTGTCACCGATAAATCAGCAATCACTTATCATGATGGGCCGTCTATTACGCCTAAAGTCAACCTAATAATTATCTGTTAGTAATATAATATATATGACTTATAACAAGGAGGCATATGGGTTAAAACACGCGGCACAAGGTAGAAAATGTGTGTTAAAATACAGGTTGATTCGCCGAGGTTGAAAATAATTCTTCAGCTTAGAAGCGATGTTAAAAGTTTGTCATACCGTTTATTTGCAGTATATCGCGGCACAGGATTGCAGCGTACTCGCCAAGCACTCGGCATTACGAAATGAAAGTCATGGTTCCTTCGAATGGGAACTTAAAATAAACGAGGTCCCGTGTCACGGTGGGCTTGGCACGCTAAAGCTAAAGAATCCTGTTGTATAATGCCATCAGCGAAACGATACACAGGCAAAATGTCTGCACCTTCGCTTATAGCTGTCGACGTCTCGATATAAGTGAAATATTCTTGACTTGAACGTGAAACACCATTACTCAACACAACTCTTACATTACATACATGTACATCAAAACTATTATTACAATAATTCTTTGCCACGTGATCAATACCCCATAACGTTTGTTCGGAACGTTTAAGAAACATTTACGTCACAAATTGTTTGAATATATATTCATACGGTAGCTCAGTTGGCATAGTGATCGCTTCGTCTGTCGGATGTTGTGGGTTCGAATCACGACCGATTTGAAACTATTATTACAATACTTCTTTGCCACGCGATCAATACCTCATAACGTTTGTTCGGAACGTCTAAGGAAACATTTACGTCACAAACTCCTTGAATTTATCCATACGGTAGCTCAGTTGGTATAGTGCTCGATGTTGTGAGCTCGAACCACCGACGGGGACTGGCCAAGATTTGAAAATAGATAGTCCAAAACTTTGCAGTTAGTAATGAATGTCACCAGTACCTTCGGAAAAGACCTTAAAAGTTAAAATCAATCCCCCGTGTCAGGACAGGCATGGCGCGTAAAAGAACCCTCGCGCTACTATTGGCCTTATTT
Source organism: Anadara kagoshimensis (assembly GCA_021292105.1). NCBI lineage: Eukaryota > Metazoa > Mollusca > Bivalvia > Arcoida > Arcidae > Anadara > Anadara kagoshimensis. Next base: position 6,062,135 of record CM037863.1, read on the forward strand.
AGCGCACTGCAAGGATCAAATTTCTTACCACTTTATTTATTGCAGGTGACGTCTCGGTATAAGTGAAATATTCACGTAATATACCATACAAAAATCAATAAAAGAAATAAAACATGAATAAGTTATCGACTTTTTAAACTAAAATTAAAAACATTTGAAAATTAATTTCTTATTTCTGTTTTATTTCCTGAAATAGTAACGCTATAATAGGCCTTTTTTATTCCTGTAGATGGGTAATTACTGTGTTTTATCGTAATGGACAATCCATTAAAATTATTATCAATATTACCCGTTAATAACTACAGTACAGACCTGTCAAAAGTTTAACACAGAGGTAACGATGAGGAATCAAAGCTTAACTGACAAATAGCCGAGATATTGATAGGTTTTGATCCAAGAGATAGATAGCAGCTGCCAGATAGCTGTCGCAATTTTAGCAACCGAGAAGCCAAATTGAGACTCAACATTGGCACCAAATCGTTAGCTGAGTGTTAAACTTTAGACAGGCCTGTACTGTATATAGCTAAAACACTGTAAGTCTTTTTCTATAAGATTTCAGTTTTGTTTTTGTTTTTTGTTTTTTTAAAAAAAAGATCGGCCCACCGCTTTATTGAGGATGGAATTAATTCGTCAGATCGATTACGAGGCTTATAATTCGTATAATATTAAGTAACCATATCACCAACATCATTTAAAATAATAAGATCAGGAAGTTAGGATTTTTATTGTTGAAAAACTGCAACGATTCTAAAGCAGCTTTGTAGCAACTCCTAATAAAGCCCAACTCCCAATGAAGTCCAACTCCTAATGAAGCCCAACTCCTAATGAAGCCCAACTCCCAATGAAGTCCAACTCCTAATGACGTCCAACTCCTATTGAAGTCCGACTCCTAATGAAGTCCAACTCCTAATGAAGTCCAACTCCTAATGAAGTCCGACTCCTAATGAGGCCCAACTTCTTATGAAGCCCAACTCCTAATGAAGTCCAACTCCTAATGAAATCCAACTCCTATTGAAGCCCAACTCCTAATGAAACCCAACTCCTAATGAAGTCCAGCTTTTATTAATTAGGCGTCGAAATTACACCTCCTTATGAAGCCCGGACTTCATTAGGCGTTGACAATTTCAACACCTAATGAAGTCCAAAGATTGGGGCACCTGACGAGAAATCAAATACAGTCGATCAATTTTAAGAATAGTTTTATTTTGTAATAACCAAAAATCCACAAAGACTTCTTGTCTGGAGCCTCACTCTTCATTAGGCGTTGTCTGGAACCTCACTCTTCATTAGGCGTTGGACTTCATTAGGCGTTGTCTGGAACCTCACTCTTCATTAGGCGTTGGACTTCATTAGGCGTTGTCTGGAACCTCACTCTTCATTAGGCGTTGGACTTCATTAGGCGTTGTCTGGAACCTCACTCTTCATTAGGCGTTGGACTTCATTAGGCGTTGTCTGGAACCTCACTCTTCATTAGGCGTTGGACTTCATTAGGCGTTGTCTGGAACCTCACTCTTCATTAGGCGTTGGACTTCATTAGGCGTTGTCTGGAACCTCACTCTTCATTAGGCGTTGGACTTCATTAGGCGTTGTCTGGAGCCTCACTCTTCATTAGGTGTTGGACTTCATTAGGCGTTGGACTTCATTAGGCGTTGGACTTCATTAGGCGTTGGACTTCATTAGGCGTTGGACTTCATTAGGCGTTGGACTTCATTAGAAGTTGTTACACAGTCTACACTCACGCCGCTTAATTGATCTCTTCTTCGACTGACCCAAGACTTGAAAGTGGGTAGTGACGGTTCTTTTGACAAGTCACGGTTCCTTCGGATGGGAAATTAAAATAAACGAGGTCCCGTGTCACAGTAGGCGTGACACGATAATGTCATCAGCGCAATGCACAGGCAAAATGTCTGCACCTTCGCCTATAGCTGACGACGTCTCGATATAAGTGAAATATTCTTGACTGGGACGTTAAACACCATTACTCACTCAACTCACGTCATGATATCGACTTAATTGTCATTTTAATTGGAAAGCAGTACCCTGTTTTATATTCAAGTATAAATTACCCTTCATAAGTATTTATGGTGAACTTTTGACGAGAGTAAAGACAAGTGTTAATCCAGCCATGTAAGTTTGTCCAAACACGGAAACAAGTTTTTCTTTATTTAAATGGTTTTATAACGCACTTTAATATTATCAACAGACACTAGCCATTCATTAATTCTAGGTAAAACTAGAACTGTCTCTTGAGAGCCAAATACCCCGCCCCCAACATTTAAAGTATCCCTGCGACCTTGACATTTCCTGTATGACCTTGGTTCGCACCTTTGGACCATGAAGATTATTCATGTGAAGTTTGATGAGAGTCCTCCAAAGCATTAATGAGATATTGCCCGGACACGATTTTACACGCACAGACGGCAGACAGACATGTTGATTCCTGTATATCCCCCTCAAACTAGTTTGCGGGGGGGGGGGTATAATTAGTTATTGTATGATGTTAACCCCAACGTTTATGATCTTATTACTTCTTATGATATAAACGACGAAACCAAAGTTTTTTATCATTGGGTAAGGTCTTGGACCTTGAGCTACTAGACAATCTCTGAGTGGCTTCAGATTCGTTGCTAATGTTATCTCTAGCGAAAGCCTGGTCGAGCATAGCCTGTAAAACCATTATAATATATCAATACAAACCATTTCTTGTAAATATGTTAGTTAGCTTTAATTTATAATAGTTGTTAATACGTTTGTGTTACATATTTACATATAATTAGTATTATTATGTAATCTTTACATACAGAGGATTTAAATAAAGAATGAATGAATGACGATAATGTAGATAGTCGGGCACAACAACAACAGCAACAATAATAATAATAATAATAATAATAATAATAATAATGATAATAAATAAATAAATAAATAAATAAATAAATAAATAAATAAATAAATAAATAAATAATAAAAACAATTACAACAAACGATGTTTGCAAAGATTAATCATTTGACTTGCAAAATATGAACGATTTTTAAAAAGTATGTATATTGGGTAAGACTTACTTTTGTACCCCCAACTATTAAATTCTACGTAAAATTTTTGAAAGTTATTTTTCAAAAATATTCAAAATTGCTTCATGATTCCGTCATTTTTAGGCTTTTTAGTCGAAATCTAAATTTTAGTGTAGGGTACAAATGGAAGTCTTTCCGTGTATTGTACTCTTTTCAATGCATTATTTCATACAAAAACATGCGTTTCTTTATTATGCATTTCGTAAAAAATAAATAAAAACACCACATGTATAAACTTCAGAGTTGTATGAGCGTACATTGTATAAAATTAATTTTGTGGCATACAGCTTTAAAATAACGCTTAGTTGGTAGCCGGACTGGTCTATTTCGAAAAGCTGAAACAAGTTTGATTTTCCTTATCTGTAAATACTTTATTTTCTTAACTTTTAAAGTTTAATTTCTTATTTTAATCCTAACCCTCTGCTTCATAACATCGAAACATAGCGTACAGTGTTTGTAGATGGGATCGTAGACAGAGCTCGAGACTGCCATATACTACAAGACTAAAACCATGACTCATACGGCGATTACTTACATTTAACGTGTGATCTCAACTCAGCGAATCAGCACGTGCATGTTGTGTTTCTTTTAAACAAAAACCTTTATAGTATAGCGAAACACCTCATATATAGTTATATAGTCCGGTAAGACAGGTGCGCGTAGTCAACTCGTTCTTAACGGTACTAACAGTATTATACAAAGTGCATGTAGCTGATTGGATTGGAACGTCAACAAACTTTAGTGCAGTTTTTGTGATCTCTTTAGATAGTTCAGTAGAGAAATTGGAATTACTTTGGGAACTTAAGTTTTAGTTTTATTAGTTAACAAAGACGACTTTTTGCAGCAAGATGAGGAATGGGTTTTACAAAGTTACTCAAATCACAGAAGTCAATACTGTCAAGGAGGTATAGTACACAAGTTTCAAGTTTAAATCATTATTCACTTTTTCAGTATACCCAAACAGTTTGGTAGCGGCGCATCCTATTGTAATCCTGTTAATGTTCAAAATTAGACCTTGATATCGTTATTATTAGGATATTTTTTTAATCAAAAACGAACCAGTACTTGTAAATCATCGCGAAATATTAAAGTCCTGCCATTAGCTGCACCTCAGAAAATTTTACTTTCTCTGTTTATGCAAGGCGCGATTTACATACGCACGTTTTGTTTGTTTAGTGTGGAGTTCATGAGAGAGAGAGAGAGAGAGTAAAAGAGAGAAAATTGACAGATAGAGGATGGAGATGGTGATGAGAGAGAGATTGTGATAAGGTTTTAACTCTCAGCCACTGTATTTGCATATGATCATGTACCACACTTGCTATTTTGTGCTGTTTTATTTATTTATTTATTTATTCATTTATATATATTTGATGGCTTCATCAGTTCATTGTTTGTCCGATGTGACTTTTGGATATATCTGGAACCCGGAAGTAACAGCATCCAGACTTTTTGACTTTTAGTATCAATTAGTATTCTGAATTTTATTTAATTCGTTTTAATTATAAAGTATAATGTGTCGAGGTTACGTAATTTTAACAATTGTAGACTGTCCTGACTGTGATATTATGAATAACCCTTTCATTGTTATATAATGTTGAATTGTTCTGTTTCTAACATTCTAGCGTTATAGTCCAATAATTCAACTCTCTCTCTCTCTCTCTCTCTCTCTCTCTCTCTCTCTCTCTCAATATTACAATTTATTTGCCTTATAAAATGCGTTTCCTAGGCGTGATACTTCATAACTTAGACTACTAAAAAAATCAATATAAAAAACACAAAAACACTCAATGCATTCTTATTTCACATCTCTCTCTCTCTCTCTCTCTCTCTCTCTCTCTCTCTCTCTCTCTCTCTCCCACACACACACTATTTGCCTTATAAAATGCGTTACCAAGCAAGGCGTGATACTTCATACACTTAGGCTACCAATAATGCATATGAAAAGTGTATTCTGATTACCTCTCTCTCTCTCTCTCTCTCTCTCTCTCTCTCTCTCATAAACCGATATTTAAAATAAAATGAAAACAGGAAACACAACATGTTTATTTGTTTGTATGATAAATTACTTTCCTGACTATATTTCTATTTTTAGTATATAGATATTAATCTACAATAAAGATTTCTGCTTTAATGTAAATAAATTGTAACACTTTGTTTGAACCCATATATGATAATTAATTTCGGGTTCTTGCTCACTGGGATATCATTTATAGGGTTATTATCTTCCCTACCCTCTATTATGTCCCCTACCCGCTCCCCCATAGGTCTCCCCAGAAGGGGCTCGTCGATATTTTTACTGTAATAAATCACGGGATGGTGTAATACGGAATAGACTCAGTGGCGGATTTAAGGGGGGGGTTAAAAAAAAAAGAGAGAGAGAGAGAGAGAGCTATTGACTGATTAAAAATGATTTTCTTGGCCGCCATCGGGGCTCTGCCCTAGACCCCTCGTTTCTGGAAGCTCGCGCCTTCGGCGCTCGCACCTAGCATTGATATAATTCTCAACCCCCCCTTTCAAAAAATCCTGGATCCGCCCCTGAGACTCCAAAGTTCAATCAAAAGCACATGAATGAGTTTCTGGAATTCGAGTTTCAGCAGGGGAAGAATAAATCCACTGAGGTGTTAAGTTTGATCGCCCGGACGGAATTTAACTAGTATGGAGTGATTGAGTTTGACGCCCCAATTCAAGATTCTTTCACTTATATAGAGACAATCCGTTCAAGCATTGTAGAGAACACTGGAGTGCCCCGTAGTAAACCACCGACCTCCGGCAAGAGAACTGATAGGCTTTCTAACACTAAGGTCTGTTACGAGTAGGATTGGAACATAACTATAAGTCCGGCTCGTTTTAGACCACTCGGCCACCGAAGCCACTTTACCAGGATAGACCGCTACATCAGGCAGACACCCTGGAATTACATTTGTAGCTTTCTGGGTAGCTCAGTTGGTAGACCACTTGCTGAGAGAGTTCCCGGGTTCGATCCCCGATCCGACTCTGCATTTTCTCTTTATTATTACAGATTGAAACTTATAATCTTAACTAGTTGGTAGGGGTCGCTCGTGATTTATTTACAATTCTGCCATTTAAACTGCCCTTTTACTAGTTTATCATCCAATCAAAGAGTTAGTTAACTTGCGTATTTTTACGTAAATGTTTAATTTTAAGTCTTCTATCTAATCTTTCCCATCATTAACCCATTGGGAGGAGTTTGTTAACAGAATTTGGGCGATTCATCTTGGAGTATCAATTTTGCCAATTTATCATGATACGATTTCTCTCTCCTCCGTGTGTTCCCACGGATATAATGGAAAATATGGACTGGATTCTGGACTTGGACTCTTGACGTGGAACCCTGGCCTTGGACTTTTGACTTGGGACGCTAGACTTGGAAGGAATCCTGGACTGGGGCCATAGACTTGTAATCTGGAGTGCACGCTGGACCGGACTCTGGACAGGATTAATACATATTATACAACATTTCACATCTATTACTTTGCATTTTGTTTGTTTCACAGAGAACACATCCATATCACTGCTAGATATAATTCAATTACAATCACCACTGGTATATGACCATGGTATACTATATATAACTACCTAGAGTCTAGCTTGTCCAAATCCAGATTTTCCATTATATCGTTCCCAGGATTTGGTTACGATTCGTGACTGATATTGTGTTTTTCTGCACATATTCTATAGTTCTGAAGACTTCGGGTTTGGTCGTCAATGATCTCTGACTGGTTATTAATTTTACTAAAACAACCCTAGTGTGTGAATCTACACATTACAAGAAGATGGTAGACTTTTTAGATGAAGGGAGTGGGGTATATAATGTCACAAGTATTACGCCCAGTCCAATCGGATTTCTATCACTTATATCGAGACGAATCAGACCTATCTAGGATGGAGAAATGATGGCAATATTCTTTCACTTATATCGAGGCGCTCAGTTCTGGGATGATGGTGTGTAGTAAAGTAATTGTATTTAACGGTAAAAACGGGTTTTGTCTTGCTGAAGGTCCAATGATATTCCGGTTTCCCCTCCATTACAGAACTGACCACTCACGATATAAATGAAATAATCTGTTTGTATTGTTTGAAATAAAATCTTTTCTTTCTGTCATATACCATTTTTTTTAATTAATCATAAAATAAATTCAAAATATGGTATATGACATGGTATATATATGTATGACATTTCTCCCATCATATGCTCGCTCTTAACTGGCGTGTCAAAATGGCTTCTCTACAGGGTTTCTTGATTAATATTGTTTGAGTTTTCATCTAAATTAGCCCTATTTAAGCTGTACGGTCAAAGCCGTTGAATATAAATTCTTTGTCGGCGTTTATATAAAACAGCGATTGCCGACGGACCCATGTTCATCATTTGGTAAACCAGGTTTAGCCATTTGGAATCAAAACCTTATAATATTACCATCATGCCTCACAAATTGCAGCTTAAAAACATGGTAAGTTTTATGACTGTCCAAAACATTTCACTATTACTTACATATAAATACATAGTTCTTTTATGGGTAAAATGTCCTATGCATCGCCATCGATTTATTACTTTCTAAAAAAAATTAAAAATCCCAGAAATTAATGTCTAATTTATAAGTAAAAGTTTTAATAAAAAGTCACAGAAATGTGAAAAATGGCTTCTTTACGTTATTGTGTGTGTGTGTGTGTGTGTGTGTTATCAGCGACATTAAATATTGTCTTCAAAATGGTATAAGTTCATTGTTGTAAAAATCAGGCCTTTTTTTACTTTTTGTAACACCCCCTTCATAAAATTCCATGTCAATTTTTGAGAAATTGTTTCTCTCAAAAATGTTCAAAATGACATGATTGGGTCATTTTAATTTTAGTTTGCATTGGGTTTTGTCAAGAGCAAGCATTATCCCTTTTTTCTATTTTAAATTTTATATTTAGAAGGTCCAGATAAAAAATTGCAGGTACCACCTCCTCTCTCTCAGAACCCATGTATTTATAAAGACCACATGTTTATAGAATAATTATTCTCTCTCTCTCTCTCTCTCTCTCTCTCTCTCCTCTCTCTCTCTCTCTCTCTCTCTCTGTGACGTTATTAGACACATCTCTCTCTCTCTCTCTCTCTCTCTCTCTCTCTCTCTCTCTCTCTCTGACCTTAGTACTAGTAGTAGACACACAGCTTAAGCTATCTCTTTCTCTCCTTCTCGCTCTCTGACCTAAGTACAATAGTAGACGCACATCTCTCTCTCTCTCTCTCTCTCTCTCTCTCTTCGATCTGAAATGACCATTCCCTTTCTACCAGTACTGACACATCGACCGTTCGTCTTTTAATTTCTGTCAAAACTCGCACTGACAAACTCATTACTATGGTGGAATTTATTTCATTATCGTATCCATGTACCTGCGTCATACGATTTAATTTTTTTTTCTAAATACAAAACCTTTAATAAGCTGTAATAAACACAATTCTAGTCCACGAAGCGGTTATTACTTTAACAATGTATTGATATCAAACGCCGCTTCATTATGTGTACAGTACAGACCTGTCGAAAGTTGAACACCAAGCTAACGAATCGGTGCAAAATCCACAACCCTCGACCCTTTGCTAGCTACTACAGTAGAATATTGTGGAAGAGCGTGGCTTAGTGGTTAAGGCGTTGGACTCATGATTCGAAGGTCGTGGGTTCGATCCCTGGACCGGGCGATGTGTTGTGTCCTTGAGCAAGACACTTAATTTCACGTTGTTCCAGTTCACTCAGCTGAAAAATAAATGAGTACCAGCAAAATGCTGGGGGTTAACCCTGCGATGGACCGGCGTCCCATTCAGGGAGAGTCTTGTACTCTCAGTCGCTTAACGCCACAGAAACCGGGATAAGCTCCGGCCTGATGGGCCTAATGGCTCGGGACAGACTTTAACTAACAGTAGAATAATTCGACAACTGCTATCTATCTCTCTGTAGCTTTACGGTCATAAGCTGTCCATAAGCTACCCATATCTCGACCGCTAACGCAGTAGCGAGTAATGGTGTTTTACGTCCCAGTCAAGAATATTTCACTTATATCGAGACGTCGCCAGCAAAGGTGCAGAAATTTTGCCTGTCGACGGGTCTGTACTGTAAGTAAATTAATACTGTAATAAATTAATGCTTTACGAGGTTTAAGTTCATTGAAATTGTTAATTAATAGTCCGTGTTTCACGTCATATGTTAATAATGAAATCGTGTTAGACTTTGAATTGTAAACGTACTTTGACCTTTTGACCTTTTTTGGTATATTTTTCTATATTGTATCAGAAGTCTGTAACGAACTTCTGATTGTAATTTTATTGATTTGACTTTTAAAAAGTCTGAACAAAACTGTTTGTGCACATGATGCTTAACTTTTCCCGCCAATAGTGATTCCTTATGACATCGCGCCGTAAACATTGACAACAATACATGGGGTTTTCGAAACGCCGAGCATGATCCGAAGAAAGTTATATTTATTAATGGTATAGAGTTGAGTTGAGTAATGGTGTTTAACGTCCGGGTCAAGAATATTTCACTTATATCGAGACGTCGCCAGCTATAGACGAAGGTGCAGAAATTTTGCCTGTGCGTTGCGCTGATGGCAGCAGGGTTCTTTATCGTGCCAAGCCTACCAAGACACGGGACCTCGTTTATTTTAAGTTCCCATCCGAAAGAACCGTGACTTTCATTTCGTAATGCCGAGTGCTTGGCGAAAGAACAGTCACTAACCACTTTAAGTCTTGGGTCAAACCCGGTCGTGGTTCGAATCCACTACCTCCCATTTACGGAGCAAGCACTCTACAAGATTCAAGATTCAAGATTCAAGATTCAAGATTCTTTATTACACTCTGTACCACGGAGGTGGTATTAGAGGTTAAACTATACAATATATATCTATATACAATGGCGGTACACATATAACAAAATTATATTACAACAAAATATATATTAAAACGATTTACAATAATTACTCAGTATGATAGATATCAATAGATACATGTTATAAACAGGAAAAAAGGAATAAAATTGATATTTAAGTATAATATTTTAAACCCTCTTTTAGAAATTTGCATAAATTTAACAGTTCAACTTTATTTGTACTAGTCATTAACATTTGTAATTTTAGAATATTTGGTCTAATATAATATTTTTCCTTTATATAATTTTTTCTATTATTTTCAAAAAAGCTACATTCCAATAAAAAATGATACTCATCACCAATTCTGTTTAGATTACATAGATTACATGTTCTGTAGCTCCTTTCAACATTTGCCCATCTTCCCTTTTCAATTGGAAGAAAATGATTACATGTGCGAAATCTAGCAAAAATTTGTCTTAAATTAAAAGGTAAAATTTCTAAATATTTCTCTAAGCCAAAATCTACTTTATATATTCTATAAATAACAGCCTTGCTTGAATTTTGAATTTGGGAATACCATGTTTGTAAAAATTGATCTTTAAGTTTAAGTTCAACAGCTTTACACAACCAATTTTTGTTTATATTCAACGCTTGACAATTCCAAATATTACTAAACCCAGTATTGTTTAACAATTTTTGATTTCAGATATCCATGCTATATTTTTACCGTTATTATTCATAAACAAAAGTGTTCTATAAATATAATTTGACAATTTATCTTCACAAAAAATCAACTGATACCAAAAAGACAACATTCTTTTGAAAATATGTATATAAATTGGATGTCTACCTAGCTCGCCATAAACCATATAATTTGGCGTAGTCTTTTCATGTTTAAAATTCTTTTACAAAATTTAAGGTGAAGTGTTTCAAAAAGTTCTATATTCTCAAACCCCATACTTCACAACCATATAACATAATTGGTAAAACTAAGTGATCGAATAATCCTAACTGACATTCGATCGATAATTGTAAATTATTAATTTTTTTATAAACTCCATATAGTGCCTTATTTGCTTGATCTAATAATCTTTCATAGCTTTATAATATTTGTTGTTTGAGCTAAATAAAATACCAAGATAACAATAAATATCTGTATATTCTAATAAAACTTTATCAAACATTATTTTAGGCAAAATCTTTGGTTTTCTTCTACAAAATAGCATAACTTTAGTCTTTGAAATATTAACTTCTAACTTCCAAAATTTACAATACTCAATAAAAACATTAACAGCATGTTGCAATTCACTGGCACTCTCGGCAAAATGACTGTATCATCAGCATAAAGAAGTATCAAAATTCTTAGAAATATATCAAGATATTCATTACCTATTTGAGAAATACTCTCAAGACCTTTACATCCTTTTGACAATAAGAAGTCTTCTAAATCATTAATAAATATTGAAAATAAGAAAGGGGAGAGATTTTCCCTTGTCTAACACCAATTTCACAAGAAAAATACTCTGACATTTTGTACCTTCAACAACACAAGATTTTATCATATCATACATATTTTGATTATATTAAAACATTTTCCATTAATATTATTTTTCCTTAACTTAAACCATAATCCATTTCTCCATACCTTATCGAAAGCTTTTTTAAAATCTACAAAAACACAAAAGAGTTTCTTCCTAGAGGCAAATAAAGTTTCAATAATCCCATATAACACAAAATATTATCAACAGTTGAGTAAGACTGACGAAAACCCGCTTGTGCCCTAGTAAGTATATTTTCATTTTCTACGTATTTTTTCAGGCGGTTGTTTATAATAGAAGTAAACAATTTTCCAAAACAGCTTAAAATCGTAATGCCTCTATAATTATCAGGACCTTTTGGATCTCCCTTATTCTTATAAATTGGCTTGATAGAGCCTATTACCCATTCCTCCGGGATTATACCGGTATCTAATATAAAATTAAACAAAAGTAAATATACAGGTAACATCTTACTGAGAGTAGACTTTATATATTCATTTAACACACCATCAGTACCAGAAGATTTACCATTTTTAACTTTTTGACATTGTCAATAATCTCTTTTTCTGTAATTTCACCATTAATATCTGCATTGTCAACATCACACATTTCATCCATATCTACCTCGTCTCTGCGAGAGTCATCATTATCAAAAGAATTTAAACTCTTAAAATATTCATAAAATTCCCCAAATCAATCTTTTCATTTTGCTTTTATTAACATTTCTATTTAAAACCTTCCAATAATCCTTTGGATTAGTGGTACGTATACTTTTTAATTTAAGTTCTAAATTTCTTTTATAAATACCGTAATGTTTAGACAGTGTTCTTTTATAAGATTTACAGGCTACATTCATATTTTTCTTAGCATTTTCAGTTTTAACATTAACAAAATATTTTTTAGCTTTAAAATATTGTTTTCTCTTCTGAGTACACTCATTCCCAAACCAAGGTAAATTTTTCTTTCTCTTGCGATAATTTCTTTTAAACCCAAACGATGCCCTAGCAGAATTAGTAAACACATTACATATTTCTGAACAACATTATTTACAAATAATTTTTTGTCTGTTGATTATTAATTAACTGAAAATCATTTACAATATCTACAATATCCTCATCAAAAACATTATTTACAAAAACTTCAGATTTATCTGAACACCATTTTATAGGAGTTGTGACACACTCTGTATTATTTACAACACTTTCTGTTATAGAACATTTTAACCATAACGAAATTGGACAGTGTATATCTGAGTACATCTTATTCAACTCAAGTACTGCAAAATCATCTATTATATTAAAAAGTTCAGGGGAGCAGATTGCGTAATCGATCAGACTAACACCTTTCGATGTAACCCTCCCTATGTTTTTATCCTGTCCCACCCTACCGTTCACAATAAACAAGTTACAACCCTTACACAGTTCTATGAGCTTATAGCCATATCTATTTGGTTGTCCAGTATCACTTGAGTGTCTGTCTAGGCAAACGCCAAGGTTCTCTAATATTTTGGGACCATTCAGGTGAAATCTAATATCATCATCGTCATTATCAAAAATTTCCATTACAGTATCATCAATATGGACAAAGTCAGTCAGTTTATTAGTGCGAGCATTAAAGTCTCCTAATAAGCTAATAATCTACCAACTGAGCTACTGCAGTGGCTATTAATGGTATAGATGTGAACTAGAAAACGGTGTTGTGCCAAATTTGATCAATAGTTATCTCGGTTAATTTCTTAGAACCGTTTATGTTTCGTAAGGTAGTCACGTCCAGTATCGGGTTTCGATGACCGGAAGTTTAAAACGAATCACAGTGCCTCTCTCATCGCCTAAATGCGAATACCATGGCACTCGCGATCGGGGCAGATCCTAGCTGAGAAAAATGGATTTTTTCAAGACAACGTTTTGTTCCATCATCCATAAATTGAACGCTTCGATGTCTTTAATTTACTGGGAAGTAAACCTTCATTACCACTGTGTCAAATACCTTTTTTAATCATAAAATTGTCACATACCATTTTTATGGATGTATTTTATGATTAATTTTTGTTTTAAAAACGGTATATGACAGCTGAATTGGTAACATTACTATACCATGTCCGCCATTCCCAGAATGTAATGCTTCATGATGTAGACTTGACTTTGATTTTTCGTGACCTCTACTTAGCAGACGATCATAAGAATTCGGTTTATGATCATCTTCAGAAAATAATTGTTACCAAATCTGATACAAAATTCGAGAATTGACTTTGATTTTTCGTGACCTTTGACCTGGTACAGACCGTAGCAGACGATCATAGAGGTCGATAAAAAGAATTCACTTTATGATCATCTTAAAGAAAATAATTGCTACCAAATCTGATGCTAAAATCAATACATTGAGTTTAAAATAGAAAGTTGTTGTTGTAATTGCCTTCTTGAAGGCAAAAATTGTCATCGTAACGATAGGTTTTCAAACGGATGAGTTATTTTTAGATACTTTTTATTTGTATCATGGTAAACAAATTATTAAATGTAGTCTTTAAGCCATCAATTTTTCTGAAAATAGAATCGTAATTTCCGCTGAAATACACCGCTTGAAAACAAGGTTATGGATTCAAAATGAATTTTTATATTTTTATTTAATTTGTATTTTCTGTCACTAAATATAAAAAATGACAAGTTTACACTTTTAAAATATTCTATCAAAATCTTTTATTTAAGTCACTTTGAAGGTTGTTTAAACTGAAAAACTGTATTAAATTGTTTCATCATTTTAAAACTTTGATCGAATAGAACTATTCATTAGGTACGCCAGGGTACCAAGTGGCATCGCTTATTTTTGTGCAGGCCTCTGTGAGTTTGAGCCCCGCTCAGACCACATGTGGAAAAGTGAAGTTGCCATTAGATTTTACTGGTTCACCAGATGTCAGTATATTGTTACTGGGGAAGTGGTACACTTGTCTACGGCATACTGACTGAGCTGGCAGCTTAAAGTCCACCTGAGTGCGCACTGGTACAAGGCAGACCATACAACACACTCTCATTTCACATGCATGTCGCGAATAGCTAAAAAATTGCTGATGCGACGCTAAGCAACATCCAACCAACCAACCTTATGTGAGGACTAAATGCATATATTATTCTATTCGATGTAGAATTGCATGAGTCAACATTTCCCCTTTCGACCCATCAATCAGAGAATGTAAGTGTATGTAGCTCAGTGGTCAAGAGCGCCGGACTTCACTGGATCTAAACGAGAGTGGTTCGAATCCCATTGTGAACATAAGCAAGTTACTTCATTTCACACTGTTGACTTGCCCACCGGTGTCAGGATAACATGTCCGTGAGACTACATCCGCTGTAACGGTTGCCTCAGTGACGGCTAGTCGTCCTGAAGGTGAAGGCGCATTGGTACAAAGCAGACACAGTGTCAGTCATGGTCACCTAGGGGTAGGTTTGTGTGATAACTAGCACCAAGATATGACGATTAAAATACAACACAATCTTAAGGCTAAATCTAGTACAAAACATTCCTTAAAACCATTTGACAAAAAAAGGCATTATCATTTTGTATGTCACACCACTCGCTACTCACTTGAACAGGAAGCGAATGGTAGAACGACACCTATTGGCAAAAGATTTGTGATGATGTCAATGAAATTGCTACAATGGCTTTGGTCCATAAAATATTGTCTTTTAAAATTTCTTTCTAAAATTAGCAGATGATAAGACACAAATCACTGAAATTCTAACTAAAATCAATAAATATAAAAATGTTAATAACGTAAAACAAAACTTGCTATCATCGCCATAATCAATTCACTTCCGGTTTGTGCAACATCTTCCTTCTCGGCTGACAGTTTGTCAATAGATGGAGTTTGATTTATAAACTTGTGACGTCATTACTATTGTCGACCTAGATTTATTTTAGAACGCGTACTTTTTCCCAGGTATTTTCGGGATGTTTGATAATTAAGATATGATAAAGACGTGATTAAGTTACGGTGGCGAACATAGTCGATATCGTTTGTAATGTACAGTACCGACCTGTCGAAAGTTTAACAATAAACGAACGAATTAGTGCTGCAACAGCTAGTGATCTCAGCCCCTCAATGGCAATGCATCGCCAGAACCGATATCTAGTTCAAAGCAACTTTTATACCACTAACTATCCTTATTTCGGCCACTTGGTAGCCGAACTTTATTCGACTTCGTTTTTCGTTAGCTCAGTATTAAACTTTCGACAGATCTGTACTGTAACTCTCTGTTTTAGTAAACAAGGTGATCAATAGTCATCCTTCTTTAGCTTCCGGTATCGGATAGATGGGATGAACACGTGAAAAATCTTTTATCTTCAAGCTAGGAAAACCATTACGTAATTTGAAATTTTACTTTAAGAGCTGCTTAAAACTGATATATAATCACGGTGCTTTGGAGTGTTTTGAGAAAATCGCACGTGTGCTAGAGGCCAACTAAGCACGTACGAGTACTTCAGAGATGGTAAATAAGAGAAGATTTCATTTATAGTAGACATGGGCAATGACATCATATTTCAAATATATTGAGAGAGAGAGAGAGAAGAGAGAGAGAGAGAGAGAGAGAGAGAGAGAGAGAGAGAGAGAGAGAAAGCTGTATTCTAGTTCAAGTGCAAGTGCTTGAGACGGATCATGAGAGAGAGAGGGGGGGGGACTAATATCATTTAACGTTTACCCGTAAAAAACGACGTTATTACGAGAATATGCGACGTAATCGTTTTCCACAAACGTTCATGAAGAACCTTTTTTTTTTTTTTTTTTTTTTTTTTTTTTTTTAAATATTCAATATTACCACATGGCATTTTTGCGTAATGATTGCCTGATTTCTTGAGTATAAATTTGTGCGACCTTAATTGACGAATATATGAATTCGCGAACTACATAAGTTTGCGACTGTACGTTTCGTAGTTCTATATAAAAACTTGATTCGCATTCAAAGAACCGACTCTCTCGATATTAGTTAAAAAAATTTGACTGGAGAGAGATATTAAAACATAAATAATTATAAAATGTTCAGATACGATGATTGATATATATATATATATATATATATATATATATAATATATATATATATATATATATAATGAAAATACAAATGTGTATCATCAACAAAAATTATCATAATACGAGCTACTAGTATGTTAAATTAAGTAGAATGCGGAAATTATAAAATATAAATTACTTTCACAATTTAAATACACAATCTATGTTATTATATTATGTGTTTTATACAACAATGAAACCTGCCATACTACCTCTATGCAAAGACAACCCGTCCCCAACCCCGTCTATTTGGAAAAATGTTTTAAGACCCCCTTGCTTCATAATACTCTATACAAAAACCAACTGTACATAAATATCACATGCTCATTAGATACAATGTTTTAAAGTCCACCTTTCTCAGACCACCAACAATAAAGTCTATATTTCTTAGGACCCTTTGCGGCTTTATATCTAAATTAAATTAACTTGTATACAAAGGTCACCTCCCCATTAGGACATATATTTAAGGCCCAGAACCCATGTATTTATAAAGACCACATGTTTATAAGATAATTATTCATTCTCTCTCTGTGTGTGACGTTAGTAGACATCTCTCTCTCTCTCTCTCTCTCTCTCTCTCTCGCTCTCTCTCTCTGTGATCTTAGTTCAGTATTAGACACACAGCTTAAGTTATGTCTTTCTCTCCTTCTAGCTCTCTGACCTAAGTACAATAATAGCTCTCTCTCTCTCTCTCTCTTCTTCTTCTTCTTCTTCTTCTCTGACGTTAGTAGACACACATCCTTAGCTCTCTCTCTCTCTCTCTCTCTCTCTCTCTCTCTCTCCTTCTTCTTCTTCTTCTTCTTCTTCTTCTTCTCTGACGTTAGTAGACACACATCCTTAGCTCTCTCTCTCTCTCTCTCTCTCTCTCTCTCTCTCTCTCTCTCTCTGACCTTAGTACAATAGTAGATACACATTTCTCTCTCTCTCTCTCTTCTCTCTCTCTCTCTGACCTTAGTACAATAGTAGACACATCTCTCTCTCTCTCTCTTCTCTCTCTCTCTCTCTCTCTCTCTCTCTCTCTCTCTCTTGACCTTAGTACAGTAGTAGACACACATTTCCAGCTTATTATCGATAAAACAATATACACTGTATTGACTATCTGTAACTTAACAAGCACATAAAAGCTTTATATATATCGATGACGTCATAATTCCAAGGCGATTCAAACACCCACGTGCTAGATAAAGCACTATAAGACTGATGCTGTAACTGTACGGATTATTATTGTATCAGCAGCCACGTGGTCGTGTGTATATGTTATATATCTGGTAACAGTGGGTAACAGGTTTTAATATCGAAATCATTGTGATCTATGTGGTCAAGTGGTCAGCTTTATAAGATAGCAAAAATATAATTGAAGTGGTCACTTTTAGTCTAATTGCAACTATAATAATAGGGGCACGGAGGACATTGTAATATCCGAGTGGTTGGTTTCAGTCATTTTATTTTTTGCTATAGAAGAAGAGAAAATAACCATATCAAAGTGACAAGCTTTAGCTTAAAACTCTAACATTTTAAAACCGAAGTGCTCAGTCGAAGTTTTTAGTTTTAGTTTGAAAACGTTGCGATTGAAGAGGCCATTTTTAGTCGAAAGAACATTGTGAAACAGAAGCGGTCAGTCGAAGTGGTCAGATTTATTTAAGAACATTGATACGGTAGTGGTCAGTTTTTAGTTTACAAGAACATTGTGATACGGAAGTGGTCTTTTTTAAGAACATTGATACGGTAGTGGTCAGTTTTTAGTCGAAAGAACATTGTGATACGGAAGTGGTCAAACAAATTGGTCAGTTTTTGCTAAACACTATTGTGGTACCATAGTGGTCATTCGGGAAGTGGTCAGTTTTTTAGTGTAACACATAATGAAGAAGGACAATAATAGACAGGTCAGTTTGTAGTTATTATAAAAAATATATGTTGTCATCTGTCTCGTTTATCTTTTTTTTATAAAAGTAATTTGATATAAGTTTCATTGAAATGTGAAAATATCAGGTGATCTCTCCATTGCCTATACCCGTTCTTTGATACCGGCATTTGTACGGTTTTTTTTAAATACAAGATTTAAAAATGTATTTAAATATGTTCATTATTTTATATGTTTCAAGCTTCACGAGCAATGTTTCAAACTGCATAAGTAATGTTTCAAAGTTTATAAGCAATGTTTCAGATTCTATAAGCAATGTTTCAAATTCTATAAGCAATGTTTAAAAGTTCATAAGTAATGTTTCAAACTCTATAGGCAATGTTTCAAAGTTTATAATTTATAAGCAATGTTTAAAACGTCATTATGTTTGGAACTTCATATGCAATGTTTCAAACTTCATAAGCTAACAGTTTTTCAAACATAGATGACTATTTCTACGTATTAAGTCATGAAAGAACCTCGATTTAAAAACCATCTGACCATTAAAACGTCTTTACTAGAGAGAGAGAATGAGGAGAGATGTGATAAGCAAAGAACCAGAGCGAGAGAGAGAGAGAGAGAGAGAGATAGAGAGAGAGAGAGATGTGATGCAACGATCTCAGAGAGGGGGAGAGAAATAAGGAGAGAGGTGATAAGCAATGAATCAGAGAGATAGAGAGAGAAAGAGAGGTGTAAGCAATGAATCAGAGGGGGGAGAGAGAGAGAGGATAAGCAATGAATCAAGAGAGAGAGAGAGAGAGGGAGAGAGATTTGTCTAGAGAAACCTGACAAATGTGTATAAGTGAATATTTTTCTATTTTTGTTTCCAAGTCGTGTTTTTGTCATAGTCGTTTAGATAGCGATAATAAGATCGATAACTTAAAGATCTAAACTTAGAAGGAATTAATAATCTACTACTCAACACCATCAAACAGCATCATAACACAAAACACTAAGTCTAAAAATAAAAATAAAAAGCTAATATTATCCACGCAGTTTATTATTTTTATATTGATTCGTTTTACATGATATACTCATCCTTGTTTCTTTACCGTGGGGGATTGTATTTTTGTATTTTAGTAGCAGTTCATTATAAAGTCATCAGACTGTATAAAGATATCTTCATCTTTTAAACGAACCATTCATCTGTTGTTGTCTAGCTCGGCATTAAAAAATATAATATTATTAATATTATTATATTATTATTATTAATTTCCAAACTTTCTAATTCCAAAATGGTTTTGATTGGGCTTGAAACCTTTTAGTCAAAATTGAAATTTTAGTGGCAGATAGAATCTTGATCTTATGTAAACACAGTACTAAATACTAAAAAAAAATTGGGTCGTTGGATGGATTTTGGATAAATCCGCAAAAATAATTACACAATAGTATGAATTTGTGATAAATAGTGACATAATAGTTTTTAGTGCGGATTCGCGAAAAAGTGGTAAAATAGATATTGGTATGTATCGAGAAAAATGCAGAATCAATTTGGTACTATTTCGCGGGAAAAAAATTATGAAAGGCTTTGTACGCATTCGCGAAAAAAAAATGCTGAAAAGATTTTGGTATGATTTGTGAACACAAATGCATACCGGGCATATATTTTGGTATACGAATTCGCAAAAATAATTTCGAAACATCATGATTTTGTACGAATTCGCGAAAATATTTCGAAATACAATTAGAAAAAAAATACTCGTACCTGTATTTGCGGAATAAGTTTAGGAATAAATTCGCGAAAATAATTGCTGAATATATTTTGTGCGAATTCGCGAATAATGCAATAGATTTTAGTACTAATTAGCGAAAATCGTAATTGCGTAATAGATTTTGTACGAATTCGCGAAAAATACATGTATGTATGAACATACAGAATAAATATGGGTAGGAATTCGCGAAAAATTACAGAATAGATTTTGGTACGAATTCGAACAATAGCAGGTTTCATAATCATATATCACACTATTCATTGAAATTGTATTACTTTGATTTACTTGAATGTGGTGAACTAATAAATGATATACATGTCCTAATTTGTTGTAAATAAATATATGTTTATTGAATACACATTCATATACTTTCAATACATTTTTATTGTTATTTGATTTTTCAAAAAAATATTTTAAAAAAAATAATAATAATAATAAATGAATAAAAATTAGTTTTTTAAAAAGGGTAATAAAAAATAAAGATTCCTATTCTTAATGCCTTTACGCGGCTTTAAAAGTAAACAAACAGTCATTATTATTCAAAATTTTGATAATATATATGCTCCGTTTCTGTTAAGCAATCTTAAAGGTGGGAAAAAAATCATTTTTCATTTCTTCAGAAACTGCTCTCAATTTTGGTTAAAGCGACTACGTGAGGTCAACTCTCTGACGTCATACGGGACCGGTAAACCAACCAATCAAACCGGCTCTACCGGTAGGACTTGTACATTACACGCGACTTATCTTACCTTACGATCAAGTCAGACGGGTATTTTGCATTTAGATTGAATGAAATTATCAACTTAATAATGTAAAAAATGTAATAAAAGAAATTTAAAGTTCAGTCAGGGGTAGATTTAATAGAGGACACAGATGTAAGTTAAAGACGTACATGTACTGACAATACAGACCCGTCAAAAGTTTAACAACACTAAGCTAACGAATAGGGGGTCGAATTTCGGAATCTTGTTAGCTGTATCTTGGCAGCTTTTTGTTAGTTGTTATTTATCTCTCGATAGCTTTTCGGCCACTAGCTATCCATATCTCTGCCACTCGGCAGCCGAACTTGGGACTGCTTTTGCGCTAGCGAAGTGTTTAATTTTCAACAGGCCTGTACCGGAGATGCTTGTTCATAAACCTATGAATTATTATAAAAAAATGCTGAATGAGATCTGAACTGAAAATTAAGTTTTTTATATACCTGTTTTAATGGCGTTTTAATGGTACATGTATAAGGAACGTGTTATCAAATATGGGCCAGTATTAGAACAGATGCTTGCAATATCAGGACAGTTTGACATTAATTATTTTTAAGAAAAATTTAGAATTTTGTGAAAGTATCCAAAATGCCGAAAAAACCGGAAAACGAGGTAAGATTTGACAACTGAATAATATACAGACTTTTGAAGCATACACATAACGCGGTGTCATTTACCATTTTTTTTTTAAAATTTAATCATAAAATACATTTTTAAAAATGGTGCATGTTTATATGACATATTGTCATATACCATTTTTTTGAACGTATTTTATGGTTAAATTTTAAAAGAATGGTATATGACAGCGGTACTTAAAAGCGACGTGTTTTCTTGTAATTATGGACAATACATATCCAAGAAATCAATCCAATTCGCAACCCAACCCAACCAACCCAACCCCCTTTTCACAATTTCCAGGGAGCGATTTTGACAGTGGGTTGATATTACAAGAATTACGTTTTTGAATGTGCCAGTTTTGACATGGTCGATTTTGTGAAAATTGGTGCGAATTTGAAGAGGGAAATTTTACTGTGAGCGATTTGAATATTCGAATTATTTCCTTCATGTACATATAGGTGTGTGCTGAAACCTCCCAACATCATAATAAATTTATCGAATTTTGATATCTTGCGAAATGAATACCATCACAATCATGGAAAATACAATCGCAATCAAGACCAAGGCAATCTGGATCTTGGTTTTGGTTTTGGTTTTCAGATGGCGTTGTAAAACTTGCACACTCGAAAACTACATGAGATTCCGCTGTAGCACACGTTTTTGCGGGAATACCCAACAGTTGTGATACTATTTAGTAATGTTTTTGCAGAAAAATCATTTCCATTGGATATGAAATCATATCAGTTGACGATTTCCCGTAAACGACTTTATTCCAGAAATTCGCGAAGTAAACGTTTTCCAAACCAACTCGCACAAACTTATATTGCTTTGTGTTCTAAACCTAGACAAGTCACGTGTTGTAAATTGTTCAATACTCTCTCACCCAGGCTAATTATAACCTCGTACCAATGCCAAGGTCGGTTATAAATATCAGGACGGATAAGGTTGTTTCAGACTCCAAAGTATGAATAATTAACCATTATTAGCAGCTCTGGTGGAAGAACTTGAATTTAATCCTACAAAAACTTCTTTGTAAACAGAATCAATGTTTATAAACCAAATCTTTGAATCCCGTGATACTAAAGTCGCTTTAAATTTGGTTGGGTGTATTTAGAATTTAGCGAAAATCTGAAAATCGACGGCGCTGAAGTGTGAAAA
Source organism: Anadara kagoshimensis (assembly GCA_021292105.1). Taxonomy (NCBI): domain Eukaryota; kingdom Metazoa; phylum Mollusca; class Bivalvia; order Arcoida; family Arcidae; genus Anadara; species Anadara kagoshimensis. Next base: position 6,084,810 of record CM037863.1, read on the forward strand.
TATTACCATGTATTAATTTTTTATAGGATTTGCAGCCAGCTTAAGATACACTGAAGACATGGTTTTATTATGCATTTATCCTTGACCTGATTAGACGTCACGCACTTCCATGTTTTGTTGCTTTTTTCATTCTCACGTTCACGTAGTCACGTGGGATTGTAATCATCTGAAGCGGTCATAATAGCATCTACATGTATTGTTGCCCAATAAAAAAGAATCTCTGTGACCGAATAATCAAAAGCGCCCCCTTACGGATCACAGTAGTGATTCTCACGACCTGGTGTTGGATAGTTTTCCAGTTCCCTTGTCGATGGCCGGAGTCAGTTTCGCCCCCTGAACTGACCGTCTCGATGCAAGTGAAATAATCCTGACTGGGGAAATATCCCTCCACGTCACATCACACCAATAATTTCACAGCGACAAAAATAGATCATTATATTATTTTATTTATTGAGTAAATATTGCAAAAGATTGCAAAAATCACAGTTAAATTTCAAAGGCGCACAACTCTTGAGAAATTTTCCCAAAGTTATCTGCATTTCTTGCGTACCAACAAAAATATCCTGATCGGTGTTAGAAGGGTGGGTCGGACAAATTAGTACGGATGGACATACGTACGGACAACGCATCATTACAATGCGCCATGTTTCTAGAAACGAACGTATAAACGGACGTACATGTATAATTATGACTATGATTGTTTTTATTATGTACTTCGATGGTCAGTTAAATTATCCAATCAGATCTGATATTGTATGCTGGGAATATTTTTTAATTTTGTTTTTAATTTTTGTGTATTTTCAGTCTTCAAAGTGTAAGAAGCTTATACGACTAAGTCCGAAATCAAAAAAGAAACATTCTCGATCCAAAGAATCTAACACAACTGATGTCATGGCAACGAATAACGTAGATCAGAAATTATCCAATAGCAGACTACAAAATGGCTTCACAGAGAAAGAGAACCATGGTAAGCCCGAATCTTTTTTTTCTACAACTGTGTCTGAATACAGGCATCCTTAACATTAGCTTTGCTGTTTGCATTCTTAATATTTTTAGTTGAGGTTTTGAAGGCATTTGTATAGGCAACACCACTTAATTGTCTGCAGTTAACGCATGCATGAAACACGTTTTTCATGTTTTTTTTTCAAATACTGGCGCACATTGTTGAGTTGAGTTTAGTAATGAGTCAAGAATAATTCACTTATAATGATACACAACCAGCTTAGGCGAAGGTGCGAAAATTTTGCTTGTGCGTTGCGCTGACTTACCAAGACACGAGACCTCGTTTATTTTAAGTTCCCATCCGAAAGAACCGTGATGCCGAGTACTTGGCGAAAGAACAATCGCTTCCCACTTTAAAGTCTGGTCAGACCCGGTCGGGGTTCGAAACCACGACCTCCAACTTACGGAGCAAGCACTCTACCAACTGAGCTACCTCACATTATGTACTTTTGTTCCAAATACATAATAAATGCAATGATATGGTGGTCCCTAATAAGTATTGAAAGGTCAAGCGAACAGGTCAATGTTTGCCTTCTTATATCACGAGCTTTTGTGTTGACTTATGTAAAAAATAGACAATAAATACCCAGATTGCACAATCATATACACGTGCGTTACTAATCACTTTACTTCTAATTCTAAGTACACGAGACAGACATGTACAGAAACAACCAGTTAAATCATCATTTCTCGATCTAAGCACGACGCGTTTAGGCGTAATCCAATATGACATTTAAGGGAATATTTATGTGGTGGACGATTTACTTACTTACCATAAGAACTCGAATTAGATGTTTTGCACGTGATTTTAGAAGTATTTATAGTTTATATGGGAAATACGTGTGGGTGACAATCGGAGTCTTATGGTAAGAAACCCGATTTAGACGTCACACACGTGTTGGCCGATATTTTGGGGCGACTTACATTCTAAAACCCCACTATTCCGGACACGTGTTAATACGTTTTTCAGTTTTGATACTACTACATCCTCTGAAATCACGTGGTATGATTGATTCAGACTGAGAAGATGCTTGGTGTCTTAATTGAGAAACGTGATCGCGATGTATCATTATAAATGACCAGAAGTTTAACAGAAATCTGAGAATTAGGGATGACACATTGACAACTGTACAGTGTGATCAATCACCTTCAAACAGTGTTATTCTTGAAGGTCTAAATGAGTTTAGTTGAGTAACTTGTGTTCTAAATATTTCGCTTATATTAAGACGTAACCAGCTATAGGCGGAGGTTCAGAAATTTTGCCTGTTCGTTGCGCTGATGGCATTATACAACAGGGTTCTTTATCGTGCCAAGCCCGCCGTGACACGGGACCGTTTATTTTTACTTCCCATCCGAAAGAACCGTGACTTTCATTTCGTAATGCCGAGTGCTTGGCGAAAGAACAGTCACTATCCACTTTCAAGTCTTTGGTAACACCTGGGCGGGGTACGAACCAACGACCTCTCACTTACTGAGCGAGCATTCGGTCTAAATGAGAAAAGGTCTTTAGATACGACAAAGTGGTCTGGATATAAAGCGTGCCTTAACGCATTACATTCGAAGTCCAATGAGGCAGGTGAGAGAATTTTGCTTGTCAAAGGCGATGGTTTCCTTAGTCTGGACATTCCGGTACCCTCTTGACGCATAACCATCACGCGTCACACAGACTCTATACGAGTTTTCTGAAAAAATAATGAAAAATTATTGTAGCTTTTTAGCGGGGTGTGTCGGGGTTCCCGTTGAACATTTTTAACTGCATTGATCTCAGCAGTATAAAATTAACCATATAGTTCAGCCTGTATTCAGCTTAATGCAAACGCATATCACTTTTTTAAACTCATGGCAACTTTTGATCGGCAGCTTTAGAAATGTGTTATTATTGTTGCAATTTGTTCATTAAAATGCTCAAAAATGCACTTTTTTACGTTTCATATAAAAATATTCTTGAGAAGCATGCTCACATACCCCTTCTAGCAGGGCGCACCTTCATTGCATATCCACACGAACTAAAGTGACACCCCTGCTAAACGCCTACTTACGGGCCTGTTATCATCCTGAAATGCTCTTAATAGTTTGTCTGAGCTGCATCACGTCACGTGTCAAATATTCTGATGGAGGTTAGGCCGAAGTATCTGCCGCCCTAACGATGATTAGACTTTTTTCAAAGTTACATGTATATTGCTACCATCAAATATCGTCTTACCATAGGTAGCGCAGAGAATTCGGCCTATTTACCGGTAAAACAAGTATCTGTATTAATCATAAAATACCTCTCTATAGAGCATGTTGTTATTGATTCTTTTGTCAACAGTTTCTATTTATGGCGAGAAAACCTTGTTAAAAGTTGAATAATCGAATCATTTATTTGAATATCCGGAAACAAGCCACGTTACAAATCTTCATTTTAACATTCTGAAAAATTGAATACTTCCATTGAATTATAAATGAGAGTAGTTTTACTTTTAGAAGTGTGGCAGGTTAATGTCTATAAAAGCATTGAGATTTATCACTGAAAAATGCATTACAGTACAGACCAGTCGAAAGTTTAACACTAAGCTAAAGAATTAATGCCGAATCATCAGCGCATCTTGACCTCTGTATCAGGTTTTCGGCAGCTGCTATCTATCTCTCGACAGATTTTCGGCAGCTGTTACCTATCTCTCGACAGGTTTTCGGCAGCTGTTATCTATCTCTCGGCAGGTTTTCGGCAGCTCCTATCTATCTCTCGACAGTTTTTTCGGCAGCTTCTATCTATCTCTCGACAGGTTTTCGGCAGCTCCTATCTATCTCTCGACAGTTTTTTCGGCAGCTTCTAATCTATCTCTCGACAGGTTTTCGGCAGCTCCTATCTATCTATCGACAGGTGCTATCTATCTCTCGACAGGTTTTCGGCAGCTGCCATCTATCTCTCGACAGCTTTTCGCCCACTCGTTATCCATATTTCAGCCACGCGGCAGCTTAGCTTCGACTCCTTTTCGTTCGGTAAATGTTAACTTCCGACAAGTCTGTACTATACCTCTCTTTATCGCTGAGCTTTAAATAGACGTTGACCAGGGCCTTAATAGAGCTTCAGCACGCAAGCATATCATAATTCTTTTATATTTAGATGAGGTGATAATAATCGTAAATTGTTGTTTATATCCCGTTGCCATGGTGATTTATGAACGTTTAAATGTTTTCGGAACAACAGACGACAATAGGACAATTTCTCTAAAAAAAATGCCCACAAATAGACAGATAATTAAAATCTGCCTACGCAAATAAGCTGTATGACATGTGCTTATGTCAAGATTTGACAATAGGTGTCGCTTTATTCCGGCACGAAAGCGACCACTGTGAGTACTACAGAAAGAGCTGCAATTTTCAGATGTAAGGTTAAAACAAAAGGTCAAGGTCTCGGCAAGGTCAAGGTGACGACGGTGGAATGACATTTCAACCCACATTAGCTTATGACCTCCTCATCACCAAAGTGATGATGATGATGATGATGATGATGATGATGATGATGATGATCCATTTCAAAATCGAAATATACAAACACCCCACTTCACCCCCACATGGTGACTATCATATCATCCCACCATAGCGGGAGATTATCATAACGGCACGCTCTTAGACATCATCTCAAAATCATTAAAAAAATTTATAATAAAAATAAAGCACATATGAAACTTCAACTTGAAATGACGAAATAATCACCATCCTCCTACGTTAGCGTGGGCTAAAATTAATTAAATCTAGTTTTACGTGCAGAGTTGTATTTTTATAACTATACATGTATTCCTATTGTAATTATTTCTATATATTAAGCATTGTTTCTACATTTCAAATAAAAACTTTCCAGGCGACATTTGCAAGTTGATACTGTCGGCATTTTTTGTTTCCAATAATTTTTCTGACGGCAATTGGAAGTTGACACTAATGCTATATATGAATGTTTTTATAGATGTATTGTATGTAAATGTATGTACATATATGGATATAAATGCATACCGTTACAGACCTGTCGAAAGTCTAACACTAGGCTAACGAAAGGAAGTAAAACGTTCGACTGTCGGGGTATAGACAGCTAGTTGTCGAAAAAACCGCCTAGAGATATATAGCAGCTGCCGAAAAGATGTCGGCAAGTGACTAACGATTGATTGATTGAATGAATGAATGATAAATGAATGAATGAAATAAAGAAAGAATTCGAAGTTGTCAGTAACAATTAAAATAAAAGATAATTACAATTACAGTAATTAAGGTGTCATTTTTAAGGTCACTTCTAGATTAAAACATTTAAAGCATTTAGTTTTTACAAAAAATATTCATCAGCATTTCCAAAAAATGATTACCAAAATTGGCTAAATTTAAGTTAAGGAAAATCTTAGCTAAGGAATGATTGTGAAACTGGGGCCTGATTTATTAAACATTTTCCAGATCTAGATCTTCTGTGTGAATTATTAATTACCGTTATAACCACACAAGAACATATGCCCTTCGTCTATTTAAGCCGATAAAACTTTAAAGTTTGTTCTGTGTAATCATATGGGACAACTTAATAAGTCCGAAAAATTCTCATATTTTTAGATTTTATGTTATGCATAAGTGTCATTTAACTTGCTGACTTTTATGGTAAATGTCTAAAGATAGTCAGCTTTGAAATAAGACGATGTGTGACAGTACCGTTACCTGTGCAAGTTACCTGTTGTTTACGTCACAGAATGGCGTGCATTAATAAATACATATACAGGTGTGACAGGTAACTCATTGTGTTCAGTCCGCTAACTAGACTGCAAGTGTCTGACTGCAGGTGTAAATATGTATCTCACGGTCAAACGTAAGTTTTGAATTTTTCTGGGTTTTTTTTTTTGGGGGGGGGGGGGGGGGGGGTGTTTTGGTTGATTTTTGCTTCAAAATATCTAGAATTATCCATTATGTAAAGATTTATTTATTTATTTATTTATTTTTTATCTATTTTTTATTATTATCTATTTATTTATCTCCAAGAGAAATACAAAAAAAAAAAAACGTAAAACGTATATCATTCTTTGTACGGAAAGAGCAGTTTTAATATGCCAAAAAAACCATGAAAAAGTATCAATTTATTATATGTACTATATAGGAAGAAGAAATGTTCGGGATTTTCACGGTGACAAATTTTTTCCGCGAATATATCCTCTCAGCGAAAATTATTTAATCCCCTTGGTTCACTTTCTCAAATGTTGGAACCATTAATATTACTTACCATAAAATAGTTTAGAAGATCAAACCCGTGAAGGCCCCATACCGCCAATGTTTCTTTTTACACCAGGGTCCATTTATTTCTGTATTTCCCCCCCCCCCCCCCATTTAGTCGGTAGAGTGCTCGGTCCGAAGTGGGAGGTCGTGGGTCTGACCCAAGACTTGAAAGTGGGTAGTGGCTGTTCTTTGGCCAAGCATTCGGCATTACGAAATGAAAGTCACTGTTCTTTCGGATGGGAACTTAAAATAAACGAGGTCCCGTGTCACGGTGGACTTGGCAGGCTAAAGAACACTGCTGTATAATGCCATCAACGCAACGCACAGGGGGAAAATTATGCATCTTCGCCTATAGCTGGTTACGTTTCGATATAAGCGAAATATTCTTGACTAGGACGTTAAACACCATTACTCAACTCGACTCATTTTCGCCGAACATGTTTAAAATCAATTTATTTGGTCATTATTTAGTTTTTCATGTCAATATTACATTGTAAAATTGGAGGTGTTTTCATATTTTCGCGATTTACTATTAAAGTTAGTTGCTGAAACGCGTCGTTTGATCTCAGGGTCACTGAATCCCAACAGGTTTGGGCATTAACGCGTGTCAAAAAGAGAAGTAAACAAAACCATTTCTTTTATCTTTAAAAAAAATTATAATGGTAATGAAATATCTGTAGTTAATTTGGGAAACTATTTTTTATATTCAAATAACTATACAGTACACGCCTGTCTGAAGTTAAACACCGAGCTAACGAGATGGATCATTGTCGAACTAGTGACTGAAATACTGATACGTTAGAACGTACCTTAAATGTTGGTTTCAAACGCTTAAATTTAAAAATTTCGTCACTACATATAGCGGTTTTCATTTACTACATTTGTAGTAACAAAAATTGTTACTACATTTGTGGTTCGTTACTATATATGTGACACTATTTTATTACATTTGTGGTTCGTTACTACATATAGGGGTCCCACAATATCTAGTGACAGATTACCAGTTGAGATATGATAGCTAAAGGGGCTAAGATGACTTTGTTTGACACTAGCTCGTTAGCTTAATGTTAAACTTTCGACAGGTCTGTACTGTGTATAGAAAAGTACTTATACGGTATTTTCTCATTGATGCATAAAATCCATATTTCTTTTTCTATAAAATCAGCAACATTGATCAAAATTCCTAGTATAAATGATCCAAAAATATACTGGTCATCATCTGACCGATGACCGATATCTTACAGGCTTGTCGAAAGGTTAACACTGAGCTGACGAAAATTAGTCGGAAATCGGCGGCCGAGGTATTAAGCTCGAGGACTAGTTACAGCGAGAGACCTGTCCAGAGATAGATTGCAGCTGCTGAAAATATGTCGGGATATATATGTATCTAGGGACAGCGATGGGGCCCATATTCATTAGCTTAGTGTTAAACTTTTGACAGGCACTTACTCTAATTATATGAAACATAAATAGATGCCTTTGTAAGCTGTGTTATGTCCCCTCCAGGCTAAATACTAATGTCCGTCTGTAACCTGTCTCACCAGGTCAATAGACCAGTCTAAAAATGAAATATGACACTGTCCTAAATCAAGGCTATATTTTTAACTTCGATCGAAAACACTTTGGCGAGGAGTAAAACGATATTTCTCCCGCAAGTTGTTGCGATTTTGCGATTTATTGAAGTGGCGTGCATATCGACTATTTTTAAGTTGTCTGATACTTTGGCGAGGAGAGACAAAGTAACGTGTCCGTCAGTTCCAACGTATATACGGGTGAAATCCGTTTGCACCATATGCATTTCAACGTCCTTTTGCGACACAACATATTTGTGCCAGTATATTATTTTCTGTCTAATTTTATAGATCTTTTATCGTACTAAAAATAAAAAAAAGTTTAAAAAAAATATAAAATAATAAAAATAGGAAAATGGATTGCAAATGTGTATATAAGCTAGGAATGAATTTTAAATGTCACCTTAAAATCAGGAATATATCAAAAACTAATAAAATTAATCAGATTTCAAAATCAGATTTAAATTCAAGAAAATCATAGTTAGGGATTGATTGTGAAATTGGAACCATGCTGTTTTTACCAATCATTTCTGTAACGCTGTAATCCGAAGAAGTAGAAGCCTTATAATGAAAATGCAATCTAGCTAACTGTCTGTTTTCTGGTAATTTTAGTAACACAGTGAAGAATGACTCATAGATAGTTTTATTTTTGGAAACTTATTTTTTTGGTGCATATGTACTGTAGTTGAGTTGAGTAATGGTGTCAAGTTAACGTCCCAGTCAAGACTATTTCACTTATATCGAGACGTCACCAGCTATAGGCGATGGTGCAGAAATTTTGCCTGTGCGTTGCGACCCGGTTGAAGGCTAGAACCCACAACATCCCACTTATGGAGCGAGCATTCTACTAGCCGGGCTACCGCAGTGGTCACATAAGTACTGTAGACTGGTTTTAAGAGACTGTCACTAGCTGATGATGGATGTTGTATGCATATTTCCTCAAGGTCTTAAAATATGTAAATTATATGATATATGTATAATTATAATACATATTTATAACCGGTGCCATTATTACAGACTGACAATCTTGATAGAAATAAAATTGTTGAAAACATAATTATGTCAAAAGTTGAGAGTTTATCAATGGTCAAACGAAAAGAAGTCGCAGCTTAGTTGCCGAGTGTGCGAAATATGGACAGTTACTGAGGAAAAGCTACCGAGATATAGAAATAAGTTGTCGAGAAAAAGCTACAATTAGGAGGGGGGGGGGGGGGGGGCTGGTCGAAATGAGCTGTCAGTCCGGCACTAATCCGTCAGCCTAAGTGTTAATCTTTTGACAGGCCTGTACTGTGCTATCATTACAGGCTGAAAATCCTGAAAAAAATAAATTGTTGAAAAACATTATTGTGTTAAAAATTGTTTTTTTTTCAGCTAAAATAATGGTTTTATATTGAAAAATATATTTTCCCAAATTTTCCTTTTACCCCCAAAAATTCTATGAAAATTGATTTTCAAGAAAAACAGCTTTGTTACATAAATTTAGATCATTAAATTAAGATATCACTTTTAAAAACAGGTAAAACTTCAATATTTAAATTCTATGAACAAAACTTGATGTGATTATAATAATGTTAACCTACGGGGGTATCTGAATTTATGGATGGCAGTGTACGGTCAGATGTGTTATATACAATTTTTTTAATTGAATAATAAAATACATTTATAAAAAATGGTATATGGTTTTTTTAATATATTTTCTGATTAAATTCTACAATGGTATATGACAGATGAAATAAGATGAGTAGTGGTGTTTTACGGCCTAGTCAAGATTCTTTCACTTATATCGAGGCGGTCAGTTCTTGAGTGGTGGGGAAAACCGGAGTGTCCAGAATAAAACAACTCTAAGGCAAACTAACTGACATGCTCTCTCACACTAGTATCTTCCCTAAGTGGGATTTGAACCTAGCCAAGGAGTCGCATATCGGATGCTTGGATAGAACGTCTTGATGTCCTCATCACCCGATCGTTACTGAAATGTTGGAATTGTGGGTGTCCAATATAAGGAACAATAGTATAACAAATGAGAAGATTCCCACGTATTAGAACAAAACTATCTTTTTCACACATCACACATATACATGTATGAATGTATGTACGGACAGAGAGACGGACAAGACAGACAGTGAAACAATAATCGAACATTTTCTTCTCCGTACTTTCCGAATGTCTTGTGGATCTATTTTAAAAATATTACGGACAGACAGACGGACGGACAAACAGGCAGACATATTAAAACCATTATCGGATAGACAGACACACGGTATAACAGGCAAATTGTGAAACCATTATCGGACAGACTGACAAACACAAATTGTGAAACCATTATCGGACATCCATTCCTGTATCACACTACATTACTTTTCTGTACTACTAACAAATTTGATTATTGAAGTATCTATTTTAGTAACGATATGTATCAGAAGTCGTTAAGTTGTATCTGTAGGGCCAATGGGGGAGTACTGATATCTGTATCTGTAGGGTCTATGGGAGAGGACTGATGTTAAATTATCTATATTTATTTTTTTTATCTTAAATTGACTTCAACACGGCTAATAAAGATCGCAAGTCACTTTAAATATCAAAATTTAAAATAGCTCTCTCTCTCTCTCTCTCTCTCTCTCTCTCTCTCTCTGGCTTGATCTCGACAGCTAACAACTCTCTCTCTCTCTCTCTCTCTCTCTCTCTCTCTCTCTCATTAATTGTTGTATAATCCCACCCTAACAGATATCGACAGTGACTATTGAATTCAGACGAAGCCCGCATTGCTGTCCACGCTGATGTTGTAAAAATAAATCGGTGTGGCATGCAACAACTATTTTTATTTTTTCAGAAAACAAAAAGGGAAAAAATATATATTTGAAAAAAATCGTTTCGCTTGAAATCCATCAAATCTGGTGACCAGAGACTTATCGATTATATGTGAATGAGTTAAGCTTAGATTAATTATGCCAAATATGGCGACCTGTTGCAAAACGTTGAAGAAGGTTAAGCTTCGATAAAGTAGTAAAATTTATACTGTTTTTTTTTTCTATTTTCAGAAATGAAACAAGCTTTTGATTTATTCGACAAGAACCACGACGGTAAAATATCCTCAGAGGAACTAGGCTGTGTTTTACGGACATTAGGACATGATTATTGTCAAGATGAAGTTGATGAAATGATTAAAAATGCAGATACCAACGGTAAATATACATGTATATGCTTTATGTTACTGTCGTATACCATTTCAGGTTTAATTGTATCATAAAATACATTCAAAAATGGTATATGACTTTACAATAAACTTTGGTTACCGCTGTGGCAGTATTAATTACCAGGCCTGGAACTTGATTGGTTCAAGTGTTCTATGTCGCCGGATTATGAATCGCAGTGACTCTCCCAACTCTAGGTTAAAATCCCAGTTTGTCTCACAACTCCTAGGTTAAAATCCCAGTTTGTCTCCCAACTCCTAGGTTAAAATCCCAGTTTGTCTCCCAACTCCTAGGTTAGAATCCCAGTTGGTCAGTTCCCTTGCCAAAGGTCGGTTTTTCTTTTTTTTTAATTGGACATTCCAGTTTCCTATACCATCCAAAAACTGGCAGTCCCAAAATTAAAGTAAAATTACCTTTACCCCTATATCCAAAGCGATCTGAGAGGTTCTAGTGTGAGAAAGTTTGACATTCCGCTTTCCAAAGTTAGGTGTTTTTTTTTTTTTTTGGGGGGGGGGGGCACTCCGGTTTCCATCACCATCCAAGAACTGAAAACTGACTGGGATGTAAAACGACAATACTCCTTTCCATCCTAGTAGAAAGATGATGAGACTGTCATTGTTTTTATGCTGATTGCTTACCTGACTAAGAATGATTAACAGAGTGCAGTGATTCATTAAATCGATACAGTGATGGGTTTCTTGTACGTTTGAAATACATGATGAAGTATCAAAAACAAATATACCAGTCTATATCCAAATCCTTGTCCTAAAGCAAATTTAAAATTTTGAAACTGGAAATTATGTTGAGCACGTAAACTTCCACCAGGTAAGTGAGGCCGGGTGCTCCGGTAATGTTAAGCACCTCCTTTTAGCTAGCAAAACCCTTATGGAGTTTCTGTAGAACACGGAAGCGGAAGTGGCTCTTTTGCGCTTTAATCAGACCTTAAGAACTTGCCCGGAGATTCAGCTGATAGTCCGAGTTGGATTTGAACAAAGAAAAACTACAAAACAAATAAACCAAAAAAAAAAAAAATGCGGAATTGGCTAATCCGTCTTAAGATGGTATCATTGGAAGTTGAGAATGTCAACTGAATAACAGAAGTAACACAGAAAGAATCGTGTCGAAAAAATACATTCTGTAATTGACAATTTAAATCAAATTAAATCCTAACCATTTCATTCAATTTGAACATTGTTTATTTAATGCTTCTTATGGGATATACAGTCAAACCTGTCTATAAAGGTCATCCAAGAGAACCAGTAAAAGTGGCCTTAATGGGCAGGTGACCTTTATATACAGGTTCAAATAATATGAATAAAGAGCAATTAGGATACACTTCTACTGGCCTTTATAAGCAGGTGGCCCTTATATAGAGATGGCCTTTAAGGCAGGTTGAACTGTAAACACACCAGTACTGTACAACACTGTTAGAGCGAACTCGAGTAAATGAATATTCTATAGGAATAACAGACGCGAAACTGCTGAACAAAAACGTTACTTAACTGAATTTCATCTTTATGGCGTAAAAACCGGCTGATACATTGCATACCTGTCGAAAGTTAAACACTGAGCGAACGAAAAGTAGTCAAAGGGCTGCTGTCGAATGACAGAGATATGGATAACTAGTGGCCGAAAAGCTGCCGAGTTATAAAGATGGCAGTTATGGAAAAGCTGCCGAGATTTATAGCTAACATGGGGCTGGGACGAGATTACACTAATTCGTTAAACTTTCGACAGATCTGTATTGTATGATGTTATTACCAGTACAAAAATCTCATTTTCTTATTGAATTTCGATATAGCCATGTTCCATTAGCACTCCTTCCTATTTTTCAATGAGTCGGTGATGACACGATAGCTAGCGCCCCATTCTTCATAATGTTGACGTACTTATGGTGTGGAATAATTCAATTTCAATTTAGAGTGGCTTTTAAATTTTATCAATTTTTCTCAGAAAAGGGAGAGATGTGATGGAATAATTTAATTTAACTGATATTAGCAGAAATTACTTGTAAATTTGTTTATTTATATTTTGCTCTGATGTCAGTTCATTCAGAATGATTTCTGTGTGTTTATTAAATGGGTTGTGTCAATGACATTTCATTCGCGCGATTTACTGTTACTTCCGGTATTGTTGGTTTCCAAGGCTGCCATATTAAATTCATAAGTTTCATGTGATTTATCGATCACGTGATATCAGGATTAAAAATTTGTTTTCTTTCCACAGAAAATGGTTTTGTAGAATACGACGAATTTTTACACATGATGCAAAGATGGCATCAAAATGTGCAAATAGAGGGCGCTGAAGGTCCATCCACAGTTACGGATCATACCGACGAGAAACGAAAGATAGAAGCTTTCAAAGTGTTTGATATGGATGGCAATGGTTTCATAGATAAGCATGAACTTAGGTACACTATGAGGCGCTTAGGAGAAAATTTATCAGAAGAAGATATCAAAGCTATGTTTAAAGAGGCTGATTTAAATGGAGACGGATTAATAGATTATAAAGGTATTATACACATACATGTAGTTGTAATTTGTAAACTTGGTCTTTTATTGGTCTTTGTGTCAAGAATTATGGCAGCTTTAGGCTTCCTTACAGAATTAACATTCTGCTCATTATACTTCAAGATTGATTGAAATTGATTTATTAATGGAGATTTTTTCGTCTTGGTCAAGAACATTTTAATTATATCGAGACCACACTGGTCAGCTATAGGTGAAGTGGCAAAATGTTTTATCTTTGCAGTGCGCTCATGGCAATGCGCAGGGAGGGTTCTATAATGTTCCACGCCTGCCGTGACACGGTCATCGGTTTTTTAAAGTTTCTTCCGAAGGACCCGGTGACTTTCAACTTTGAATTCCAGTTGAGGTTCGAACCCACGAACCCACCCACATACGAAGCGAGCACTCTATCAACTGAGCTACCGTAGTGGTATTATCACGAAGGATACTGCAAGCCTAGGCTTATCAAGGCCCTCAAAAATTTACTGTCCGTCATCACAGCATTGGTATAGTATGATGTCTGTTTATCCAAAATTACCCTGGATAAATTTCAGACGCCATAGTTCCATTTTCTTTTCAATCGCAACTTTGATTGCGCGCATGCGTGTACAACTAGCTGAACAAAAGGTGCTTACCTTCCCGTGTACACCCTACCCTGCCTCACTTCCTTAGTGGAAGTTAAGATGTTTTACTTATTTTGCCATTTTTCAAAGTTTTTACTTTGATTTGAGATTGTGTTTTTTACAAGGACAGGTCAAAGGTCACCACGATCTGATGGAAATATGGGTTGCTGTAACGATAAAGTGCGTGATCCGGCGTGATTATATAACGAACGTCGGGATTATATAACAAACGACAATATCCTATTTACACCTACATTAGTGATTTAAATCTGCCCGTGTTTACTCGTAATTAGTCTACCATAAGATCGAAGACGGCCTCATATGTCATATAGATGTTATTCATATAGCTATTTTTTATTATTTTATTTTATTTTTCAGAATTTACGAGGTTGTTACATCATTTCCTTCCAGAATAAAAATAAAAACCGCTAGATATTGGAAGGATTTTTCAATCTTTGGAGATTCCTGTCATCCTCCTTTGTGTGGTATTCTTGCACAATTTTCCCGGACATGACGTCATACGCACGTGACTAGAGTTTGTGCAGAGGATATTTCTTGACTTTTTGGAGGAAAGAACTTTTTTCCAGTTGTGATATGTTGACTTCCTGTTCCGGTAATACTCCCCCCATCACGCAATAACCAGTTTTCCATATTTTGTTTATTTTTTTGTCCCGCTAATCAAGAGATTTTATATATTATTATAATGATGACATATTTAACATTCCAATTGACATGTTTTACTTTAAATGACATGCGTAATTTACATAAATAATACCAGAGTTTTCATTGGTTGGTTTTTAATTGTTTTATTTTGCACTCAGCAGATATGATCATTGTATTTTTACATTTACACCATGTGATGATGATGATAATAATTATTATTATGATAATAAATATCTAAGTAGAATAAATAATAATAATATAATTTGTAAATGTTTGTGATCCCTATTTGCTCTCCAAATTAATAGTAATAGTTAATATTTTATCTTTTTTTCAAATATTAAAAATATTTTTGCTCCCAGACAAGAAGTAGTGACAAATTTTCGTTAGACTTATGTCTCGCCTTGTAATTGTTTGCCATAAGGACAGGCTTTTAATTTTTCGTTGGACTTATGTCTCGCCTATTAGTTGTTTGCCATAAGGCCAGGCTTTTTAATTTTTCGGATTTCGGCCCTATCGCCGTCGGCGGCGGCACATTTTAGGTGAAAATTTATTTAAAACCTAAATGAATGTTTCTCAAGAATATAGTAGCTAGGCGAGACATTAAATTCCATGGATTTGTTTTTTAATTGCTCAGAATATGTTTTAACTGGGCGAAATTTCCATACATAATTTGGTATTTGGTTTGTGGCTTTTTCACTAGGTTGTTTATGACCTATGACCGTATATTAATCGATTACTTAGCAAACATTGAACCTGACTCCATTTTCACAATCATTCCTTACATTTAGCAAATTTTTAAATCAATTTTTGGAAAAACTAATATATTTTGACAAAAAACTAAACACATTTTTTAGCCTAAAAGTGATCTTAAAAATAACGCATTAAATTTCTGAGTATCTTAAAACATTAACAAAAAAAATTTAAATTTATTTAAGGGATAATTGTGAAACTGGGGCCTAGTGTATTAGACAATATCTGTGTAGTTTATGCTCCAAAGGCAATGCCACAAATTAGAAAAACATTTTAAGTCAGTTGGAATTTTCTGATTGATAATTTTGTCATATTATATAGATATTTTGTTTAAATTTTCATTCAGAAGCTTTGTGTGGATGATAATTACATTTAGTTTCAATAACTACTAGTATTTAATGAGGTTAACGGATTTTACATCGCATTATTTTTCAAATGCGATAACAATAATAATAATTAGCCAGTTTTAATCATAAAATCCCTATATTGATGTAGTTTTTACATCCCATTTTCGTGACAGTGACGTATTTTTAAATAAATCCGTTCTACCTCGTGATTTCATATTCAATAAAACCTGCCTTATAACCGGATCATTATATCGCACGTCACGCCTTGTAATGGACCATTATAAACTGCACCATTCTAAAGTATAAACCAGATTTTAATCAACTTTGTAGAGGATCAATTGTTGGATTTGTTCAAAGCTCCTAAATCCGAAGTTGAATACAACATATTATAGATCTACAAGATATATACCACATCAGAACCAACATTTTAACACCCGTAAAACAAGATTTTGTAATTTGTATTAACATTTTATTACCATCTGTTATAGTGATAATTTAGTTGTCAAAAACATAAAATTTATTCCAATCCTCGAAATTTAATTCCCACGAAAATTAATGATATCTTTTTTAAGATTAGATCGAGAATTCATATGGACCGAATTGTTGGCAATCTTTTCTATTGTCGACAATTTTTTATTAGTGTAGTTGTTCTTCACCGACAACTCTGTTTTAAGCCCTTGTTGATGTCATTTCGAGCAAAAGGAACGTCATTCCTTGTATAAAAAAAAACGCAGGTTTGATGGATGCCTTTTCAAACAAGGAACGGCAACTCTGGTATAAAACGTAGACTTGGTGGATGCCATTCCAAACAAGGAACGGAATCACTGGTATAAAACATAGATTGGATGGATGACATTCCAAACAAGGAACGGCAACTCTGGTATAACACGTAGACTTGGTGGATGCCATTCTGAACAAAGGAACGGCAACTCTGGTATAAAATGCAGACTTGGTGGATGCCATTCTGAACAAAGGAACGGCAACTCTGATCTGGTATAAAACGCAAGCTTGATGGATGCCATTCCAAACAAGGAACGGAATCACTGGTATAAAACGTATATTGGATGGATGCCATTCCAAACAAGGAACGGCAACTCTGGTATAAAACGTAGACTTGGTGGATGCCATTCTGAACAATGGAACGGCAACTCTGGTATAAAATGCAGACTTTATGGATGTCATTTGTACGTGAAAGGGGAGCTAATTCTAGTTTGAGATCGTAGAAATAAAAATTGTACTACAAATATAAATGGCCAGTAGAATGAATAACAAACTTCGATTTTTGTTTAAATTTTGATGTTATACTATAGGGCAAATATGTTTATATAAGTCACCCGTGCTCAGCTTTTGTTATTTATTAAACATGTTCGCGTATGTACGTCCGTTTATTCAATAATACGCAAAACAAACCTCTCTTCATTAATTGCAATACGTTTTATTGGTAAAGAGGAATTCAAATAATTTACAGAAATTTCAGAAAAAGAAAAGAATTTAAATGTATCACGGGTGATAAACTTGGATTTCTTTACAGGATTTCTAGTTTGTCTTGGGAGAAAAAATTAAAATCACGAGTGAGAAATTTGGACCAGGAAAAAATAAAAATCACGGGTGAGAAATTTGAACCAGGAAATAAAAATCAAAATCTCGGGTGAGAAATTTGGACTAGGGAAGGAACCTAATACACTTCTTAGTGAAGAGACTGTCTCAAGTTTAAACAATTAAGTTTGTTTACTTTTCAAAGGCTCTTTGGTATTGTGATACACCATTTTAAATTTTGTCAATTTCTTGGAAAATCGACATTTTATGGAAAGTTTGGGGGGAATTTTGAAAGTATTCGTTTAAAACATTTTGTTGATGTTTCGTTAAGAACCACCTTTCGGGTCTTTTTATACAGACTAACACATACTGATAAGAATTATGCAGGTTATCGAGTATAATTGATAACTTGTATATCGGTTATCATATTATCTACTGCTAGATATACAGATCGATAAGTGTCCCCTACTGACATAAATTTTGTATAGAAAAACTTTTATACCCACTGACCATGACCCTGATCAACATTGGTCATTTTTTAACCACTCGCCCTTGTCCTGGACACCCCACATCGACCAAGTCACGAGTGTTGTTTATAACCTTGATCAGTCTGTTTACATAGTAACATGAGCTGACGTCAGTTGTATCTTTTGTGGATTGTACGGTTCTATAGTATTTTGTGCCAAGGGCATTCTGTTTCTATAGTAACTGGCGCTGGTGCCATCTTGTTTACATATGATCAATACATGTGTGGAAAGGTATATGTTTCGATAGCGACTTGTTTCTATAGTAACGTGTTTTAAGGTCAGCCTGTTTCTATAGTAACGCGTATTAAGGTCAGACTGTTTCTATAGTAACGTTCTGTCATGTGCTGATTTTGAATGTATTATTTTAATAAAAATTCCAAATCAGCACATAACAGTTCTATGGTCAGTCTGTTTCTATAGCATTGTCGGCTAAGGTCGGCGAGTTTGTTATTTATCGAGTACTTTACTCGTTTGTATAGTTATACATGCAATGTCCACCCGTTTCTATAGCAACGTGAACCAAACCTCTTTTATTACTAGTTTGTCGAGTGCTGAGGTAAACCTGTTTCCATAGTAAAATTTGCTAAGTTTTTGTAACCAATGGATACACATGACTTGATATTGTTATTCATATTAAAGTTTTGTTATATTTTTCATGTATATAAAGATGTATAAACTTTGTACTTACATTTAATACCTTGATTGATTAAATTATTGTTCAAAAACATTTTTAGATTTTATTAGTTTTATTTTTACCCCTTTGAAAAATTTTGGTTTCACAATTTTAGTCCAAGCACTACTGATGAGGAGTTGTATTTCGACACAGCCGACTAGTGCTGTAACATTAACACTGATATATGCAATTTTATGCGTCTCGTTAGCTTGAGGTCATGGGTTCGATACCCGACTATCATAATCTGAGATGGGTTCCTTGCCTGACGCTTAGTATTAAGAGAATAGAGTATCTGCTAGTTCACACGGTATCAGGATAATGTTACCGGCGTATGGTATGCTTGTCTGTAGCGTACCAACTCGACTTTGTGAGCTAGCACTTAAAAGTCGTCGAGTGCGAATACAAGGCGGACCAAAAACAAGCTCACATCTCACGCATACACAAGCTTGTTCTTAGATTAATCATATTTGCATTCCATACCAACCAACTAGACGGTCCTTTCCACTGCAAGTTGACCACTGCAATAACTCAGCTGATAGAGTGCTCGCTCCGTAAGTGGAAGGTCGTGGGTTTAAACCTCGACCAGATCTGACCTAAGACTGAATAGTGGGAAGTGACTGTTCTTTCGGCAAATACTCAGTATTACCGAATGTTAGTAACGGTTCTTTCGGATGGGAACTTAAAATAAACGAGGTCTTGTGGCACAAAAAGAATCCTGATGTATAATGCCATCAGCACAACGCACAGGCAAAATTTCTGCACCTTCGCCTCTAGCTGAATACGTCTCGATATAAGTGAAATATTCTTGACTGGGACACCATTAGTCAACTCAACGCAAATTAAACAATATTGTGAGCGGAAAAAATACATTGTTTTTTACATGCATCTGATCATGACCTGCCGGGAGATTAGAATAAAGCGCCCGAGTTAATTCTTCTCATTTGTTCTTATTGTCAATCCAATCCATGTTCAAATCAAAAGCAAAGTTAAACTGAAAAAAAAGGAAATTAAACATGTGAACTTCCTCTAGGGAAGTGAGGTCGGGTGCACCGGAAGGGTAAGCACCTCCTGTTTAAGCTAGCTACACTCCCCAGCTGTGTAATCAAAATTGAGAATGACAGGAACATGTAACTGGGAAGTCAAGTATATCCAAGTTAACTTTGGATCTTATCAACAATACTGTGATGACGGCCATGAAATTTTATTATGGCCTCGATAAGTCTGGGCTTGCAATCTCCCTGGGTCACAATTTATTTGTAAACAACATGCTTTGTTGTTTAAAGTTGCTGTAGTAGGAATTAGCTCTACCATAGCGTTTTATGGAAAATGCACCATAGGCAGACGAAGGTATATTGCTGCAAAGGAAAATTGACAATAGAAAAAATTGAAGCCATCACGTTGTGATACAGCTTCAAATGTACTTTCTTGGGCATCATAATTGACCTGTCTGTTTGACCTTTAATTCAAATATTTATTATGGACGACTGCAGTTATATATATAGGAATCACACTAGTCTATTCTGTATACAAAATGAGGAAATCAACCATCTTGTGTATACATTATAAACTGCGATTCCTACTACTACCTATGTGTATGGTGGACTCAGTGGCGGATTTAAGGGGGGGGTTGCAGGGGTTGCAACCACCCCCTCCCTTTTAAAAATTAAAAAAAGAGAGAGGCTATTGACTGATTAAAAATTATTTTCTTGGCCCCCATCGGGCCTCTGCCCTAGACCCTCGTTTCTGGAAGCTCGCACCTTCGGCGCCCGCACCTTGCATTGATATAATTCTCACCCCCCCCCCCCCCCCCCCCCCCTTTCAAAAAATCCTGGATCCGCCCCTGGCCGCCCCTGGGACTTGTCTATATGAATATTCCTGATTAAAGGTCAAACGGACAGGTCAATGTTGTTTACCTATATAAGCAGAACTTGAACCATTTTTTGCTTTCAAGTTCACTAGGGCAGATGACACTCACATAATCTTCAAATTTCTCTTAAAACGTTTTACAACTTATTAAGGTGTTGTAATCCTCAGGCAAAGAAAGATAACTCTTGTATAACTACAACGTGGAACTCGACGCTACTAGCCATGAAAGTGGAGCACGATTGTAAACGATTGATTGATTGAATGCGGTTGAACAGCCAAGTCAAGAATATTTCTTTTATATCGAGACGTCACCAGAAATTAGGACCTTTGCAATCTGCTTAAGACTATGTGTAGGAAGGGTTCTTTAACGTGCCACGCCTGCCGTGAATGAAATTTCGCATGATGATTAAAATATATAAACCTATAGCAAATAAAAATGTGTATAGTTATCTATGGAAAGCAGTGTAGATAATTATTTTCCTGAAATATTTTATAAAAATGTATTTTATCTAATTAAACTAAAAAAAAACAACATTTTTCACATTATACTTTTTTATTGCATCATCCCTTTATGCGATATACATGTACAGTCTAACCTGTCTATAACCTGTCTATAACCTGTCTATAAAAGCCACACAAAGTAACCAGTAAAAGTGACATTTCTGGGCAGGTGGCCTTTATATACAGGTTCAAATAATATGAATAAAGAACAATTGGGATACATTTCTACTGGCCTTTGTAAGCAGATGGTCCTTATATGGAGGTGGCCTTTAAGTCAGGTTGGCCACCTCTAAGGCAATCTAAATTTTATCCCAAATGCTCTTTTTTTAGATTATTTGAAAAATGTCTCATTTTAATTATACCATTGGTCAATCAACAAATGTTGAATAAAAAGTAAAAAATGTAAATTGTTAAAATTTCCTATCTGTTCATTTTGCAAGAATTGACATCTAACATGACCTGCATTTTCTTTCATATGAAACATGAAGACAGCCAGCAGTGGTATAACAAATGATATACCTATTGTTGCTCGCTTTTAATGACATACTCCCTTGTGTATCTTATGATGTCATGCTGTTGCCAATAGGAATGGTAGGACATCTGAATATTTCAATTCTGTGAATGAAATTTGGCATGATGATTAAAATATATAAACCTTGTGATATATTCATCACATTTGAACTCTGCCCCATGATATACCATGGTACTTAAATATACTGCATAATGAGAAATATTTTAGGTAGAAACTTTCACAGTTAACATTCAGAAACGTGCCCACATATACTTACTTTTGCAGTTGACAACCTGGTAGGTAAGCCCATTTGTGTTTTTTAACATGCACAAAACTAAGTAGTGACATTATTTTCGCAGTTCAGAGTTCACAGAGAAATCATTAATACATCGTGAATATTTCTTATTAAACAGAACATCAAAGCCATGTCATCATACTCCTGGATACATTTGCCTGCCATCTCACTTGTCATGACAACATTAATAATTTGATCTAGCAAAATCTATTTCTTTTATATAACTTTAATTTATCACTAAACCCCTTTATAATGCCAAAAGATCTATGAAATAGAGGCAATGTATTCAGATTGAATAATTTTAAAATACCATTGTCATGTGAAAAAGAAAATATGCCAGTAAGTGATAATAAACAAAAAATTTCCAAGAGTTTTATTTTCATTCATTTTATTTATTTATTTATTTATTTATTTGTTTATTTATTTATTTATTAATATAATTATTTATTTATTTTTTTTGTTTGTTGCTCTTGCAAATTTATGTGCAAATTACCAATTTACATGAATTATCACAAATTAATTTATATAAAAATTAATAAAACAATGGGGGTTCACTGTACCACATGATCAACATCCCTTAACATTTGTGATGGACAGTTTTGAAAATGTTTACATTATACAGATTCATGGAATACCACTGTTTATACAACAAAACCTGAACTAATATGATTCCATATCTAAAGGAAATATAACTGTACAGTTGAACCTGCCTAAAAGGCCATCTTTTTATCAAGGCCATCTTTTTATCAAGGCCACCTGCTTTGAAAGGCCAGTAAAATTTTATCCCAATTGCTCTTTATTCATATTTTTTAATCTGTACATAAGGGCCACCTGTTTATAAAGGTCACTTTTACTGGTTCCCTCGGGTGGCTATTATAGACAGGTTTGATTGTACATCCAGCTGTTCAACAGAAATGTTAGAGGGTTATCATGTGGTACAGCATTGGCCCCCTGTGATTTATAGTATCTTAGGGGGTAGACATATTTGAATGTCGTAATTTGTTTTCTAAATCTTCATAATGCTGTTTTAATCTATCGACTTGATCCTCGAATTCATGATCAATTCGGTCACATTTATCGTTCTGTAACTCCATAAAATTGGCCCATCTCTCTTTCCTGCTTTCTCTCTGTGCTTCTATGTACTCCACCTTTAAATAGAATGAGACAGTCAAAATGGAGTGCTTGCTCTCTATGTGGGTGGTTGTAGGTTCGAAAACCCAACCAGGTCCACCCAAGACTTGAAAATAGATAGTGACTCCCTAAGCATTTGGCATTTTGAAATAAAAGTCATGGGGTCCTTCTGAAGAGACCTTAACCCCTTCATGGGCATATTTTTAGCTTATACTCCATGGAAAAACTGTGATAACTTCGATAATCTGAAGTGATTTTTGAGGGATGTCTCGTCTAAAACCCAATATCACATGCCTTATTGTCTATTTTCAGAAATGGCAATCATTTTAAAATCTTGCCCAACATATATGCTATACAATGATACCACACACCATAGCATTGTCCCTTACAATCATCATGTAATTTACATCTATTAAACTGCCCCTGAAATCCCATAAAAACCTGTCATTTTATCCAGAAAGGGAAAGGGTTAAAAACCAATGTCCCATGTCATGGCAGGTGTGGCACATAAAAGAATCCTCCCTGCACAATGCCCTTAGAGCACTGCAAAGATCAAAATTTATGCCACTTGACATAGCTGTTGACGTCATGATATAAGTAAAATATTCTTGACTGGAATGTAAAATCCAGTTCAGTCAATCAATCCACCCACCCACCCAACCAACCAACCAACCAGTCAGTCAGTCAGTCAGTCAGTCAGTCATTCAAAAAGTCAGTCAGACAATCAATCAATCAATCAATCAATCAATCAATCAATGTTGGTGGCAAAGTGGTTCAAAATGTGCTCTTATGGATCACAGCGCTTTTCAATACCTAGCTTCAAATCCTAATCAGGTAGATATATATGTAAGAAAGTCTCTCAATTTGCTTCCCAGGCTCTCTGGTTCCCTACAACATCCCAGAACTGACTGAAAGTCTCTCAATTTGATTCCCAGGCTCTCTGGTTCCCTACAACATCCCAGAACTGACTGAAAGTCTCTCAATTTGATTCCCAGGCTCTCTGGTTCCCTACAACATCCCAGAACTGACTGAAAGTCTCTCAATTTGATTCCCAGGCTCTCTGGTTCCCTACAACATCCCAGAACTGACTGGCATCATATAAATGATAAAATCTTGACAAATTAAATGCTACTACTCCACTTCACTAAAGATTGTTTTTAATTTTCACTTATATCATGATGTCACCAACTATACATGCTTTAGGCAATGTTATAGTTTTTTCCCCAACTAATGCCCTTATGGCAATGAACACAAAAGGTTTACTCTGCAGTCTGTCATGAAATTAATAGCATTTCACTGCTTTATATAAACAAGAAATTATAGCAAGTAAAACTAATCCCCTTGCAATGAAGTTTTTGTGTAATAAAGGGAAATAACTGTCAAATCAGGTTCACCAGTTACAAAACACAAACTTGTCCAAGATATCAACATGATATCAAGATTATTTAAATTCTGCTGAGAAATAAAGTTGCCAGAGCGCTGACAGATAAATCAGTATTTCACTTTAATAAACAAAGGGACATAACTCTGTCGAATTGGGTTAGCCAGTTACAAAACTCATCCGAGATATTACTTTGATAAATTCTTGTATCAAGTTTAATTAAATTTTGTTGAGAAATAAAGTTGTTAGAGCACTGACGAGAAAAGAGTAAGTTAAAATGTTATACAGGGCTTTGGCAGGTTACATGGCCCCATGTACCCTGTCAAAGATCTATGTGCCCTGAGCCGCAGGTGAAGGGTACATTCATCTTTGACGAGGTACATGGGGCATGTAACCTGCCAAAAAACTATATAATGTTTTTGTAACCCTTCAAAGTGTTACCAATTGGATCTTTTTAACTTCCATTTTGTATTTTGTGCGTACATTGTCGCCACGTTTGTTTACCGTTACTAGGCATCTTCAATGTACAAGTTACTACCCTTTTACTGCTAAATGTCATCTGCATTTATGTACCCCGGCAGATTTCCTAACATAGTTCTATGTACCCCGGCAAGTTGACCAATCGCTATGCGAGAAATTTCTTTGAAGGGTGACAAACTAGTATGTACAGGATAAATCCAATATCCCCTCAAAACTTAGTTTGTGAGGGAATAATAACATCTGTAATGGGGTGTAAGATCTCTAGGCCTTATCATAAACTACTCACATCAACAGAATTTTCTTTCTCCACAATTTTTCTACAAACTTCTGTGGCAACTTTTACTGAAATAAAGAAATTGAATGTATTCGAAAATGCTAAAATAGAAAACCAGACTTATAAGTAGAAGACAAATACCTAAAAGTAGGAGGTACAATTTAGAAGAAAAGATCTAGCCAAGAGCCACATCTCCAACATCCACATCGATCCATCAGTGAAAATTAAGGAATTTGAAACTACAATCTAATGAGAAATAGAACCACCTGAACCTTGGGATGCGCTGTTCGAAAGTGTACCAAAGAAGAAAAAGGCTCCACTGAGCTTGAAACCTATTTTCCGTAATATACCAGACACTAAAAACTACAACCCATCTAAACCTACAACCTACTATTGACAATGCTCCACGCAAAGAGAAAGCTTTCCACAGAGAACAAGAACATAATGTTAAGTCATTTAAAAACTGGCCCCGGTTTCACAATCATTCTTTAGCTAAGATTTTCCTTAACTTAAAAAAATCAAAATTACAAATCTTTATAAGTTTGTTAATTTTCAAGATACTGATGAATTTAAGGTGTCATTTTTAAGATTACTTCTAGACTAAAACATTTGCATTTAGTTTTTACAAAAAAAAATCAACAGTAATTTAAAAAAGAGATTACAAAAAATTGTCAGATTTAAGTTTTAGAAAATCTTAGCTAAGGAATGATTGTGAAACTGAGACTTGATCTCTACCCAAGCAATAGTGGCACCAGTACTAACAGTGCAGAATCCCATTCCACCTCCATTTACCCAGAAGATTGGTGAATTTTAAACCAATGCTGATGAACTTAATACACAATAAGTACTCATTTAATTATTTCTATTGTACTGTAAACCAATTTTTATTCGCGAATATTCACTTTTCGCGATTTTCTTACCAAAACCATTTCGCGACTATTAACATTCGCGATATGAACTTTAGCTAAATATTGTAGATAAAAGAAACCATTTTTGGAAACAAATTCTCGACAATTAACTTTCATGATTCTTTTGACCTCAGGAAACAAGCGAACCTTAATCACACACGAATCAGAGTTGATTTACAGTATTTGGCCCTCATTTTGTACATTATATAACTGTGTATTTAACCTTGGTCCTGATGAAGGCACACTTTTGCCAAAAGCTTGACAAGACCACCAAAAACATGGAATAAAGCAGTTGTCTATTAAATGTTGGTTTTTATTACCTTACTAAGTACTGTCTCTCAACACTTAACACCAGCATCCTACGGGATCCACTTGATGACAACTAAAACACCACCTAACACCAGCATCCTACAAGATCCATTGGGTGACAACTACAACACCACCTAACACCAGCATCCTACGGATCCATTTGATGACAACTACAACACCACCTAACACCAGCATCCTACGGGATTCATTTGATGACAACTACAACACCGCCTAACACCAGCATCCTACAGGATCCATTTGATGACAACTACAACACCGCCTAACACCAGCATCCTACAGGATCCATTGGATGACAACTACAACACCACCTAACACCAGCATCCTACAGGATCCATTGGATGACAACTACAACACCACCTAACACCAGCATCCTACGGGATTCATTGGATGACAACTACAACACCACCTAACACCAGCATCCTACAGGATCCATTGGATGACAACTACAACACCACCTAACACCAGCATCCTATGGGATCCATTGGATGACAACTACAACACCACCTAACACCAGCATCTTACAGGATCCATTGGATGACAACTACAACACCGCCTAACACCAGCATCCTACAGGATCCATTGGATGACAACTACAACACCACCTAACACCAGCATCCTACAGGATCCATTTGATGACAACTACAACACCACCTAACACCAGCATCCTACGGTATCCATTGGATGACAACTCCAACATCACCTAACACCAGCATCATACAGGATCCATTTGATGACAACTACAACACCACCTAACACCAGCATCCTATGGGATCCATTTGATGACAACTCAACACCACCTAACCAAAGTGGAGTGTTGGGATCTTATACTTATCACTAACTTATACAGTCCAACCTGCCTTAAAGGCCACCTCTATATAAGGGTCACCTGCTTTTAAAGGCCAGTAGAATTGTATCCCAATTGTTCTTTATTCATTATTATTTAAACCTGTATATCAAGGCCACCTGCCCATCAAGGCTACTTTTACTGGTTCCCTTGGGTGGCCTTTATAGACAGGTTTGACTGTATATATAACCTAACCTTAATGGAAGTAGGTGGCAAATTCACCCAAATCCAAAAAATATATACCGGTAAGTGCCAGGGTGCAAAAGTCAAGTCGCAATTTCATTTTCTACATGATGTAAGATTCACATTCAAGCTAAATTTTTAAGTCAACATCCCATAACTTTATTAAGAAATCACTGAAGCAGAAAGGAACTCATATTTGGATTGTAACTTATGATGGTAGACTGACATAACAATATTGTATTGTATTGTTCAATATCTTCAGGTGTTTGGAATAAAAGTCCAGAAAACTATCTCTCCCACCTGTCCCCCAACCAGCTCAAATATATAAATTGTTGAGTTATAGATATAGTACCAGAATATATATATATATAGCTACTAACATTTGGCCGTCACATTGACGAGGAAAGTCTTCATGGCATCTTCACTCTCTGGAATCAATCTGTTGTTCATCTCATTTAGGGCGTCCGATGTTTTCTGCATCCGTTCAATCTCTCTGTTATTTCTTTTCTCCTGTAAATAGAATTGATTTTTACTATAGTTTTTTTAAAGGCCAAGTTGTACAAATGGAGGCTAACGTTACACATGCCATGTACAAATCTATGCACTCTAATGGTCTTATTCCAAGTCCTAATTAAAAGATTACCGGTAAACATGAAAATACAAGAATAGCAATTGATGAAGACATTTTTCAACAAAATTTATTTGATGATATTTTTTTTAATATTGTTTCGATTTTCAACATTCTTTCAGATTTTAAAAATTTAGAATTTTCAATTTTTTTCATACACTATGACTTTTAAAATATATTTGCAATAATGTCATGAATATTTATACTGAAATAAGGGGTGTTATTTGAATGACCCACAAATTTTCTGAATGACATGTTTTCGAGCTCAGTGGTTTTCAATCACCTTTTCTGGCCAAGTAAAATGTTTCAATTACAAGGATTTTTTCACTCCAGTCAACAGTTCAATATCCTTTCAATATTTCAAATGAAGCCATTAACAATATTTCCCTGACTGGCCCGTCTCTTTTTGTTCTTCTGTTATCTGAGGTAATAATGTTTCTTTATATTATTATTTCTATAATTTAAGTGAATATGAATACAAAATAATCTAATTTATAAAGTAGTTTGTTTACAATCATAAAATTTAAATATTTACTATTACAGCGAGAAGCACAAATACAACAATCCTAGTTACGACACAATGACGTTAAAGAACCTGAAAAATTGCAATTTTCTATTTAGCCAATGTTAAAATTTCAAGATTTGTTACATTTTTTTATGCTTTATAGCTAAAAAAGGAAAAAGTAGACCCCTATATTTTTTGCATTTCAAAACCTCAAAAAGATTTACAAGTATGAAAAATTCAGAACCTTGTAAGATAGTGCCCATTTGTACCATTTGGTATTAAATACCAAAACAAAATTGAAATATATATATGTACTTGTTTGTTACTCATTGAGAAAGTTTGTGAGTTTCCTTGACTAAATTGAGAAAAGCCCAGTACAAGTGAATCTATGTTACCTTCTCGTTCTGATCTTTCGAAAATCATATGACAAATGATTTACCTATTTAAAATGCTTTAAAAGAACATAGTTCACTAAAAGCATTTACTGGAAATGGTCAAAGTTGAATTTTGATGACAGAAATTTTGGTAGCCAAATCATAGATTTATAGCAAAACAGTGGTCACAAAATCAAAGTTTTAGCTGCATGGCACCTATTTTAGTCACAATTCTGAGCCCTGGCAGATTGAAAAATGAGCCATGTTATACAGGTTCTATTGTTTTTTAAATACCTCAAACTCCTTAACAAAGTAACTAATATGTCCCTGTAATACTGGGTGATGGTCAATCAATCTAGCATGCAACTCTGCTACATCTGAAATTATTACAAATATATAGTAAAATGACCTCAGGTATAATATGAATAGTAAAAAGTAGAACTGTCTCTTGAAATCCAAATACCCCCGCCCAAACATTTAAAGTTTTCCTGTGACCTTGGTTCAAAGTCATGACACACCTTTGGACCATGAAGATTATTCACGTGAAGTTTCATGAGAGTCCTCCAAAGTATTGATGAGATATGTCCTGGACACTATTTTACATGGACAGACAGAAAGACATGGTGATTCCTATATACCCCCTAGTTTGCAAACTAGTTGGGGGGGGGGGCATCAACAAATTTGCTACCACTGCCATAGCTCAGTTGGTAGAGTGCTCGCTCTGTAAGTGAAAGGTCATGTGTTCAAACCCAGACCAGGTCTGATCCAAGATTTGAAAGTGGGTAGTGACTGTTCTTTTGCCAAGCTCTCACCATTATGAATTAAAAGTCACGGTTCTCTTGGATGAGAACTTAAAATAAACGAGGTCCCATGTCACGGTGGGCTTGGCATAATAAAGAACCCGGCTGTATAATGCCATCAGCACAATGCACAGGCAAAATTTCTGCACCTTTACCTATAGCTGGTGACGTCTCAATATAAGTGAAATATTATTGACTGGGATGATAAACACCATCACTCAATTCAACTCTCAATAAGTGTTTGTTGCCAGAAAAACATGAACAACTGCAAAATTAACCCATCAATAGGTTTCCACAAATATAAAATTATTACTCGCAAAATTTCAAAAATTTGTATTGTATAACTTTTTTCAGTATTTTTTCACAAATTTGCTAAAATAAGTTAATTTTTATAAGAATTTTTTAGAAATTATGAGCTAATTGGGATTTTGGATACCAGGAGAGAAAACATAGTTATCATCAAGCCAAATACTGTGGATATGACGTAAGTCTTTAATACTTTTTCCAGGCATCTCATAGTGTTCAAATAAATAATTTAATATCACATGTATCAGATCCCATTCCTTTTAAAGGTGACAGAAAATCCTTCAAGCATCAGCCAGTATTACAGGGACATGTTCCTGGCATTTTACAAATGTAACGTAAATACTATATACAATGGAGATATTCCTGTAACTTCAAGACGTGAGAGGGTGAACAGTGAAAATCATCAGAGTATTGATTTACAATTAAAATGTTCTCTATTTACAATTAAAAGTGTAATGGTCCTGTTCACATATTGGTGATGAGTCCAGGCATACTGGTGTTTAGTATGTGATACTTAATGATAACCTGAATGGGTTCTCAACTCCGTAGGAAGAGAGTTTCGTGTCACTATGATCTGAGATAGGAATGAGTACTTGTAGGCGTCTTCTCTAGTATTGATCTGCCTGATGTTATTGGCACAGGATTCTCTAGTTCTGGTGGCAATGATCTGAAAGTACTGATGGAGTGGTACTTCTACAAGGTTATTGGCACAGGATCCTCTAGTTCTGGTGGCAATGATCTGAAAGTACTGATGGAGTGGTACTTCTACAAGGTTATTGGCACAGGATCCTCTAGTTCTGGTGGCAATGATCTGGAAGTACTGATGGAGTGGTACTTCTACAAGGTTATTGGCACAGGATCCTCTAGTTCTGGTGGCAATGATCTGGAAGTACTGATGGAGTGGTACTTCTACAAGGTTATTGGCACAGGATCCTCTAGTTCTGGTGGCAATGATCTGATAGTACTGATGGAGTGATACTTCTACAAGGTTATTGGCACAGGATCCTCTAGTTCTGGTGGCAATGATCTGGAAGTACTGATGGAGTGGTACTTCTACAAGGTTATTGGCACAGGATCCTCTAGTTCTGGTGGCAATGATCTGGAAGTACTGATGGAGTGGTACTTCTACAAGGTTATTGGCACAGGATCCTCTAGTTCTGGTGGCAATGATCTGGAAGTACTGATGGAGTGGTACTTCTACAAGGTTATTGGCACAGGATCCTCTAGTTCTGGTGGCAATGATCTGATAGTACTGATGGAGTGGTACTTCTACAAGGTTATTGGCACAGGATCCTCTAGTTCTGGTGGCAATGATCTGATAGTACTGATGGAGTGGTACTTCTACAAGGTACTGATGGAGTGGTACTTCTACAAGGTACTGATGGAGTGGTACTTCTACAAGGTTATTGGCACAGGATCCTCTAGTTCTGGTGGCAATGATCTGATAGTACTGATGGAGTGGTACTTCTACAAGGTTATTGGCACAGGATCCTCTACTTCTGGTGGCAATGATCTGATAGTACTGATGGAGTGGTACTTCTACAAAGTACTGATGGAGTGGTACTTCTACAAGGTACTGATGTAGTGGTACTTCTACAAGGTTATTCAAAATCCTGAATAACATTACTGCTCGGTTTCTGGCTCTAAGTTCTTCAAGTATGTCCTATCCTAGTTGTTGCAGCATTCTGGTGACCATACCTGGGTCTCTCTGATGACAAATCTGGCTACTTGACATTACATCCCTCCCCTTTACTTTAGTCTTGCTCTTTTGAAGAGCACTTTGGTGGGTTCCCAATTATAAGGCAGGGTCCGTTGTGGGCGCCATTTGTAACGTAAACAGAAGCTAATTTACAATGAAAAGGAAAAATCCCTCCCCCACCCCACAACACCCCTCCTAAAGGGAATCTAAAAGAACAAACATGCGTTTTAAGTATTTTCCGATAAAACAAGTAACAGATAAATGTTACTGCATACCTTTAAAAATTTGCTCGTTCAACATTGCAGTTAATTTGTTGTAGATCTTATCAAAAACCAATATCTATGCCTACTTTCACTTTCAAATCAATCAACGTCATTGAAATGCTTTGTCTCATTTCCTATATTAATAAGCACTTTAAAGAGTTTGATTGAAATACTAAATGTTGAAATGGAAACGAATAAGAAAACTACCCTAATATCCGATGATGTACTTCATTTAGCACTTGGGGTAAGGTATTGCTATAATTATTATTATTATTATTATTATTATTATTATTATTATTATTATTATTATTATTATTATTTTTATTATTATTTATCTTCTCTGAAGTAATTGCGTAAGAAATAAATCGGTTTTATTGTTTTAGATTTAACACCCAGCTGAGTCTCAGTCATTCATTGGAGAATTTCATATTCTAATTAGGGAATTAAAAACAAACATACGCAGGCTAATCCATGCCCTAATCACAATTACAAAGCAATGTAAAAACTTAATTTAAAACTAAAAAAATAGTTAACTTGTGACACGCGAACAAGTGAACTTCCACCAGGGAAGTAAGACTGGCGAGTGGTCCGGAATCTTATTATTTGGGACTCTAATCCATGAACTTGTGTTCATTTAACGCGTTAAGGGTTCCCTCTCAAGTAAATGCTTTTCCTTTCAGTGCCAACGGGCAAATGTTAGAAATGCTACTTGTGTTCTAAAATGCCCATTCGTTTACAGTGACTCAGTGCCCGTCCAAAGTTTGGAGTTACCTGGTCATTGCTCTCCAATAACAGAGCTGCCAACCTAATTTTGTTTAATTGCGGGTCCAACCGAAATTCGACCGTGTCTGGGTGCATTCTTCTAAAAAAATCGTAAAATTTAGATTTAAAAAAGTTGACGAATTTTTATTTGGTTCTTTGAGAAATAGATACAATATAATGCACAAAGTGTGGATGTTTAACCTGCTCCCAGGCACAAAATTAATCCACTAAACCCTTAGTCCACCAATGTAAATCACTATAATTCGCCGCGATTACAGATGGATTTGAATAGTAATGAATGAACATTGCAAATCCTCAAACCCTATGGTAATTTGCGGGTAAGTCCCCTTCTTCGCGGGTCAGCGGGAATAAATGTCCAAATCCGGGTCGGACCCGCAGGTTGCGGTACCTCAGTTGGCAGAGTGCTAGCTCCGTAAGTTGGAGGTCATGGGTTTGGGCCCCGACCTTGAAAGTGGGTAGTAACTGTTTTATCGCCTAGCACTCGGCATTACAAAATGAAAGTCATGGTTCTTTCGGAGGGTAACTTAAAATAAACGAGGTCCCGTACCACAGTGGGCTTGTCACGATAAAAAACCCTGCTGTATAATGCCATCAGCGCAACGCACAGGCAAAACTTCTGCATCTTCGCCTATAGCTGGCGACGTCTGGATATAAGTGAAATATTCTTGACTGTGACGTTAAACATCATATATAGGAATTACCATTTCTGTCTATCCGTGTAAAATTATACCCGGGCCATCATGATCTCATAGCTGTTTTGGACGACTGTCATAAAACTTTACAATAATTTTTATTGTCCAAAGGTGTGTCATGAGCTTCAACCAAGGCCATTTCGTAAAGGTCAAGGTCGCGGGAAAACATTAAATGTTAGGACGGGGTATTTGGTTAGCTCTAAAGAGACGGTTCTAGTTCGTATAGTGATAAATAGAGCAAAACAAAATTAATAAATACTAATAATTCAATACTGTTATATATTTTTTTTTAAATTTACGGAACAAATTTAAAGAATGTTCCCATGCTCCGTGGTCATTTTTTACCCCACCTGAATCGCCAAATATACAGCCTATAAATTTAATATTTTTGACTGTTTGATAAATTTTGAAAGTCTCTAATCATTTATTAAAGTCATTTAATTTTTAGCTCACCTGACCGAAGGTCATGTGAGCTTATGGCATAGCGCAGCGTGTGTATGTGCGTGCGTGTGTGCGTGTGTGCGTGCGTGTGTGCGTGCGTGTGTGCGTCGTTAACACCTATTTTCGACTTCTCCTCTGAAACTACTGGACAGTTTTTAATGAAACTTTGTCAGAAGTATATATGGGCTGGTGCAATTCAGATTTGTTCGTGGCATTGCTATGGCTACCATAACTAGGTCAAGGTGACCTAGGGGTGCAAAAATCTTAAAAAATCTTCTTCTCCGAAAGTACTGATTGGAGAAAAAATCTGATGTGATATTTAGCTTCTCTAGGGTCTTAAGCCTATAGTTTGTTCATTTTGTGAAATTCGGATAAAAAATAGGTTACGCGTTTTTGCGTTTAATTTTGAAAAAATCGTAACGACTGCAAAAATATTGTACAATGATTAGGCGGAATAACTCTTCCAGGTAAACACAAACCTCGTTACCAAGAGCTATCGATAACTGACCACTGGGTAACTGACAACGTGACATGGTCATTATGAGATTAAAATGGACTGATGACGGTAAAAATGATTCTAAGAGATATTCCAAGCAAAACAGTATATTAATTTAAATGTTTACATGAAGAGGAAAATATACAAGTCGAGAGAAAGAAAAAGTAGATGGTTATTTAGAAGTAGAAGATTTACTGTTTGTTAGGCAAAAAACAATGGGATATATATTAAACGTTTATCCTTTTAATTTACACAAAAACAGTAACTAGATTCAGTCATAAATCAAATTGCATAAAAATACTATATGTGTGCGCAATACAAATTTAAGTAAAAATGCTAATACACATTTTAATAAGTGTGATTATTCATGATACACTGCACCCATCCATCCCAATGCTAATGTTTAACTATCTTATCAAATTCATTAAACAAATATTTAATTGGTAAATGCAAAATAAATAAATAAATAAATAAATAAAATTTTGAATAATATTTTGGCCCATTATTAGAAAAAAAGTATGTATTATTTATATCAATAGAATACATTTTTGCATCAGAAAATTTCTCATATTGCAATAAAAAACAAATAATATGTATAAAATCACTTTTACAAAGTTCACATAATCCATGATGTCTTGGTTTTCTGGTATAATCTTCCCACGGCAAACTTCAATAGGTAGTTTCTGATTATTAGAAATTCACAATAAATTAATATTGCTTAAAGTGGGATCTCACATACCAGTAATTAAAAGATTATCAATAAACATCCTGTTTATTAGTAGACCTTTATCACCTGTAATCAAAAGAACTTACCGTCCAATTTGCAAAAAATGATTGACACGTGTGTGTATAAATCATTAGATATGAAGTCTCTATGATACCCGGTAAATGTTATTTCTGTAATTTTGAAAAGATATATTTGACCAAATTAATAAGATAAATCCAACAAATTAAGAAGATTAATTTGGATGGATATACTACTGATGGACCGACTTACTGGCCTAATGAAATTAATTTTGAAATTTTAAAATTATTAAAATATATACTTTTTTCTTATTTGACTAAATTAATAATTTATAATTATTTTTATTGTCTTAAGAGATTATTTCACTTTCATTCTCCTCACTTTTCTCGTTATATTTATTTGAAAAAAAATCCAGAACATTTATGAAGCTGACTGACAAATCTGTCTTTAATTTTTAATTTTTTAAAACTTTTAATAGTATATTCAAAGGTCGAGAAGTATATCACCTTTTGTTTGTTATTATTATTATTATTATTATTTACCGTTTTTTACTTACGGGGAAGTCGGTGTAACTTGTACCGGAATATTGGTGGGGAAAATAAAACTTTTATACTTGGTGCGGTGTCGGCCATATTGGATATTTCTTCACTAGATATTCACAAATTCCCCTATTTTCAAATAAAATTGGAAGTAATTTGCCGTCAAAACCAACATTTGATTTTTATGTTTTTACCTTAATCAAAGTGTGCTCTAACACTTTAGATGTGGTCATTTTTGAAAAAAATCAAATTAGCGTGAAAAAACAGCGTATAACTAAAGGTCTTTCACTACATTTTTCAAAAATTAAACAAGAATATTAAGAGATAGTGCCGAAATAACTGCTATATTTTTAACTTAAAATGGAAGTAATTTCCCGACGTCCTAAAATTTTACAAAAAATACTGAAATAACCGGAATTTAATAAGGAACTCAAATAGATGTGGTCATTTTTTGTATCGTTATTGGTTTCTTTTTAACGAAACAAAAACTGTACACCTGTTCTATATTTCTATGTACCGATCGTAAGACACTGAGCCGTAGATCGTTACACAGGTGAAGTACGACAATGTACATAATAGTTGCCTATGAATAGCTTCAAATTGTTATAACTTGACTATTTGACCAGATAATGACATGGGGTTTTCAGTTTTGACATCTTCTTGTTAGTATCTTCAAAATGAGGTCAAGGTCGATTGTGAAGGTCGTGACCTAATTTTTTGTACCTCTGATTATAATTATTATTTCGAAAACTATAAACTTTTTGTATAGGCATGTATATTAGAATGTTGTAGGTATCGATACAACGATCATTTTGATGTATAGAAAAAGGTCATGGGTTCAAAGGTCAAGGTCACAGATGCGAAACAATACCGAAATGGTTAATTATCTCGAAAACTATAAACATTTTGTATAGGCATGTATATTAGAATGTTGTAGGTATCGATACAACGATCATTTTGATGTATAGAAAAAGGTCATGGATTCAAAGGTCAAGGTCACAGATGCGAAACAATACCGAAATGGTTAATTATCTCGAAAACTATAAACATTTTGTATAGGCATGTATACTAGAATGTTGTAGGTATTGATACAACGATCATTTTGATGTATAGAAAAAGGTCATAGGTTCAAAGGTCAAGGTCACAGATGTGAAACAATACTGAAAAGGTTAATTATCTCAAAAACTATAAACTTTTTGTATAGGCATGTATATTAGAATGTTGTAGGTATTGATACAACGATCATTTTGATGTATAGAAAAAGGTCATGGGTTCAAAGGTCAAGGTCACAGATGTGAAACAATACTGAAATGGTTAATTATCTTGAAAACTATAAACTTTTTGTATAGGCATGTATATTAGAATGTTGTAGGTATTGATACAACGATCATTTTGATGTATAGAAAAAGGTCATGGTTTCAAAGGTCAAGGTCACAGATGTGAAACAATACTGAAATGGTTAATTATCTTGAAAACTATAAACTTTTTGTATAGACATGTATATTAGAATGTTGTAGGTATTGATACATCTATCATTTTGATGTATAGAAAAAGGTCATGGGTTTAAAGGTCAAGGTCACAGATGCGAAACAATACCAAAATGGTTAATTATCTTGAAAACTATAAATATTTTGTATAGGCATATATATTAGAATGTTGTAGGTATCGATACAACGATCATTTTGATGTATAGAAAAAGGTCTTGGGTTCAAAGGTCAAGGTCACAGATGCGAAACAATAACGAAATGGTTAATTATCTCGAAAACTATAAACTTTTTGTATAGGCATATATATTAGAATGTTGTAGGTATCGATACAACGATCATTTTGATGTATAGAAAAAGGTCATGGGTTCAAAGGCCAAGGTCACAGATGCGAAACAATACCGAAATGGTTAATTATCTCGAAAACTATAAACATTTTGTATAGGCATGTATATTAGAATGTTGTAGGTATTGATACAACAATCATTTTGATATATAGAAAAAGGTTATGGGTTCAAAGGTCAAGGTCACATATGCGAAAAAATACGGAAATGTTTAATTATCTCGAAAACTATAAACTTTTTGTATAGGCATGTATATTAGAATGTTGTAGGTATCGATACAACGATCATTTTGATGTATAGAAAAAGGTCATGGGTTCAAAGGCCAAGGTCACAGATGCGAAACAATACCGAAATGGTTAATTATCTCGAAAACTATAAACATTTTGTATAGGCATGTATATTAGAATGTTGTAGGTATTGAAACAACGATCATTTTGATGTAAAGAAAAAGGTCTTGGGTTCAAAGGTCAAGGTCACAGATGCGAAACAATACCGAAATGGTTAATTATCTCGAAAACTATAAACTTTTTGTATAGGCATATATATTAGAATGTTGTAGGTATCGATACAACGATCATTTTGATGTATAGAAAAAGGTCATGGGTTCAAAGGCCAAGGTCACAGATGCGAAACAATACCGAAATGGTTAATTATGTCGAAAACTATAAACATTTTGTATAGGCATGTATATTAGAATGTTGTAGGTATCGATACAACAATCATTTTGATGTATAGAAAAAGGTCATGGGTTAAAAGGTCAAGGTCACAGATGTGAAACAATACTGAAAAGGTTAATTATCTCGAAAACTATAAACTTTTTGTATAGGCATGTATATTAGAATGTTGTAGGTATCGATACAACGATCATTTTGATGTATAGAAAAAGGACATGGGTTCAAAGGTCAAGGTCACAGATGCGAAACAATACCGAAATGGTTGATTATTTCGAAAACTATAAACTTTTTGTATAGGCTTGTATATTAGAATGTTGTAGGTATTGATACAACGATCATTTTGATGTAAAGAAAAAGGTCATGGGTTCAAAGGTCAAGGTCACAGATGCAAAACAATACCAAAAGGGTTAATTATCTCGAAAACTATAAACTTTTTGTATAGGCATGTATATTAGAATGTTGTAGGTATTGATACAATAGTTATCATGATGTAAAGAAAAAAGTCATTGGGGTTTAGTTTTTATGTGTTCTTTAAATCTATTAGCTAGCCATTAGTTATCAGGTGAGCGTATCAGGCCCATGGGCCTCTTGTTTGTGGAAACTTTCATGTCATATAACCTTGCCAAACATAACTTTTATTCCATTTTTTAATGTTGGTCTGTACGAATCACTATATAAATCTATAGTATCTAAGGGGTTAGTGTCACCGTTTCCAAGGTGTCTTAAGTCGCCATCTTCACCTGTGACGTCACACCGAAACCGACAATACAGATGACACGTTAGTCAAGGGGGAAAGCTCATTACCGCGACATTGTCAAAATTTACCGTTCATTACCGCGACATTTTGTTAAAAAATAAAGTATACATTACCGCGACATTTTTTCATCTATATAGTATACGTTACCGCGACATATGTATAAAATTTACGATTGGTTTTAAAGAGGTCTACATGTACATGTATAAAATCAATACAACACATAATATACTCACTATCTACTCACCCTGAACTGAAATCAGTTATTGACAAAATGGCAACGATAGAGAAGTTTGTCACAAACAGAGGAAATCCTGGGATAATCGTAGATGGATTTAAATTCAGAAAAGATAAATTTTTCAAGAATTCAAAACTTTGGAGGTGCGTAGAAAAATCGTGCAAAAGTAACTACAAAACTGATTTAGATGAGCTTCTTATATTAGGAGGAAGACTTGAGCATGATCACGACGAACCCGAGCGACGGACAATTGAGAGACAGAAAGTTCGACACGCCTGTAAAAGAAAAGCCGAAGATGAGCCATTAGAAAGACCATCTAAGCTGATCATTAAGGAGATTGAAAAAGTTGGTACCGATGAACTTGTGAGTCAGGACATAACTTCAGTAAGGCAGGCTATGTATAGACAACGGCGAAAGACGCAGCCCAAGTTACCAACTTCTAGAATGGAAACAATCGAGATGTTGAAAGAATATGAACTCAAGTCGAGTAAAGGTGAAGACATGATTTATGTCAGTAGTTCAGAATCGGAAATTGTAATGCTCACGACTAAATCAAACTTGCAATCCTTATGTCAGGAAGATGTACAGATTTTTGGAGATGGAACATTCCAATATTGCGCAAAACATTTTTATCAATTGTATACCCTTCACATATTTCAGAATGGACAGTATATACCATGTGTATTTTTCCTTCTTCCGTTCAAAACCAAGGCATGCTATATTGAAATGTTCCGTTGCCTTGTAGATGCATGTGTCAAGGAAAACTTAACACTGAACATCAAAAATTTAAATCTTGACTTTGAATTAGCTGTTCATGATGCAGCAAGGCACTTTTGGCCTGATGTCGCTATCAAAGGATGTCAATTTCACCTTGCTCAAGCGTGGTATCGGAAGATCCAAAGCCTTGGTCTAGCGTCTGAATATAAGAGTCAGGACTCAGCAGTTGGACAGTGGCTGAAAACTTTTTTCGGAATCAGCTTTCTAGATCCTGCTGTAGTTGAGGAGTGTTTCGTCTTTGACATATTTTCTGAGGCTCCCGATTCAGAAAAAGCTGTTGACTTTGCAGATTATGTAGTCAATAACTACATTGATCAGTCGTCGTCTTTTCCTCCTATTATATGGGCAGACTCCGATGTTGAAGGCAAAAGGACAACGAACGGGTGTGAAAGTTTTCACAAGGAGTTTAGTACGATGTTCTACAGTTCTCATCCAAATATCTTTGACTTCTTAGCCAAGATTCAATGTGTACAAACAAAAACCTACCTAAAATTCGTGCTGCAAATGGTAGATTTCCTTCAGGACGGAAAGAGAGTGATAATACTAAACAGAAAAAAGAACTAAAAGCCAGATTTGAAAATGGTGAACT
Organism: Anadara kagoshimensis; assembly: GCA_021292105.1. Taxonomy (NCBI): domain Eukaryota; kingdom Metazoa; phylum Mollusca; class Bivalvia; order Arcoida; family Arcidae; genus Anadara; species Anadara kagoshimensis. The sequence goes on from CM037863.1 coordinate 6,125,258, forward strand.
CACACGAATTGAGTATGTTAGAAGGATGGCCTTTAAAGCGTTGCCGGTTGTCTGATTCAGAAGTGTACAATCATGAATACTCTCAATTTTAACATTGACTTTTAAACTTTTAAATATGTATGTTTTGTAATAAATTATGAAGATATATATCCTGCTCAAAGTCCTACTTCCACCTCCTCGTGGTGAGCAGGGGAAACAGGTCTTATGCATCAAATGTATAAGGCGCTGGCTGACGGAAGAGGCACTATTATATTTAAATAAAATAAATCAATCTATATAATAATCTAACATATAAGGTCGCGGTAACGTATATTTAGAATGTCGCGGTAGCGTATACAATTTTGTCGCGGTAATGGATGGGTCGCGGTTATGAAAATTTCTAAAATGTCGCGGTAATGTAATCATACAAGATACAAGTCTCGTCATATTTAAGGTAGTTTTATTATACATAATACACATAGGGCCTACATTATATACAATGTTAAAAAAGTATAACATTTATAAAATTATTTATGGAGATAAAACGACGTCTATTTAAAATACTACTGCAGAATTTGGCTTATATTTTCACTAACACTGGATGGAATAAAATCGCAGAAAACTTATCAGAATCACTCAAAAAATTAAAATTAACAATATATTTCTTAGCACCATCAAACATAACAGACAGTCCGGACAGATCAAAGTTGTTGACATATATACAGGACTGTCTATATAACAAGGAATTACGTATATTTACTAAGATGTACTAAGTATTTACTGGCCGCGAGATTTAGTGATTTCGTGAAATCACTGAAATGTTCTGTTTATACATGTAATTACTGATTGTTGCTAATTTTACACCTATTTGCTGAACAATATCTGAACATTCTAATTTCGAAGAATCTTATTTGGGTTTTTTTTTCAACATAATGTTTGCTTTACTTGAACAAACACGCAATGCATCTGGTGAAAACTCGTCATATTGAATTATTGAACATAAAAAAGATACATTCTGCACAAATTATCTTGAGGTATTAACCATATTATATACTGGTAAAGAATGAAATAAGTTAATTTATTGAACATGAAATAAAATTATAAATTCTGCATTGTTATGGGTAAGGAATGAAACAAGTAAAAACCATTTATTGTGGCATGAAAGATAATTATGACAGCTTGAGATGCATAATATCAGTACATTTGATTTAACAAATTCACAGTTCATTTTTAACATTAAGATTAACACGATGGTACACTTCACATACCCCTGTCCTGTTCCCTCTGAATCTAACTAAGATTAACCTGATGGTACACTTCACATACCCCTGTCCTGTTCCCTCTGAATCTAACTAAGATTAACCTGATGGTACACTTCACATACCCCTGTCCTGTTCCCTCTGAATCTAACTAAGATTAACCTGATGGTACACTTCACATACCCCTGTCCTGTTTCCTATGAATCTAACCTAGCTGCATACCTATTTCAGTGTTTATATTTAATGCATATGGCATCTTAACAATAAATTACAGTAATTGTATTAACTGGTTGTGGTTTAAGTTCCATGTTTTGTACTGAATCTGAATTTATCACACCCTTGAACATCTTCCACCACACAGGATGATATGTGATCACCACGTCCCATGTCAACACTTAGAATAGGCACAGCTAGCTTGGTTGTTATTCGGAATCTGGTTGCAATTAACCCAATTGTGCATGTCTATTGTAAATTGTATTTCTTTTTCATCTAAACATGCCATTGTAACAAATCCTTAGGGAGTCTTATTGGTATAACAAAATAACATTATTCTCAAATTAAACGACTTTATTTGACTTCTCGTCTTGAGTCTCGATCTTTGGACTCATCAAAATTTTCCTTCAAACAAAAATTAAATTATTTAACAGATTGGTCCTGCCAGTGCTGATATATAGAAGCGAGATATGGAAAACTACTGAGTCGAACAAGAAAAAGATAGAATAATGTCCAGAATAGAAGATTCCTGAGGGTAAGATGGCTAGACGGAATTACAAATAAAGAACAGCATATCAGAACAAAACAGAAGGATCAAATGAGATAATAAAATAAGGAAGTTGGACATATACTAGAACATGCTTGTACCACCACAATAACATAGAGGGAGGAAAGTATGGCGGCCAAAAACAACATTACACAGACGGCAGAAAAAGATCAGACACATGCAATTGGGATGGAAGTTCACAATCATGAAGCAGTTTTTTCTTCAGATAGGGCAGCTACATTAACATGATTAACAAATAGTTATTTAGTGTTTTCCGGATTACAGGTGAATAATTCACAAAGTAATACATGTACACGTAATCTACAGAAACAGGATCAGAGCCGGGATACACTTCGAATATGCAAAGGTTGGTTGGTTGTTGGTTGAATGTTGTTTAACGTAGCAGCAACATTTTTTCAGCTATTCGCGACGAGAACTATTTTATTAATCTCTATGAATTAATCTATGAACAATATTTTGTATGCATGTGAAGTGCGAGTGTGTTTTATGGTCAGCCTTGTACTAGCGCGCACTCGGCGACTTTAACGTGCTAGCTCACAGAGTCAGTACGCCACAGACAAACATACCACTCCCCAGTCCATTATACTGACACCAGGTGAATCAGTAAAGGCCAACGGCAAGGAAAATTCACTTTCCCACATGTGGTCTGAGCGGGACTTGGTTTGAAGACTGACGTCTTATCCATTAGGCCACCGTAGCCTCTTGAATATGCAAAGGGTTCAGTAGGAAGAGGGTGATCAATTAATAAGGAATGTCCCGCTTCTGAATAATTATATACAAGTGATATATTAATCAAATTCATTAAGATCGTCGTTTAATTAACGGTATATCCGTAACCGGTTCCTTTCTGTGTGTCTCGAACAATAGTTGTTAAGTAATTTTCATTTATTAAATCATTTATTTCAATGGACGTCATCTCAACACCCTCTGTGCTGAATATTTTTATCATAGATTCGGCAAGCTTCGCCCCTGACTGTAATATTCAACCCCATCGGTGAGATTTCCCTATTCTTCACAGATTCTAATTCTAATTCTTTATTCCTTAAGTCTACACTTATTGATTACATACAAGTTTGTAGAATACAATGTATGGCGGTACATTAAGTAAATAACAGTGTATTACGTAGAGTTATAAAATAGGATGGTAAGTACAGTGAAAAAAATATATCAATAAACCTTATTTTGTAAAGTATACATAGTAATAACAAACAATAGACTTTTTATATATGGATGGACCACATGATGTGTAGCTAGTTGTCCCTTCTATATGTAGCTTTTTTCAAAAATAAACCAAAATTACGCAACTGGCGAATATTCTGAACACTCATCAGTTTAATCAATTTAATCAATTTAAATGCCGAGGGTTTTGACCAATAAAAACGTTTAATATATAATTGACGTAAGTCTGAATAGAATGAAGTGGAACTCGTCCTCGATTTCCCGAGTGTTGCACTGGGAACATAACCTGGTTTCCCTTGCTACATTATGATAGCGCCCTGTTTCAATACAAAGGCGATGAACAGAATACCTGTATCTTGAAGTAAAGTTAGTGATTGTTCTTGGCAGTGAGTTTTGTAGGTAAAACTGAAGACAGAAATTGTCTGTAAGATATCTATATAGGTAACATTTAGATTATATTTGAAAAAAAGAATACATTTCTTGTAAAAACAGATACTCATAATAGATTCTATTAATCTCAAACAGGAAGATAGAAGACAATAATTTCTGCCATTTCATCTATAGCTTGATATAAGTGAAATATTCTTGACCGCTTTTAATGAATCAGACAGTGTTGTCAATGGTACTTTACTCATTGTTCTTATGTGCTACTTACGAATTTGAAACTTCACAGAATGTTTCTATATATATTGAAGATGTGCACCTGACTTTATGAAAATATTTCAAGATTTTTTCCCATTTTTCTAGACTTTGAAACGTAATTAGTTTCTATGTACTGTATACATGTATATAAAAAAATTATCAAAGATGTGCACCTGACTTAATGGCAACCTGGCCCATCAAGTCTTTGATCCATTTTATTTGATGAATGTATGATAAAATACACTTTGAATAAAGTACACCAATTGATTTATATTCCCTTTTCATAATTAATTTTTCTTTAAGTATTATTATTTTTTTTAATTTTTGGAACAATTAAAAAATATAAAATATTATCATTGGTCATTTGAAATGGTAAAAATAACATGTAAAATGTAATAATCAATTTTGCAAGTTTATTTTACATTTTAAATATAATCCCTTCTCCCTATTGGGATATTAGAAAAAAAACAGTCCCTTTCCATTTGTAAAATTGCCTTTTTAGGTCACCCGAGCAACCTCCTGAAGGTGACCTATAGTGGAAGTTGTTTATCTGTTGTGCTGCCTGCATCATAAACATTTTCAACTTCTCCAGAACCAGTTAACCCTTGATAGTGAAAGTGGATATGGATGTTCCTTTGGCAAAGTCCTTTCAAGTTTGTGAAAATTGGTTGACCTTGTCCTATATTCAAGGTCACAGTGACCAAAAGTAACAAAACCTTAAAGGTCTTCTTGTCATGAACCAAAAAGGATATAAGCTTGAACCAAAAGAGATATGAACTTGAAACTTCATATATCGCATCAGGACAAAAAGGTCTTCCCTGTTTGTAAATGTGGTTAACCTTGACCTACATTTAAGGTCACAGTGACCTAAAACACCTTTAAACATCTTGTCATGAACCAAAAGGACTATGACCTTGAAACTTTATATATAGCATTAGGACAAAAAGACCACCAAGTTTGCAAAAATGGTTGACCGTGACCTACATTTAAGGTCACATTGACCTAAAGAAGTAAAAATCTTCTTGTCATGTATTAAAATGTCTAGGAGCTTGAAACTCCATATACATGTATAAAGCATCAGGAGATAGAGCTTTTACTAAGCTTGCAAAGCTTTTTGACCTTGACCTATATTTAAGGTCACAGTAAACTTTAAACCTTATTTAGCGTCACAATGAAAAGGTCTACCTAGTTGGTAGTTGACCTAAAGAAGAACAAACATCTTCTTGACATGTCTTGAAAGGTCTATGAGCTTGAAACTCCATATACATGTGAAAGCATCAGGAGATAAATCTTTACTAAGTTTGCAAAGCTGGTTGACGTTGACCTATATTCAAGGTCATAGTAATTTAGTAGAATAACCTTGAAACATCTTATTGCCATGCATTGAAAGGCCTAGACACTTTAGACTTCATATATGATTCCAGAACAAGAACCTCTAGTAGGCTGCAAAGCTGATTGATGCTGACCTACTTTCAAGGTCAAAGTGACCTAAAGTAGTGAGAACTTAATGCCTTCATTGCATGAATTTAAAGGCCTATGAGCGGAAAACAAAAAAGGTCTACCTAGTATTGGAAGCTAGTTTATCTTGACCTATATTCAAGGTCATGGTGACCTTAAGAAAAAGTTAAACTAAAAACACTTTGTCACGAGCAGAAATGACTAGAATGGTCAAACTTCATAAAAAGAATCGGGACATAAAGCTTTACTAAATTGCAAATCTGGTAGATTTGAATTACTTTCAAGGTCACAGTGACCAAACATAAAGACTTAAAACATATTTTTGTTATAAACTAAAAGGCCCTGTCGCTTGAAACTTCACATACAGCTTAAAACTTCCCATGTAGCATCAAGACATGAAGCTCTTCCAAGTTTGTGAAGTGAATTACCTAGATCTACATTGAAAGTCATAGTGACCTAATGAAATGAAACCTGAAAACAACCAAAAGCCTTGGAGCTTGAAACTTCATCAAAACAAAAAGTTCTACCAATTATGGGAAACTGGTTGACCTTGACCTATATTCAAGGTTGTAGTGACTTTAAGTAGTATGTAAAACTTTAAAACTCTTTTTTATTTAATAAAAAACATTAAGGCTTGTAATTTGATATATAGTATCAGGATATGAAGTTCTACTTTGTTTGTGAAGCTAATTGACCTTGAGCTTCCTTCAAGCTCTACTAAGTTGGTTGACCTTAATCTCAGGTGACCATTGTTACAACAGCAGCCTACCTTTTTGAAATCCTGGCTGGATCACTGGTCTGACAACAGTGACAGTTCATATCATCTTATTAACTTTAATACCTTTATAATCTATATTCACATGTTTAAAATATTAAAAAGTTCGTTGTTTTGGTCCTTGGGAAGCGTTTGGAGAAGAAATTAGAACAACATCTGGGACTGATGGTAAAATTTAATTGCCATTCTTTGACTGAATACTTTGAAATTACAAACAATGCAGTTTATTTATAGTAGGGTCAAGATCCAATTTCCCTGTTCGGTCAGCACCATAGGTGCTTTGATTATTTCCATGTGCTACTTTTGAATTTAAATTCTTTATTTCATAAAAATTAAAAAGTAGCACATTACACTGCCAAAAACAGCAGGACCATTCAAGTATACTAATCAATATCATGTTACAGTTATGCTTATCGCCGTCACCATGGGAACCATCAACAAACAGTACAGACAATTGCACCCTGACTAGTGCAATTGTCTGTACTGTTTGTTGATGGTTCCCATTGTGACGGCGATAAGCATAACTGTAACAGGATATTGATTAACTAGTATACTCGTATGGTCCTGCTGTTCTTGACAGTGTAATGTGCTACATGTAGGGGGTCAATAAAGAGGCTACTGTTTGAGATCTGCCCCTGACTACACCAGAATAGATGTGTTTTGGAACCGACTTTAACGTACTACACTACAGTACAGACCTGTCGAAAGTTTAACACCCAGCTAACGAATTAGTGCCGAATCCACTGTTCATCTTGACCCCTCGTTAGCTGTATCTCGACAGCTGTTATCTATCTCGACAGCGTTCTCTAGTTCTCCATATCTCGACTACTCGATAGGCGAGCTTTCGACCGCTTTTCCTTAGCTTTTCGTTAACTTAGTGTCAACCTTTCGACAGGTCTGTACTGTACTGTGGTATATTAAAGTCAGTTGTAATGTTATTGTTAAAAATAGCTTTTAAAGAGCACACAATGGAAATAATGACATTTTAACCAATTATCAATGCCCATTTTAAAAAAATACCAGGCTATTATGTGAAAATTACTCCAATGCATAGGCATAGGAGCAAGGGGGGGGGGGGGGGGGGGCAGCGGGGGTATAAGTCAGAGAAGGGGGGCCAGGCCCCCGCAATATATTGTGTGAAATTTTGTATTATGCTAAAAAAAAAGAAAACAAAAAACAAAAAAAAAACCAAGAGCTTTAACAGGAAATGTCCATCTGGTAACCAATCAATTATCAATTTCATCATTATACTTAAAAGGGCGTCAAAATTTTCCGGGGTACCCCCATATCCAGTGGCGGATTCAGCGGGAGGCGTGGGGGTATTACCCCCCCCCCCCTTTTATGTCGCTAATAATACATATGGTTCAGCTTAGATTGCACCAGAATGCAGGATTTTTGCGCCACTTTTTCAAAATTTTCCGGGGGAGCATGCCCCCAAACCCCCTAGAAGGTTCGAGCCTTCGACTCTCACATTATACGCCCCCTTTCTAAAATTCTGGATCAGCCTCTGATATCCATCTCCAGTGAGAGGAGTGATTATGGAACTTGTGTCATACGGTTATTTTATATAATCTGCCTTGATATCACAGTATTTTAAACCTATCAAAACAATGCACAATACATTGAAATGCGTCTAGACAGGACTTAGTTCAGTCAAAAATCAATTATTTAAACCGTATCAATGAATTTGACCTAAAATAATTCTCTGAATTGGGAAAACACAGCCGCCTGAATATTTCTGAAAATGGAAATCTCGAGATTCAGTGAATTTTGTGGGCGTCCGACTTACGATTGCAAACCACACATGTCTTTCAAATGATTTTGGACCAGGAATACATGTGCAAAATTTGGCATCAACATTGAACTAATTTTTTAATTTTTAATGTAATAATTTTACAGGCTTTATTAAGAGAAAAGATTACCATGGGTGACGGTGCGTAAAAGAAAAGATATATTTTATCCTCAAAAGATTATAATTAAAAATACTAAGTTCATTCCGAAGTTTTGGAAGGTTTTTTTAAATTATTGATTTATTGGTATATCTATCTATTATATTATTATTATTATTATTATTATTACGATTCGTATTATTATATTTATTTATTTATTTATTTATTTATTTATTTATTATTATGTTTCATTACAGTCAAACCTGTGTTTAAGACCACCTAATCAGAAAGATACATGCTTTTAAATTTTTATCCCGCTTGCTTTTTATTAGCTCACCTGAGCCAAAGGCTCAAGTGAGCTTTTCTGATCACAATTTGTCCGTTGTCTGTCGTCGTCGTCGTCGTCGTTGTCGTCGTCGTCGTAAACTTTTCACATTTTCATCTTCTTCTCACAAACCACTGGGCAGGATTTCAACCAAATTTGGCACAAAGCACCACTAGGTGAAGGGATTCAAGTTTGTTCAAATGAAGGGCCACACCCTCTTTAAAGGGGAGATAATTGAGAATTATTGAAACTTTGTTGGTATTTTTCAAAAATCTTCTTCTCAAAAACTATTCGGCCTGTAAAGCTTAAACTTTTGTGGGGGCATCCTGGAAGTGTAGATTCAAGTTTGTTCAAATCATGGTCCCCGGGGGTAGGGAGGGGCCACAAGAGGGGATCAAGTTTTACATAGGAGTAATAGAGAAACTCTTTAAAAATCTTCTTCTCAAAAACTATTAGGCCTGAAAAGCTCAAATTAAAATGGAAGCATCCTCAGGTAGTGTAGATTCAAGTTTGTTCAAATCATGGTCCCCGGGGGTAGGGAGGGGTCACAAGAGGGGGATCAAGTTTTCATAGGAATATTAAAGAAAATTTTTAAAATCTTTTTCTCAAAAACTATTAGGCCAGAAAAGCTCAAATTTAAAATGGAAGCATCCTCAGGTAGTGTAGATTCAAGTTTGTTCAAATCATAGTCCCTGGGGTAGGTGGGGCCACAAGAGGGGGGTCAAGTTTTACACAGGAATATATAGAAGAAATCTTTAAAAATCTTCTCCTCAAAAACTATTAGGCCAGGAAAGCTCAAATTAAATGGAAGCATCCTCAGGTAGTGTAGATTCAAGTTTGTTCAAATCATGGTTAAATAATAGTGTATTTTCCATGCTGTATTCTTTTATTAAGTATTTTGATATAAAGTTAAATATATTGTTCATGAGAAATTATTAATTGTACTTGTATTTAAAAGCTAATTTTTTGTAAATCCTGCTGTATTCTATAATTTCTATTTGCCATTTCCCGATTACAGTATTCGGCCTATGCATTTTCTCTCTTTTGGAGATTGGTAGATTGCATGATGAAAATTTTTTTTTAAATTATTTCATTGGTTGAAATGCTGTAAGAAAAAAGGTAACGGAATAAGCCGAGGCTTGTCGAAACATCAACCTTTTACGGTACATAGAAATACTTACAAATTGTTTAGTGAAAAGCATCGGTAGGAAGTATAGATTTCAGTTTGTACAAAACCTCCCTCCCCTGCACTCACTTCAATACTGAACTCATTTCGGCTTCTACCTAGCAAGTTGCTCAGGTGAGCGATGTGGCCCCTGGGCCTCTTGTTCATGTTACTTGAACCTTTATAATAAGGACCATCTGGACATAAAGGTCACTTTTACTAGTTTGCTTGGATTTATAAATAAGTTGGGGGGATCTGGAATGCATAACCTCTATGAATTTTTTTTTGTTATATACAGTCAAACCTGTCTATAAATGCCACCCAAGGGAACTAGTAAAAGTGGCCTTTATGCATGAGTAGGTGACTATATATACAAGTTCACGTAATATGAATAAAGAACAATTGGGATACAATTTTACTGGCCTTCATAAGCAGGTGGCCCTTATATAGAGATGGTCATTAAGGCAGGTTAGACTGTACTATTAAATCCTACAATTTCCTCCGAAACAAGTCATACATACTAGTACCTACTTTTATGTACATATCTGCAGAGGGGAATTCCAACACCCGTCCGACATTAAAATTATACTTCAGTTTTATAAAGTTTCCATTTCAATATGTATATTTTTATGAAGTTTTATTTTGCAACTTTTTGCTTTTTATTTATGTTTTTATGAATGCATTTGTTTTTAACAGTGGCACAGAAGTGATATAGAATATATTTCATGCATTTGTTTTTACAGTGACACAGAAATGATATTGAATATATTTTAGTATCATGTGTTATCGGTCAAACGTTGTCATGAAGTGTGCTGGGTTATATTGCCGGTATTTTACTTTTTTCAGTGCAACGCGAGTATTTAGTTCCCAGTGAGCTTGAAGTCAAAGATACGAATGATACTTCAGACTTTGCTTCATATTTATACTTATACCTTGATTATGACGTCCACGAAAGACTACATTTGAAGCTGTATCACAAAGTGATGGCTTCTATTGTCAAATTTCCTTCTCTATGCAGCAATAAACCTGCGCATGGTGTATTTGTTTCTGATACAATTAATACGCTATGGTAGAGTTTATACTTATTCCCACTATGTTAACGTTATACAACGACACAAGCTACTTACAAATACATGTAAATTTTTAAACGCAAAAATTGTGTAAGCCTTGACTTGTAAAGGCCCTCAAAACGTATTATGGCCGTCATCACAGTACTGTTGAAAATTATGATGTCTCTGTGTCCAGGATTGCCCTGGATATATTTGACGTCCCATAACTCCATGTTCCTTTTATTCCCAGCTTACAGGACGTGTCTCTATCATACTAAATCACCTTTTTTGTCGATTTTGTTGAAAATAAAAACAATTGTACATTTCAAGAATTGTGGTTACTACAGTTCACGTGACCCAATGTCAAAAATTGCTAGAGATACAAAGTAGTCACACACGAAATGAATTGGGAGAGATTATTTCGCATTCACGATTTATTGATATGTTAGAATCGAGTTTTGCATAATTATAAACAAATACATCTTTGCATATGGAAAGATAATCGAAATTTTTACTTCATTAAGAGTAGTCGGGATTTTTACATATGTAAAAACGATTTTTACATATAATATATGTTGGTTTATGAATATCCGAAAATGAATCATGCATATACTAAATTTATAAACAAATAAGTCATGGGGCCTCATAACTTTGGTAAGCCCTGGGCTTAAGCTTGGTGTTGTCTGAAACGAAACAAACTCTTCCACTGATCATATTTTTATAATGATTCGCGACTGACCTTTTTAACGGTGCGCAGACAATTTTGTATTTTCTGATATAGATTTAAATTAAGTTAATATGAAAAAAATCTGCAATAATTTTGATTCCAATATAACCAGGTTTAATTGCTATAAATGTAAATTAAAATTTTTAAAATCAAACCCAAAGATATCAAACATATCAACCCATGACCAAAACTCACAATCTCAAGAGCAACGAAACAACGCTGAAGAATGGGAGTCAGGTCAAACAGGTCAATTTCCACAAAGGTGCCCCGGGAAGGTAGGCATCTTCTGTAAAGCTAGCTACTATCACCAGGTGTGTAATAAAATTGATAATGAAAGAAACTATGGGGAGTCAAATATATCCAGGGAAATCCTGAACACAGAGACTTCATACTTATCAACAATATTGTAATGGCCCCCATAAAAGTTTTAGAGGACACTGACAAGCATAGGCTTGCAATATATCTGGATCATGCTTCGTTGTATAAAGTTACCGAAGAGTTTACATGCACTGTCACAGGTGTGCCTTATTATGTTTGTACATTCTCACATTTTAAAGGCATTTAAAATTCCACCCACTTTAAAATTATTCAACTTTCCACCTCGCCTTTTAAAATTATTCAACATTTTACCTCACCAATTAAAATGATTCAAGCAGTGATTACACGTATATTGTGTCGATACGCATGAATGAGTTTTTTTACGTATTATTCAGATGGCGTTGTCATAATAGTGCTCAGACCAAAATCGTTGAAATCCAGATATTAACCAACTTTAAAATAACACGTTTCATCTTGTTTCTTCGCCTACATAATTTGACCGAAAAATTGTTGCGTGTACACAATTTTAAATCATATTCACTGTTCCATAACAATGTCATTTCTCAGCTGATCATTTCAAAACAGTTAATCAGTGCATTTAAACCATACCAATCCATGTCACTGCAACAATCCTAAAGCAAAGTAAAAACAAACATACATATCCATATCACTGCCACAATCCTAAAGCAAAGTAAATACATGCATACAAATCTATATCACTGCCACAACACTAAAGCAAAGTAAAAACAAACATACCAATCCAAAAACTGTCACAATCCTAAAGCAAAGTAAAAACATACATACCAATCTATGTGAATATCACAATCCTAAAGCAAAGTAAATACATGCCAATCTATGTCAATATCACAATCCTAAAGCAAAGTAAATACATACCTATCTATGTCAATATCACAATCCTAAAGCAAAGTAAATACATACCAATCTATGTAAATATCACAATCCTAAAGCAAAGTAAATACATACCAATCTATCTCAATATCACAATCCTAAAGCAAAGTTAAAACATACATACCAATCTATGTCAAAGCAAAGTAAAAACATACATACCAATCCATGTTAATATCACAATCCAAAATCAAAGTAAAAACATACATACCAATTGTCAATATCACAATCCTAAAGCAAAGTAAAAACATACGTACTAATCTATGTCAATATCACAATCCTAAAGCAAAGTAAAAACATACATACCAATCCATGTCAATATTACAATCCTAAAGCAAAGTAAATACATAACAATCTATGTCAATATCACAATCCTAAAGCAAAGTAAATACATACCTATCTATGTCAAAATCACAATCCTAAAGCAAAGTAAATACATACCTATCTATGTAAATATCACAATTCAAAAGCAAAGTAAATACATACCAATCTATGTCAATATCACAATCCAAAATCAAAGTAAATACATACATACCAATCCATATCAATATCACAATCCTAAAGCAAAGTAAAAACATACATACAAATCCATGTCAATATCACAATCCTAAAGCAAAGTAAAAACATACATACCAATCCATGTCAATATCACAATCCTAAAGCAAAGTAAATACATACCAATCTATGTCTTATATCACAATCCAAAACAAAGTTAATACATACCTATCTATGTAAATATCACAATTCAAAAGCAAAGTAAAAACATACATACCAATCCATGTCAATATCACAATCCAAAAGCATAGTAAAAACATACATACCAATTGCAATCCATGTCAACATCACAATCCTAAAGCAATGTAAATACATACATACCAATCTATGTCAATATCACAATCCAAAAGCATAGTAATTTTTTTCAAGCTAGCGAATTAAGTTTAACTCGCTAATTCTAACATGGAAGTGCATCCGGTTGTTCCGAAGGGTAAGCACTTCCTGTTTAGCCCTCTACACCCGCAGCATGCATGTTAAAGAGAAATTAAGAATGAATTAGACCATAGAACGGTACTTTTATAAATCTGTAATACATGTTTCTTCTTTTGTGCCTTGTCTTGATTGGCTACTTTATCCTTATTTAAAAAAGAAGAATCAAATAAAAACAAACATACCAACCCTTATACAAACCACATACAGATTTGAAACTGACAAGTTAGGTTAAAGACGTAAACTTTCAATAGGGAAGTGAGGCCGGTTGCTCCGGAAGGTTAAGTACCTCTTACCTGCCAAGTGTGTAATCAAAAATGAGTGGAAGGAACATGGAACTAAGGGACGTCAAATGTATTTTCAATTTGTTTTCTTCTTTACCCGTTTTTTAATTTTAAAATTCCTCAAAAAACTAACCTGTGCTCAATCATTCAAACTTATGTCTAAGGTGGATTTGATAAACACAAAATTGGTCCTATTTTTCTCATTTCAACATAAAAAATATTTGCAGTAATTTACTGAAATTTAAGAAGAGGAATTTTATTCCGAAACGGTAATCTAGCTACCTAGATACCTGTTACCAAGCAAAATTTGACGACAATTGTACCTTGTTTAACGCTAAACAATAACAATTTTAAATATTGCCTTCATGAATCCGACACTTCTGAGTTATATGTGATAATTTTATTTCACTTAAAGTATTCTCACTGAATTTTGTCCATGTCTTACCACAGTGTTGTTCAAAGAGCCTTTTATTTTTTTTAAAACTAAGCTTTGGTACTATTTTTTCATTTAAACATCTTGTAAATATTTACAAAAAATTCCTTAAATTAAAATAATTAAATTTTAATACTATCCAGTGTTGTAAATTTTTATATGTATGATCCCATGGACAGAATTTTTTGAAGAAAGCCAGAACTATTTCTCCGATGACGTCATTGACGCATTGTTTACATGACGTCATATTGTGCAGAAAATGTTCATGCAAGGGTAGCTATCGTCGGTTGCATTGACAATCAGCTGTGTTCCGATTTTAGAAATATGTGCCATTTTTTGTGTATAATTTAATAAAAGATTACATGAATGTTATGAGTATTGAACTTCTTTTTTAATTTAATTATAAACCACAAAGCGGTTTATGCATACGCGTGCACCAAATAATTTTATCTATGAACATAGATGGAAAAAATTACAAACAAAAAGTAGAGGAATTTTTTCCGAAAGGGTAATCTATTGCTACAAAATAAAAAAAATTAAGTCTTAATTGCATATCACAGGACTTGAACTGGTATGTTTGTTTTTCATAAATCTGCTACAGTATGTTAGATTGTAATTTAGAATGAATGCATGAATTATACTGTAGGATTGTCACTTTGTATAACATGTTGTGTAACATGTTTGTACCTGTTACCTAGCAACGGTTGACAGCAATTATACCTTGTTTAATGCTGATCAATAAAATTTTAAATGTTGTCTTTATAAAACCGATACTTGTAGGTTATATGTGATAATTTTGTTACACTTAAAGTACTCTCACAGTATTTTGCCCTTACATTTGAACCTTTCCTATTGTGATCACCAAAGAAAGTGGATAAGTGGTCCTCATAAAAGGATTGCAATTCAAAGTATATGTTATTATTTTGTTTTATGTTTAAGTACTCAAACTATTACGCCTGGCATTTTTTTCTTTTACCATGAACCTTATCTATCGGATCACTGAAGGGACGTGGGAAGGTAAACTATATAGACGGTTGACAATTCTAAAATAGTACTTTAATATGTACAAAGAACGAAAAAAATATAACTTTAAATGAATAACAAACATACTCATCCATGTTAAACCTATTGGTATTATTAAGCTTAAAGAAAACAAAACATTTACCCAAGCGAGTAGCACGTGTTCTGTAATATGAATAGATAAACAGATCATTACACAAAATCACATGACTTTAAATATAACAAATAACATTCTTTTAAAAATCTTCAATTGATATCTTAATGAATAAAATGTTTTATGAAAACTAATTCAGGATAGGTGCTTGAATAGTAATATTTAAGGATCGCTTAGAAAACAGATCATTACACAAAATAGCATGACCTTTAAAAACAATTACATATTCTTTTAAAAATGAGTTGAGTTGAGTAATGTTGTTTTACGTCCAAGTTAAGAATATTTCACCAATATCAAGACGTCGTCAGCTATAGGCGAAGGATAAAAAATTCCTCTGCGTGTTGCACTGATGGCATTATAAAGCAGGGTTCTTTATCGTATACTATCCTATATCTTATTTTTTGCATAATGAAAGCACAGTCCAACCTGCATTAAAGAGCACCTCTATATATAAGGACCACCTGCTTATAAAGGCCAGTAGAATTGTCTCCCAATTGTTCTTTATTCATAATGTTTGAACCTGTATATATAAGTCACCTGCTCATAAAGGCCACTTTCACTAGTTCACTTCGTTGGCCTTTATAGTCAGGTTTGAATGATTACAAAATTTGTCGTTAAAGAATTTCAAAGTTAATGAAAGTGCAAACATACATAGAAGGGTTGTGATATAAAAAATGCGATATAGGGGTTTGTGTGATAGAGTGTGGTATTAATTGGTAGTTCAACTCAGTATCAAACATTTAAAAATACTACATACATACACAGTCATCCATAGATAATTTTAGAATATATAGTTGTCATAGGTTTACATTAATTGATTAATTCACACCATCAAATTTAGCTCATACAATTGGAATATTTTCATATATTTGAAGTTGATATCTTAAATCTATGATCCAAATGCGTGTAATAAAGTTGTTTTTCTTGAAAATTCCAATTTCTTGGAATGTTAAGAAAACTTAGGTAAAATACAAAAATTTGGGAAAATAATATTTTTCAAGATAAAACAATATTTTAGCTGAATAACACTTAGCTGTACATAATGATGTTTTCAATAAATTAGTTTTGTGGAGATTTTTAGTTTGTTATGATAGGACCAGTTTTAAACATTAATGATAATTTATGGGGGGAATTGTGTGTATATTACAGATGTATGATAAAGTGGTATAACCTTGCAACGATATTGAAACAAAGCAAAAAAATGAATTTGAGTTTGAAGTTTAAATTCAGCCAATCGAGCTGTCATTTTGAAATAAAAATGCCCATGGAACTTTGAACTGTAAAGAATATAAGGAAATGTTTGATATTTGTAAGAAGCGGAATATATTATAGTATGATATAAAACCTGGTGCTAAGTTTTACCATTCATAGGAGACCCGCATATTGTATCATCTTCGTTGATTTTCCTGGGAGTTAGATCACTTTGAACATATGAACAAATGTAACAAGTACCAACTAGCAGGGAATAATAATTCACTGAATTTTGTTGAATTGGTTTGTGTGGAAAGAGTTTGTTGGATATTTTATTATCATCTTGTGTTTTTTACGTACAAAAGCAGCTTTTATGAATCAAACAGACATAATGTCAAACCTGTCTATAAAGGCCACCCAAGGGAACCAGTAAAAGTGACCTTTATGGACAGGTGGTTTTTGTATACAGGTTAAAAGAATATGGATAAAAACAATTGGGATACAGTTCTACTGGCCTCTATAACCAGGTGGCCCTTATATAGAGTTGGCCTTTAAGGCAGGTTAGACTTTACTTTATAAAGCTACAAAGCGAAATGTGATCAGTCATGTAGTTGAGGGTTTTTTTTTACAAAATCTTTGAACGCGCTCATATTGGCTCAATTTTTTTCACATTGGTCCAGTTTATCTCATATTGAACCAGTTTTTTAAATTCATCAGAGAAGCAGCTTTTACCGTATTGTATAAATAACACGTTGTTAATTGATATTTGTCAGTATATTTCATGCACCCATTTGTCTATTTTTTTCGCATTTTTTCCTCACATTATTTTTTTTAATTTTGAAAACTAAAATTTTGTGAGTATGGTCACTCTTTATCAAAAATCATCCTTGATATATTTGACTTCCCTTAGTTCCATGTTTCCTTTTTAATATTGATATTACACGTGGACAGTGAAGCTAACTTAAACAGGTGAAGCTTACCCTTCCGGAGCACCCGGCCTAACTTCCCTTACTAACCAATTTTCAATTACAGTCAAACCTGGCAATTAACGCCACTCAAGGGAACCAGTAAAAGTGGCCTTTATGGACAAGTGACCTTAATATATGAATAAAAAACAATTAGAATACAATTTTAGTGGCCTTTATAAGCAGGTTGCCCGTGGACTTTCAGGTTTTAACTTAACTAACAAATTTTCAATTATTATACATTGTTTTTGGATTTTATCAGTGTTTTTGTTTTGATTGTATTGGTGTATGATTTATAGTGTCCATGCCCAATGTTCAATATCGTCTTGCCAAAAATTAGTATTTTAGTTGCAAATAAACGGTTATATTTCAGTTACAGAATTTATCCTTCCTGGACACTTCTATAATACATCTTTGTATTGTTTTGTTCAAGATGAGTAAATAATCGACGTATTTATTTATTCCAGAAGTTCCTTTCCCTGCAACTTCACGATAGCCGCTAGGTAGAACATTTCTACTATGCTTAAGCAAACTAAAGCCATAGTTGTGCTACTGAACTAGTAATAAAACTAATGATTTATTTATTATTTATTTTAGTGGCAAACTTTTTTCTATAATATATCTTTATATGGTTTCATTCGAGGCTATAAAATAATCAACATTTTATTTATTTCAGGTGTTTTTTCTCCTGCGACTCCGCGATATACGTCAGGTAAGAAAACCATATGTTAAAGCAAAATCAATCACACCAATTTTTCCGGGGCAAAATTTATTTTTCTCTTACCAATTATTGTTTAAAAAAATGTGCCCCTCCAATTGTTTTATACCCACAACACTAGGCTATGTGTCAGTGGATGCCCAATCCAGGATTTCATAACCAATGGTCCAAATGTGTGTGTGTGTATCTTCTTGATGTCTGATTTTGCTGTCTAAATATTCTGAACATGTTGTTGCTGACCACGGGATGTCAAATATACGCACGGTAACTTTGGTCACAGACATCACACTTATCAATAATATTGTGGCGGTGGCCATAAAACTCCCCGAGTGCCTTGCAATATTTCTACGTCAACAATTTGCTTGGAAGCTGCTTGTATAAAAATCCTGTAGAGGGAGCAATCAATCTCTACCATAGGTATACATTGTGAAAGAAATACTAGTACACTGTAAGCATTTAAAGCAGTTATTTTGCTGCATAGAAGGGAAATGTTTTATAACTGGAAAGCTTGTATCCAGCTATAAGCGTTTTGATAGGGTCTCAAAATATATTATATGTACTATTTAAACAACATTTACTTCGCAATTTATATTAAACTCTTTAGAACACATGGATGATATTGTGATTAAGGGTTAAAAGACAAAACTCAGTAGACAATACTGCTCTATTGTCACAAGTAAACTAATGTCTAAATATGTAAATACTGAAAAACTTATTTATACACTTTCATGCAAACTCTTTCCTTATCCTTGATTAATTAAAGTAATATTTGCGTCTTTGAATACTTTGTCAACCTCTTGAAAAATATTGGTTTTACAATTTTGATCCAAGCACTTATGATGAACGGCCATCTAGTGCTTTAAATGACATGATATGTATTTACTATCTACAAATGAATTGAAGATTTTCTACTGAGAATATTTTCCCTATTGCAGCTATACCCAGAGAACACAAAAGAAAAATCAAGAAGGATATTTCAATGATGTCTTTATCAATGTCCACTGGTAACTATAAGGATGCCCTTGAATTCTTAGACGAACTTAAAAAAACAGAATATAAAGAGGACCTAAAACGATATATCTATCAACATCGCAATAAGACGAAAGATGGAAAGGTTACTGACATTACTGTTTTACACTTAGCAGCTACTTTTGAAAACGATGATCCGAAGATCATTAAATACCTTTTAGATATAGAAGGTGGACTTCTTTACCTTCAACGACAGGGCATTCACAAAGGCCAGACGGCACTTCATATTGCTGTTGCTAGAGGTAAATACAAAATCGTGGAAGAATTGTTAGAAAAAGATAGTAAGCTGCGGAAACCCGATTCCAAATTTTCAAAACAGCTTCCTATATATGAAAGATTAGCAGATGGTAGGCGATTCAAGAATACGATTTTAATGGGTCAGTCCCCATTGAGTGTTGCAGCACTGAAAGGCGAAAAACGCATGGTCAAGCTCTTCATAGATAACAAGGTAGACATATGCCAAAAAAACTCATTAGACGAAACAATATTTCATTCCATTATTAGATATGCAGCTGTCCACCCAGAGAAAGAAATCGAAATGGTCGAGATGTGTGAATATTTGAACAGACAATTACAGAATATCTTTATTTGGTTTGAAAAAAATAAAGATAACCTGACAGCACTACAACTAGCTGCATCCCTGGGCACAACCCGACTTTTTGAGTTCATTGTGAATGTGAGGGATATATATTGCTTTCAAGCGGAACATGACGGGTTGTTTGATATCAAATTGTATGATATCACAGAAATAGACTCTGTTACATGGAAGAAAGCTGTCGTTTTGGAGGAAGAAAGGCGAAGAGAAAATATTATTAACCCATCAACTGTGGAAAATGTAAAGGAAAGAGAAGATGAAATAGTTGGTTGCGGGTGCTTGGTTTGCCTTTGTCCTGAAAAAGAATCAATCTTGGAAATGGTGTGTAACCATGGTGTTGAAAATGAGAATACTACATATGCACAACAGCTACTTGAAATTGTCCCCGTTAAAAATATCATCAGGCTAAAATGGGAAAAGTACAGTTGGTTTCACTACCTGTGGATGGCCATTCATATTCTTCTTCTTTCTTTTTTGACAGCCCATTCAGTGATAAGAGCACAGTTTTATGAGAAAAAGAGGCAGAGCAGTTATGTCCCTAATGTTCATGAAAACATGAAGTATTATGTAGATGCTTGGCAGATTTTGGGATTTTTGTTCAGCTGTCTTTATCTTCTCATTGTTATTACAGTGTTCGTCGTTAAAACAAAGAAACGACTAAAATCAGTTTTTATGAAATATTCCAACAATTTTTAGTATTTAATTCTGCTTCTCATATTTTCTGTTTCCTTCATCATTGATTCTTTCATACATTGGTTTGGTAATGAAGAAGGATCAAACAGTGGATTCTTGATAGCAGCTTTAATTTTTGGCTGGTGGTTTTTGCTTTTCTTCTTGCGTGCTATATACTATTTTAGCTTTTTTACTGAATTGATTGGTCTTGTCATTTTTGGAGATTTGCTGCGATTTTCTGTCGTTATAGGGTTCGAACTTATTTCGTTCACTGCAGGCATGTGCATTATGTTTACAGGGAGAACAGTTGAAGGGACAACAAGCAATGGGACTTCCAGTGCCATACCAGACGACAACTTTGCAGGGTATTTCAACACAATGCTTTCAATGTTCAAACTAATGTTAGGATTAGGTGAGATAGATATCCTATATGAGGCGAAGTCCCCTGGTATTGCCATTACTCTTTTTATCTCTTTTGTCCTCCTTACTTACATATTAATGATAAATGCTCTGATCGCCATGATGTCTGTCACATGCTCCGTGGTACTCGAAGGTCGATATCGTCACTGGCGAATGCAACAGCTATCTGCAATGTTGTTTCTTGAAGAGATGTCATATATGCTTTGTCTCAGTAACCGTTTACCCTGTCTTGGCGTCCCAAAAACAATGAAAATTTGTTCTAACGTAAAAGGTCAAGAGGAGAGTAGGACACAGTTCTTATTAGAAATTCATGCTCTACAAATAGACCTTGCTTCACCAGAGGACAAAGATGTGCTGACGAGAACAATGAAAATTTCTGAAATTTTCCAGAATATCAGACGTACAAGAAAGAAACAAAAAGGAAATACGGTAACGAATTGGACGCAAGTGGATACTTTGAATCAATCTTATGATGCTGAAAAAGAAAGAACAGGTGAAGGACCAAGTATCGATATACAAAACCAGTAATATTTAAATGAATCTAATACAAAGAAACATTCAGAAAATTCAAATTGCTATAATTTCTGATATCTGATGTCATCTGGTATCAAACAGGTTTTCTGAAATTGTTTCTGCTTTGGCTACAAGTTGAAATGTATCCTATATATCCTATAAGTGTTATGTCATCTGATATCAAACAGGTTGAAATATGGTCTATTATTGTAAATTGCATAATGTTTGTAAGTTTGTAATTGCATTGTTTGTTTTTAAATCAATATGTCTTTGAAATAAATTCCTTTGCGGTTAATATAAATATCTCCTTTACTTTTACAGTAAATTATGTACTAGTATTTGTTTATATTGTTTAAAAATAAGTTTAAATAGTTTGAATAACGTATTATAAGTTATACAGTGATTATGTGACTTAATACGGAAATATATGGAGTGATTAAAAATTATATATATAAATATGAATGGGCCTAATATGAGTTTTAATGACTTCATATATTTCTATATTATGTCACTTAATCACTGTGTAACCCAATTTTTCTCACCGAAGATCTTGGTCATCAACATCTGCAAAAACAGCAAACCGCTTTGACAACGCCATTGTGGCTGCAGACTGTTTATTTAGGTTAAAGTGGACGTAATCCCTACTGGCCTAATATTTTTGGGATAGCAAGGGAGATAATCACTAGTGACCTAATATAAGACCATTTTACAGGGTACGTAATCGCTACTGCCCTAATATTTTTGGGGTACAAGGGAGATAATCACTAGTGACCTAATATAACACCATTTTACAGGGTACGTAATCGCTACTGGCCTAATGCTTTTGGGGTACAAGGGAGATAATCACTAGTGACCTAATATAACACCATTTTACAGGGTACGTAATCGCTACTGGCCTAATATTTTTGGGATAGCAAGGGAGATAATCACTAGTGACCTAATATAACACCATTTTACAGGGTACGTAATCACTACTTACCTACTATTTTTGGGGTACAAGGGAGATAATCGCCAGTGACCTATGATAACACTATTTTACAGGGTACGTAATCACTACTAACCTAATATTTTTGAGGGACAAGGGAGATAATCACTAGTGACCTAAGATAACACCTTATTGGGTTACTAATTGACCATTGGGAATAAAGGATTGTTATCTGAGGTGGGATAAGTGGTTATCTTCATACATGTGGTATATAATATAAAATATGAAATAAGGGTTTTTAAAAATAGCTTACCACAATACCATTTAAATGACACGCACGGTCTGATAAAACTACATACATAGTGTTGACTATATTTATTGAATCGGTTCAAATTACAATTTCATTTAACGTATTATGCTTCACAATACCTGTAAACGTAAGACAGTTTTCAAGTTTTGCGATTTCACAATCAGAATGATTCAGACATTGCTTATATCTATATAAATTAATATTCAATTTATAATTAAAATTGGCCTTCTTTACATGAGTCTATTTGTTTTCACTGACATTCAATTGCTTATGTATACGGGGTACGTTAATACCTCTGATTACATAACGTTTAACTACCCGATGACGTCATAGAATGTTGTCCTAAATTACATCATGAATTGTTTGAGGGTCAATATTCAAACCCAGTCCCAATGTTTTTAACCTTTGTCAGAAAAAAATAGTCTAGTTAATAACATATCTTTGTTAATTATGGGCAATTGTTACATTTCTATCATGCTAACAATATTTTTATGATTGTAAATATAAGACATAATAGTATTTTGAAGTGTTTTAAAATTAAAGTTAATTCAATATGCTAGCTGTCCTTGAATCTTATTCATAATAGCGAATAATAACTCTCAAATAGAATTATTTTTTATTAAATGATTTTTTTTTATATTATATGACAAACCACCTTAACTTAATGCTTTTGGATTGTAGTGTGAATTTTTCCCATATATATTTGTAAATCATAAATGACAGAAGTGTATCTGAAGATTATAATACAAACTTGTGTTATATATTATATGAAATGTATGAAGTTTAAAGACACTGAAAATATTTAACATATGTTTTAGAATGTGAAAAATTTTATTCATATGCTAATCATGTAGAATTGAATTTTTAGTATAGTTAATTATTGTTTATTCTTATGAACAATTTTAAGGACACTAAAAATATTTAACATATTTTTAGAATGTGAAATTTTTTTTTATTCATATGCTAATCATGTAAAATTGAATTTTTAGTATAGTAACTTATTGTTTATTCTTATGAACAAGTTTAAAGACGCTGAAAATATTTAACATATTTTTCATAATGTGAAATTTTTTATTCATATGCTAATCATGTAGAATTGAATTTTTAGTATAGTAATTATTGTTTATTCTTATGAACAAGTTTAAAGACGCTGAAAATATTTAACATATTTTTCAGAATGTGAAAAATAGTTTTTATTATATGCTAATCATGTAGAATTGAATTTTTAGTATAGTAACTTATTGTTTATTCTTATGAACAAGTTTAAAGCACTGAAAATATTTAACATATTTTTCAGAATGTGAAAAATTTTTTATTATATGCTAATCATGTAGAATTAAATTTTTAGTATAGTAATTATTGTTTATTCTTATGAACAAGTTTAAAGACACTGAAAATATTTAATATATTTTAGAATGTGAAAAATATTTTTATTCAGATGCTAATAATGTACAATTGACTTTAGTATAATATATTATTTTTTATTCTTTATATCTTTAAGCTTTATAGACATTCGGTATTTAACATATGTGGAATGTGAAAAAATATTTTTATTCAAATACTCTATCATGTAGACTAGAATACATGTATTTAGTGTAGTACACGGGGGTCCTTCCATTATTTCGAGTTTAACTGCGCAAATACCGTTTACCTGCCTCCACAAGCAATTCATTTTGCGACAGTAAAATCCACGTTTTACGGTCGGAGCTCTTCAAATGTAACATAGTTATCTCCTAATTTTCCCATATAATTTTAAAAACCTATATATCCTATATGTTCCTATATTTTTGTTACTGGTAGATCAGGAATTCAAATGGGACAGGTTTCCCGCATTTAGTATATCTCAAGCAAGATAACATTTATATATCTCTAAAGCAGTAAAACCCTATGAAATTTTGACCCAATATTCCTATATTTTGGACCCTTAAACTGGTAAGACCCCTGATTAAATCATCGTTTATTCTTTATTGCTTTAAGTTTTATAGATACTGGAAATATTTAATATATATTAGAAGGTAAAAATTTTGGTTTTTCATTCAAATGCTCATCACGTAGGATAGAAGTTTTAGTATTATAAATTATTGTTTATTCTTTTAGCTTTAAGCTTTATAGACACTCGGTATTTGACATATTTAGAAAAAATAGTTTTATTCAAATACTCCATCATGAGGAATAGAATATTTAGTATAGTAAACAGGGATACTAATTCCTATATTTTCCTATATTTCGCTTTTGACTCTTTTTATATTTTCCTTATAATTTGAACAACCTCCTATTATTTCTATATTTTGTTTTTGTAGCTCAGGAATTCAAATGGAGACAGGTTTCACATTAAGTGTATATTCAAGCTAGATTAACATTATATATTTCTAAAGCAGTAAAACTCCTATAATTGCCGATAAATTTTGACCCCATATTTATTTGTTCCTATATTTTTGGACCCTAAAACTGGTATGACCCCTGATAAATCATCGTTTATTCTTCATAGCTTTAACCTTTAAAGACACTGAAAGTATTAAACAGATTTAGAATGTGAAAATGTTTTTTTATTCAAATACTCTACCGGTATTATGTAGAATAAAATGTTTAGTATAGTAAATTGTCGCTTAATCTTATATTTTGTCTGGAAATAAAACATTGTTTAATGTAACAATGTTTAATGTTTAGTGTAGCATTTATGCTCATGAGTTCATTTCAAACATCTAAAGCTAATAAGTGTGTTTCTCCTTTAAACATGTGTGAACTTATGGCATCCTACAGCTACGTATTGCGCATGCGCACATAGTCGAAGATCAGTGACTTTTATCCTTACTCTACTTTATGGTACATTTTCTGTCTTTCTGTTGAGAAATAAATCGCATACGTGTTCATACTGTTGTTAGCATGCTCATTCTACCACTAAGTTACGTAGAAGTTAAAAAACAATAGAAAATCTCCTATAAAACCGATGCTCTTAAATTGTATATCAAAGAACAAGAATGACTGAAGATTAGATTGATTGAATTAATGGGGCTGGTATCCCAGCCAAGACTTTTTTACTCATATCGAGACGTCAAAGCTATGTGAAGTGTTAGAAATTTTGACTTCTGCCGTGCTTTCAAGGCAATGTGAAGGGAGTATTCTTTAACGTGCCACGGTCGCCGTGAAATGGGAGAATCGGGTTTTAAGGTGTCTTCGGAAGGGCCCAATCACATTCAGTTCTAAATGCAATGCTGTGTTTGGCCAATGAACAGTCATTACCTACATAACCATTTTATGTAACTGCTGGGTTTATAATTCTGTTAACTTTTTATGGCTTTGGGTCCAACTTGCTAAAAATTTAATTGACACCAATTGAAACTGAAGAAATAAGCTGTTTTCTTTGTCTTTTTATTACGATGAGGAGCCGTGATCAGGATGATTTTAGCTAAGCTGAAAGCTACCACTTTGGTCAATTACGCACGAACATGCAAATCCATGTACTAATCACAATCTCAAGTAAAAGTAAAAACTTTCAAAATGGACAAGCTAAGTTATTCATGTTAGCTTCTATTATTGAAATGAGGTTAGAAGGATACATACCTCCTGTTTAGGTAGCTACACCTACCATGTGTAAAATGGCCAAGTTAAACTGGAAACTAGAAATACTGTGAGTAAATCTCACAAAAACAATCCCCCACTCCGCCACAAATGCATGTTCAGACCATGCCTATTTCCCTTTTATTTATTATATTTCAAATTCGAACTACCATAGAAGTGAACAAGATTAACTAATCAAACCTATCATTGGATCTTCCGTAACAATTTTTTTAATTGCCTCAATGGTTTAGGAGATTTAAAAAAAAAAACCAATTTGAATAATTCATGAAAATTGGGCCCGCTAAATATTTCTCCTTAAACAAAATTCGTGGAAAACTGAATTCATAATAGCTACTTTAGCGCCTTTACTTTTTAGTAACGGAGTCCATTGGTTGCCAGGCAGGGTCGTCTGGTACAAACTTTAGTCTCACCCACATTGAGACCTTTCATGACAAATTTGGTTTCAGTTTGTCTGTTTGTTTCACAATTTTTCCCAGAAATTGATTTTTACACCTACATTAAATATGTAGAGTGCTTGG
The DNA here is from genome assembly GCA_021292105.1 of Anadara kagoshimensis. NCBI lineage: Eukaryota > Metazoa > Mollusca > Bivalvia > Arcoida > Arcidae > Anadara > Anadara kagoshimensis. The sequence goes on from CM037863.1 coordinate 6,152,020, forward strand.
CGGAAGGAAGTCTCTACCCACTTTCAAGTCTTCTAGTCTGGAGGACCTTGTAGGATTGGTCAAAAGATGGTAAAAGGAGCAAATACGCAACTTCCTTTCCAAAACAAATTCATGTTACCAGTTGCCTTTTGTTGTTTGATGTCGTTTACCATTGTTTCAGCAATATTTCATATATTCGTGACAATTTTTTAATTTATTTATCACCGTCATCCCAGTATTGTTGATAAGTTTGATGTCTCTGTGTCCAGAATTGTCCTGGATATATTCGACGTTCCATGTTTCTTTCACACAAATTTGTTTACACCCGTGGCGGGTGTACCTTGCTAAACAGGAGGTGCTTACCCTTCTGGAGCACCCGGTCTCACTTCCCTGGTGAAAGTTCACGTGTCTAACCAAACTTGTCAATTCCAAAGTTTTCATTTTGCTTATGGATTGTGATTCGGACATGGATTAGTATGTTTGTTTTTACTTTGCTTCTGGATTGTAATTCGGACATGGATTAGTATGTTTGTTTTTACTTTGCTTCTGGATTGTAATTCGGACATGGATTAGTATGTTTGTTTTTTTTTATTTAATAATCTCTAAGAGAAGTCTAAGCAAGTAAGTGGTAAGAGAATTCGTGCAAGTAATTCTGATGTGCTTTATCTTTATGTCGACCTATAAAGTGGAAGTAATTGTGAATTATGTCGCAGTCAAGATTCTTTTACTTATATAACAAATTATACGAGTTTACAGTACTAGATGGTCATCAGGGAATACATTCCTCATCCGTAGTGCTTGGACCAAAATAGCAAAATAAATTTTTGTTCAAGATGTTGAAAAGAAATCCAAAGATCTAAATAAATTTTACCAAATTGAGCTAAGGAAATACTTTGCATGAGGGAGTATAACCTAGTCTTTAAGGAATTCAAATTTTAACTAGCAGCAAATTTAGACAACAGTATATTTCTGATAATTATTTATATCATAGATCAGTTTGGGGATGGTGTATGAAACCAAAGCTCCCCTGGAAAACCACTAGCATTCAGTAGGTGAGCTGACAAACCTTTCTACACTAGGATATGCACCAATAGGGACATAGGCAGGCCGGGAGAGGCATTTTGCTTTGGAAAACTTAGCCACTGGTATTCAACAAACCACAAAAGTACTAATATACTAGCCTGGTAACACTATGGTAATTCAGTTTGAAGAGTGCCCACTTCATATGTGGGAGGTCATGGGTTTCAACACTTGAAAATAGTGACTGCACTTTTGCAAATCACTCAGCATTTAGAAATGAAAGTCACAGGCTCATTCGTTAGAGACTTTATAAATTGATGTCCTGTGTCACGGCAGGTGTGGAACGATACAGAATCCTCCCTGCACATCTCTATCAGGGCACTGCAAAGGCAAAATTTCTGTCACTTCGTCTAAAACTAGCGATATCTCAAAAGTATAAGTAGAATATTCTTGACTGGGATGTAAAAAAATCAATCAATTTACTCGCCTGCAATGTTTCAAAGAGATGTCACAGACAAATTAATGAATTATACTAGTAGGAAGCCAACCAGGATAATGACAAGGAAAAGTCCTTTCTCAGTTTCAGTCAACTGGTGTTGTCTCCGAGGTGTGATTCTTGGATTTTTAAAGCTAATGCCTAAAGCATTCTGTCACTAATCACCATTTGCCTTTGGGGTTTGTATTTAAGAAAAAAAAAAAAAAGAAAAAAGATGTATTTTTATAATTCTTTTATCTCAATAAATTCAGGGATTACAAATGAAGTTTTGTTTTTTTCTCTCAAATACACGAGAAGAAGAAATAACACAATGATTGAATATAACTTATACATTGAGCATCAACTTCTACATGTATATAAAAATATGGACACAGATTAAAAAAATTAAAACATAAACCTAAATTAAAAGTACTATCACAATATATAAAATGTTCATCATCTTCATCAAAAAAATGTTTGACACCTATTTCTGTCCTGTAAATGCTTGATCTTGTTTCTTTTAAATTTTTCTTTCATTAGCTTTTATTAATAAGGATAATTAAAAATATCTAAAAACCCTGACATATAGATAGCCAAATAACCCTAGGTTAATTACCATGACGAAAATTAACGATAAACTCAAATTATAACACAAATCCACAATAAAATGTTTTACATTATATTTTTGAGAATAATCGTCACTGCCTTTTAGTACCATAGTAAGCATTATGTTTTCAAAAACAAAAAAACAGTTCACCTTAATTTTCCCTGTATACTTCATTAGTTATTTAGTATGTTACCATGGTAACAAAATGTACTAACATGACAACACATTTTGAACACAATTATTAACATGGTTACCTTGGCAACAATGTGTACATATATTTACAAAATATTTTTTATATTAACGTTTCTATTATACATATATACTTTTCATATTAACCTTAACCAAACTTCTATGGTACAATTAGAGATAGGGTAGGTCTTCTTAACCTTCCTGAACCAAATCTACAGAAACCAACTCACAAACAGAAATGTATGTTACATAACAAGGTAGATAACTCAAAGATTATCACACACAACACACACACACACACACACACACACACACACACACACTCTCTCTCTCTTCTACATTCAAAATCTACAGATCTTTCTTATCACATTATTATTACAAAAGTTATACTACTTTCTGAATACCTTATTAGTATAGAATTCAATCCCTTATTTCATGGCAAGAAAGAATTATTTTCGTTAAACTGTGGTAAACGAAAGAAAGAATGACAGAAAAACAAGAAAAACTATTAAAATTCAATACAAAAACCATATTAATAAAGAAATATCTTTATTGACGGTTACTATGACAACATACAGGAATGGAGAGAATTCATAGGCTAGAGACATGTAAACTTATTTATCAAAATCTACATTCAAATTTTTTGTGCCACAATCTGCTGAGCTCCTTTTTCAGGATTTTTTATGCCTTTTATTTTAAATCTGCCAGTAGATAATTATAACTATATAACCAGTATAATGGTCTGTTTTCAACTAATTCAAATATAACAGGCTTTTTTAAAAAATAATTGCAATCAACATATTTCCTATGAGCTTATGATTACAATGTGAATGCTGCCATTAATATTGGACAGATTTTTTAAAATCCCATCTGCAATTTACGAAACAAGATAAACGTTCCAGTCTTATAACTAACTAATAATTTGTGCTGTACAGTATTGACATTTTTATTGTTTTTTATCCAACGTATAACGAGGCTAACAACTTTGACCTGTCTGCTTGACCTTAAATTTAAATACCTATCATGGATGAGTGCATTTATGTATTAGGTTCACGTTTGTTATTATGTCTACATAATGCAAACACAAATCATGTACCTCGTGTACACATTATTAACTGCAAATCCTACCACTATTTGTTAGTTGAATCCTGCTATATGAATATTTCAAATGAAGGGTCCAGCAGACAGGTCAATGTTGTTTTCCTATACAGGTAATTTATGCTGTGCATTATCTAATTTTCTTAACAAGCAAACTATCAAATATATCTGCAGTTGGAAGTTTTTTCACAGTTCATAATTTCAGAGCTATAGTCATTCAATCGAGCTATGTTCATTTTTATTTTTACACTTGATAATTCAAGACCTAAAATCATCCGTATAGAATTGAGTTATCTTCGTCTTTATTTTCACAGTTCACAATTTCAGAACTAAAATTATCCATACAAACTCGAGCTATGTTCATTTTTATTTTCACACCTGACAATTTCAGGGCTAAAATCATCAAGCCAAAATTGAGTCATGATCCATGGTTTAAACTTTTACACTTAGGACGAATTAGTATAATTACGGTAAAGAACAGCATTTATCATACCTTTTGTAAATTTTTCAATATTTGATTGGTTAATAAGCCTTTGGATAAACTTAATGTCACCCTCGGATTTTCAGAAAATGTTACATCACATAGTGATGTTATCTGAGCAGTTGACATTACCAAAAATGTTGCATGCACAGAAAAACTGTGTATGCAGTTAGAACGCATTCCTTTTCTTAATCAGTAAAACGCTTTTCTAAAGTAATGTTAATATGATTAATGTTGCAAGTGTTTCACCCACACAAGTTGCTTACAGTTGACGGTCATAATTTTTAATCCAGTATACTTTGGTTGCACAGTATAATCAACACCAACAATCGGTACAATAAAATAAATATTACATTTCTGATAGGGTAATATCAGAAATTTTTGTCCGTCTTTGCTTTGCCTCGATTTACAATAAAATTTCTCGGGGTGACAATATGGACTGTCACCCTATCAGAAATGTAATATTTACATAAAATTGCCTGTATGATGTTTCCAAAGCACTCAAACTTGTGAAATGACACAGCTGTGAAATCATTCTTAAGATATAGTTTCCCCGAACAATAATCTCCAATCCCTAACCTGAATCAAAATAATTTATATTGGTTAGGGGCTAGAAAAGGAAACTAGACAATCTAGCGGCTACTTATTTATGTAAATATAGTTTTCAAATATTGAATTTTACCAAAATTGCTATACATAAGCCAAACTAAAATGAAGTCACAGATAAAATTATTATTATTTATCATTCATAAAAACAACGTGTAAAAATTAAAAGTAAACAGAGTTAAAAATAGAAATGAAAATAAAAATTTTAAAAGAAAAATGCTTTATTTTTGGTCAGTTTGAAGAGTTTAAGAAAGATAACATTGATTGCTGTGAAAATATTACCAAGCTGGGACAGTTTAACTCGGGTGGTATAACTTTCATATTTAAACCATTTCTGACACTTATTGGAGAGGCGTACACGAAAAGGATGTCTGAAACACATCCCCAAGTGACAAAGACAAGACTTCACCTGTAGTAACCATGTGGATCAATGTGGGTATACAACTTACTTTAACACATATTATACCTGTACAGTGACAGCAAAAAAAATAAAACTTAAGTCTTGTTATGCATGACAAAATCTAAAAAATTGTTTTACCCGATTTTGAATAAAATTACAATGAACCTAGCTCCTAGCCATCAAGCTAACTCCTTCAGACATCTAAATATATATATACAACAGCTCAAATTATTGCACATAAGCATTTTAATTTTAAAATCATCAACAATATTTAAAACAAACTAAACTAAATCAAGTTTAAAAAAAACATAACAAAAGCAAACAGATGTTCCTCGGTAATGCTGAAGACTTTTAAAAAATACTTAACAAATTAGTTATTCTTCGTTTCTTTCAACAAGTACAAATAACGTATCGTCAACCATGCCCATTATGTTCTGACACTGACGGCCATCACAGTACCAAAACAACAAATGACCTACTAGTGTCTGTGAAGTTATGAAACTGCACAATTCAGGCCCAGTTTTTATTTTTTTTGCATGTAAATCAAGCATGCCAGGCATTAGTCGGAACATTGTGGGCGTGGCCGGCGATCCGTCAATTGTATTTCTTTTGGACAGAAGAATTCGGCAATTATTTATCAAAGAGAAATATATGCATCCCATACTGAACTTAGATGATAATAAGAAATTTGACATGTGATTGTAAAGAGGACTCTAAAATGTTCAGCCAGCCACTGTTTAATTCCTGGAAGCTTTTACATTACATGACTGTACAATCATTTATGATGCATCTCTATCAAATATAGGGACAGGCTTCAGTTTCACCATGATTACTTAACTAAAATTTTCCTTAACTTTAATCTGGTTAGAAAAATCTTCGTTAATTTTGAAGACATTCAGTAAATTAAGGCATCATTTTAAGTTTCAGAATGATTACTATGAAAGGATTTTAATACTATGAAAATTCTACCAGTGTAGAAACAAGTTTGAAAAATTTACTGGTCCAATTCTCAAATGTCAGCATTTTTTATACGAAAAATACATCTATAAAACCATTTACCACATAAATATAACAGATCAAACCGAAAAAATATAGGTCCAACCAACTGAAAAGTAACAGGTCAGAATGATAAGTTTCAAGTCTCAAACTGGTGGACTGGATTTAAATTTCAAACCCTGAAAAGGCTGAGACATGGCAATTACGATGCCAATATCTACTTTTACATTTATTTTCACCTACCTTTGGTAAACACACTGACAAGTTCACAAAGGCACCGTAATCTGTATGCACACGCTTGTTTAGACCGCCAGGCTGTCAAGGAGTCCCCACCACCCACCCCAAAACAAAAAGGGTAAAATTTGATATAATAAGCAGCAACAGGCCGGATCTTAACAATGTTGAGTTCCCTTTGGCAAACATGGTTAAAATGCAAGGATATTTTTGAGAAAAAAAAAAATATATATTACAGGTTTTTTCCAATGGAAATTGCTTTGAGCTCAATATCAACTCTAAATTGTCATTACTAAATATACTCAACTACATAATTAGCAAAGAATCACATTTAAAATCCTCTTCGATATTTAATTGACAAGACAAAACAGGCTCATCTTCAATTTCTTAAATGGCATGATTAAGTAAAATTCAATTATGAAAAACTTTACGTTTAAAATTTTAGGCAGAAATCAAAATTTAAAAAAAATATGATTGTATAAAAAAGACTGGAGCTGACCAACTTTCCTTGGATTAAAAATAGGGTTTTAAAAAAAGCATAAAAATGATATGTAATACTCATAATGAATGTTTAAAACATGGTTAGTGGTTATACAAACTATGAATAAAAACTTGCACCAAAAGGGGTAGTAGTTCTCACTATAATAAATACGCATTTATAAATTTAAATCTAAAAACAAAAATCTGGCTTACAGTGTGACTGGCAAACTAAAACCTATATCTTATCATTAGATACGTAAAACATCTTCTTGTGTTAATAAAAATTTGGGAACTCGACTTAATGAGAATTTTGCGAAGTGTCGCTGCACGGAAACCAGTCACTATGTATTATAACATTTTGATGATGCAGTCGTTCCTCGTCTTTTTTTCTGTCTCGTTGCCATCTTGGAGAATACTTCAACAAGTTTCTCTTTTTTATTCTTCATCCTTATTGTTCATGTTTGTTTTTTGTTCTTGAATCACAACATTTCCTTCCATGGAATCGCCGAAAAATGAAATTTTTTTCCCTTTCCTTACACCCTTACCATCCATATCTTCCACGTGACCACTTATAAAACTTGTCCTTCAATGTTTTTGTTTTATATGTCCTCATTTTTCTTCTAGAAAATTAGAACATTTATACAATATCACCAGTATCAACTTCGAAATAAAAAGTGTTAGGCAGGTTACTTGTTGGAAGGAATCCTATTGGTCAGAACATGACCTTATGAACTTTGACTTCAGAACATGACCTATGAACTTTGACATGACTTGTGGATGAATATTCTAGTTTTGACTTTTGTCTGCACACATGGATTTATTTATTAAATTTATTTAAAGTTCACTTATTAACTGAAAAAAAAAACAAAACAAAAAACATGATTAAATCAATATCTCTATTTTAATACATGGTTAATTTAACAAAAGTACAGGACTAATGGTCAGTGTTTTATCTTGTTGTGTTGGATCATTACCAAATCACAACTAAAAATGACCCATGGTTTGACCCATGGTTTCTTAACCATGGTGTAAAGAAACCATGGGGGTAATTCTGGCCTTATTGTCTTTATATATACTTTTTACTTGCCAAACTTCGTTTATTATCAAATTTCAAAAGAATCAATAACTGATAGATTTATTTTAACTATGAGCAATTGATGATCCATCAGTTTCTATATCATCATGCACACAAACCATCTGAAACACTTAGGACGGTCAATACCATTTTTGGTACTAGGTCTAGGGTCCGTAACACTTAGGACTGTCAATACCATCTTTAGTACTAGGTCTAGGGTTCATAACACTTAGGACTGTCAATACCATTTTTGGTACTAGGTCTAGGGTCCATAACATTTAGGACTGTCAATACCATCTTTGGTACTAGGTCTAGGGTCCATAACATTTAGGACTGTCAATACCATTTTTGGTACTAGGTCTAGGGTTCATAACATTTAGGACTGTCAATGCCATTTTTGGTACTAGGTCTAGGGTCCATAAAATTGAAACAACTAGAACAGTCTCTTAGACTCTTGATTACACACGTGGCGGGTGTAGCTAGCTAAACAGAAGGTGCTTACCCTTCCGGAGCACCAAGCCTCACTTCCATGGTGGAAGTTCACGTGTCTAAACTAACTTGTCAGTTCCAAAGTTTTTACTTTGTTTCTGGATTGTGATTCGGACATGGATTAGTATGTTTGTTTTTTATTAGGATATAAATACCACCCAGCTCAAATATGACCAGATGACCTCTACATTAGGTAAGTGGCACATCATCTCATGTCATGTTTGATCTAAATCAATCCATAGACACATGAGATATGGATCAGACATGATATTGGAAAGACAGAGCGAGGGATGGAGAGACAGATGAAAGGACAGACAGACAGGGTTATTCCTACATACCCCCTAACCTTCTTAGAATAATACAAGTGAGGTGTGCATGATTAGAGTGATTTATGACTAAATAATTAAGAATCTCCACCTACATCATGTTGGTCATCGATAGGATGATGGAGAAAACCAACAACCTTCAGCTAGTGAACTGACAAATTTTTCCACACAACTGAAAAATATCAACCAGTAACAAGAAATCCTGCTAAGGCAAAACCAAGTGCACACCAAAAACTGTTACAAAAGTGAAAACTTAAAAGGGCCATTACTCTGTCAAAATCAATTGAAATTAAACCAAAGAGGTATAACTCTGTCATAACTGAATGGAAATTAAGGCTAAGTCAAACATGACTTGTAGGTCAACTATACAATCAAAAACAAACATACTAATCCATGTCCGAATCACAATTCAGAAGCAAAGTAAAAACAAACATACTAATCCATGTCCGAATTACAATCCAGAAGCAAAGTAAAAACAAACATACTAATCCATGTTTGAATCACAATCCAGAAGCAAAGTAAAAACTTTGGAACTGACGTGAACTTCCACCAGGGAAGTGAGGCCGGGTGCTCCAGAAGGGTAAGCACCTCTGATACATCATACCAAATATGAATTCAATATCTCAACAAATAAAGACAAAAGGTCTGGAAAACAAGAGTTGGGAAACCCTTAACATTAAAGTAAGAATATAATGAACTTGCTTACAACGCATACATGATTAGTTCATAGTCAAATATTGGGCCTGACTGCTTTTCTATATAAGTCTATATATAACAATATAACGAAGTTAAAAATAGTCCCCAGGGTTTTGTTATAAATGTGTTTTACTGTAGTACCTTTCCAGTTTCACTGGGAGTGGCATTATAACTGATTCTGTGGCTGACTTTTTAAGAACTAGACACAGACAATAAAAACTTACCTATCGATTATCCTGAGATCTATTATGGGATGTATCTTCTAAATTTAATTCTATAATATTTTGTTTAGTGACTTCAACCTGCAAAGTTAAAGGAGAAACGTTTTATATAAAACATAATGGTATCACATTATTATGGATAAAAAAAAAGAATAGATGGTGTTTTATGTCCCAGTCAAGAGTATTATACTAATATTGAGACTTCACCAGCTATATGTGAAATGACAGTATTTTTTACCTTTGCATTGCACTTAGGACAATGTGCAAAGAGGGTTTTTAAACTTGGCATTAAATGTGACATGAGCATCGTTTTTTTTAAAGGTATTTTCAAAGGAACCTGTGACTTTCATTTCTAAATTCAGAGTGCTTGGTGAAAAAACAGTCACTATCTATTTCAAAGTCTTGGTCCGACCAAAAACTTGGTTCCAACCCATGACCTCCCACATACAGAGCCAGGGCTCTACTAACTGAGGTACTTCAGTGGCATTAATCATAGATAAAGCAAATAATTATAGATTCAGAATTTTCAGAAGTTAATCCTTGTTGATTAGGAAGTTTGATATAAAAGTGTTACAAAAGATTCATCAAAATAATTAGATTCAAAAACTATCTTTAAATAAAATAATAAACAAAAGGTTCAACTTTTAACAAACTAAAAGCTTGATATATACTTAAACAAGAGGCCCATGGGCCTTAACGCTCACCTGAGGAAGAGTACATATCTTATGCAGAGGTTCAATGGTCAATGACATTAATAAAAGAGAATATCAAAATTTCAGCAGTAAGGGCCAATAATATGCAAGTATTTTTGCAAATTAATTATAATAATTATTATATAAGTATGCTATATATAACATATCTAAAGTCAAGCTACAATATATTATTTATAAACAGCTAAGACATCTGTATATTAAAATGTGCATTAGGCCAATACCTACAATATTCTAATATACATGTCTATACAAAGAGTTTATAGTTTTTGAGATAATTAACCATTTAAGTATTCGTTTGCATCTATGACCTTGACCTTTGAACCTATGAACTTCATTCATATATCAAAATGATTGTTGTGCAAATGCCTACAATATTCTAATATACATGCCTATACCAAAAGTTTATAGTTTCTGAGATAATTAACCATTTAAGTAGTAGTTTGCAGCTATGACCTTGACCTTTGAACCTATGAACTTCATTCATATATCAAAATGATCGTTGTGCAAATGTCTACAATATTCTAATATACATGCCTATACAAAAAGTTTATAGTTTCTGAGATAATTAACCATTTAAATATTCGTTCGCAGCTATGACCTTGACCTTTGAACCTATGACCTCCATTCATATATCAAAATGATCGCTAGGCCAATACCTACAATATTCCAATATACATGCCTATAGAAAAAAGTTTATAGTTTTTGAGATAATTAACCATTTAAGTATTCGTTTGCGTCTATGACTTTGACCTTTGAACCTATGACCTTCATTCATATATCAAAATAATCGTTAGGCCAATACCTACAATATTCTAATATACATGCCTATACCAAAAGTTTATAGTTTCTGAGATAATTAACCATTTAAGTATTAGTTTGCATCTATGACCTTGACCTTTGAACCTATGAACTTCATTCATATATCAAAATGATTGTTGTGCAAATGCCTACAATATTCTAATATACATGCCTATACAAAAAGTTTATAGTTTCTGAGATAATTAACCATTTAAATATTCGTTTGCAGCTATGACCTTGACCTTTGAACCTATGACCTTCATTCATATATCAAAATGATCGCTAGGCCAATACCTACAATATTCCAATATACATGCCTATACAAAAAGTTTATAGTTTTTGAGATAATTAACCATTTCAGTACTTGTTTACATCTGTGACCTTGACCTTTGAACCCATGACCTTCATTCATATATCAAAATGACCATTGTGCCCATACCTACAATATTCTGATATACATGCCTATACAAACAAGAGGCCCATGGGCCTTAATGCTCACCTGAGGAAGAGTACATATCTTATGCAGAGGTTCAATGGCCAATGACATTAATAAAAGAGAATATCAAAATTTTCAGCAGTAAGGGCCAATAATATGCAAGTATTTTTGCAAATTAATTATAATAATTATTATATAAGTATGCTATATATAACATATTTAAAGTCTAGCTACAATATATTATTTATAAACAGCTAAAACATCTGTATATTAAAATGTGCATTAGGCCAATACCTACAATATTCCAATATACATGCCTATACAAAGAGTTTATAGTTTTTGAGATAATTAACCATTTAAGTATTCGTTTGCATCTATGACCTTGACCTTTGAACCTATGACCTTCATTCATATATCAAAATGATTGTTGTGCAAATGCCTACAATATTCCAATATACATGCCTATACAAAAAGTTGATAGTTTTTGAGATAATTAACCATTTAAGTATTCATTTGCATCTATGACCTTGACCTTTGAACCTATGACCTTCATTCATATATCAAAATGATCGATAGGCCAATACCTACAATATTCTAATATACATGCCTATACAAAAAGTTTATAGTTTCTGAGATAATTAACCATTTAAGTATTAGTTTGCATCTATGACCTTGACCTTTGAACCTATGACCTTCATTCATATATCAAAATGATCGCTGTGCAAATGACTACAATATTCTAATATACATGCCTATACAAAAAGTTTATAGTTTTTGAGATAATTAACCATTTAAATATTCGTTCAATTCTATGACCTTGACCTTTGAACCTATGACCTTCATTCATATATCAAAATGATCATTAGGCCAATACCTACAATATTCCAATATACATGCCTATACAAAAAGTTTATAGTTTTTGAGATAATTAACCATTTAAGTATTTGTTCGCGTCTTTGACCTTGACCTTTGAACCTATGACCTTCATTCATATATCAAAATGATCGTTAGGCCAATACCTACAATATTCCAATATACATGCCTATACAAAAAGTTTATAGTTTTTGAGATAATTAACCATTTCAGTACTTGTTTACATCTGTGACCTTGACCTTTAAACCCATGACCTTTATTCATATATCAAAATGACCATTGTGCCATTACCTACAATATTCTGATATACATGCCTATACAAAAAATTCATAGTTTTGCAGATAATTAACTATTTTGGTATTCTTGGACATCTGTGACCTTGACCTCTGAACCCATGACCCTGATCTATGCATCAAAATGATCGTCATGTCAATACCTACAAATAAATCAAAATCCTAGGCCATTATCACAAGAAATGTTAAAAAAATAGCATTTTTTTATCAAAGGTCAAAAACTGGGACATGACCTTAACCTTCGACCTTTACATCAATTGGAAGAAAATTGCAAGACAAGATCAACAGTGAAAACTCCATACAATTATCTTCAGCCGTTATGAAGTTATAACAATAAATGTTTCATTTTAAAAATTACATAATTTTACGCAAAAAACGCGTAACCTATTTTTCGTCTAATTTTCATGAAAAACACAATTTTAATGTTCCCAGGTATGCTGAATCCAAATATCCAATCAAAATTTGCCTGCACCTTTTGGTTTCAGAGAAGAAGATTTTTTTGTCTTTTTGCTATTTTTAGTAACAGCGGCCATCTTGTTGGGCGTGGCCAAACCCCAAACACAATTTTGAAAGGCTGTTACCTAGGCATGATAATCACCAAGTTTCATCAAATATGGCCCAGTAGTTTTGGAGGAGAAGATTAAAATGTAAAGTTTACACACGACGCACGACGGACGACGCACGACGGACGGTGATAGATTGCAATAGCTCATCTGAGCCTTTGGCTCAGGTGAGCTAAAAATTCATAGTTTTGCAGATAATTAACTATTTTGGTATTCTTGGACATCTGTGACCTTGACCTTTGAACCCATGACCCTGATCTATGTATCAAAATGATCGTCATGTCAATACCTACAAATAACTGAAAATCCTACGCCATTATCACAAGAAATGTTGAAAAAATAGGATTTTTTTATCAAAGGTCAAAAACTGGGACATGACCTTGACCTTCGACCTTGACATCAATTCGAAGAAAATTGCAAGACAAGATCAACAGTGATTATCTTCAGCCGTTATGAAGTTATAACAATAAATGTCTCATTTTAAAAATTACATAATTTTACGCAAAAAACGCGTAACCTATTTTTCGTCTGATTTTCATGAAAAACACAATTTTAATGTTCCCAGGTATGCTGAATCCAAATATCCAATCAAAATTTGCCTGCACCTTTTGGTTTCAGAGAAGAAGATTTTTTTTGTCTTTTTGCTATTTTTAGTAACAGCGGCCATCTTGTTGGGCGTGGCCAAACCCCGAACACAATTTTGAAAGGCTGTTACCCAGGCATGATAATCACCAAGTTTCATTAAATTTGGCCCAGTAGTCTTGGAGGAGAAGATTAAAATGTAAAGTTTACACACGACGGACGACGCACGACGGACGACGGACGACGGACGACGGACGGTGATAGATTGCAATAGCTCATCTGAGCCTTTGGCTCAGGTGAGCTAAAAAAGGTTATCCACTGTGAACATTGGATTTAGGAAATTTTATAAATCTTATGATAAAACCAGTAGAAGTGTAATAATTGATCTTAAATTGTGTTCAATCATCAGGTCCCAGTTTCACAATCATTCCATTACAAAGATTTTTCTTAACTTAAATCTGGCAAATTTTGGTAATCTTTTTTTTTGGAACTATGAATACACATTTTTGACTTAACTAAATAGAGATTTAAAATAAGCTTTATGATGAGGAATTGTGTTCCCAAATGTCTGTCTAGTGTTGTAAAATTAAAATTGGTATAACATATACTTTCAAAGTGAACTTCTAAATGACACCTTAAGTTCCTGATTATCTTAACAATTAACAAAATTCTTCAGATTTTAAATTCACTAGATTTAAGTTAAGGAAAACTTTAGTCAAGGAATGATTGTGAAACTGAGACACAGGTAATATAAGAAGTTAACAAAGCATGCAACACTGTACCACATACCAAGGAAGGACAAAGGTTTTTACATCTAGTTGTATCTTAATTAAGGTTTGCTTTGAGATTAAAATGTGACTTTTATATAATAATTCAATTCCATCAATACCAGAAAATTAAAATCCACATCACTAACATGAATAACATATCCACCAGACAGTCTGTTCAATAGCAGTGAACGTTTGTATGCTGTGTTGGTTCATATTATGTCAACTTAAATATTTTAACAACTTCCAAGTTCAATCATTTATCTTGACCCATCTGTGATTGGGATTTATCAGTGTATCACATAATTACCCAGACCATATGTGGAATATGCTTACATTGCATTTTCACTGAATGCAAGTATAAATGAACATTTTCTGCCAAGCTGCTGATGGTCTGGTTCATTTAAGAAGTTAAGAAATTACATTTTACTTACAAGCAAATTTAGTGAATTTTGATCCCCTGCAAGTAAGTACATTTTTTTGTTTACACTTATATTCAAAGGGGAATAAGTCAAAGGAAAAATAGCAAAACCAACTCTGGTTAAAAATATGTGCATCTCCTATCAATGTTGATGCTTTGTACCAAGATTTGTAAAATAGTGCTTTGTAGTTTTGGACAACTACTCCGGAAAAGAAGTGTCATGACAGTCGGTCATTTTTCTTTGAAAGGTGGCAGAAAATTAATTGATGATGAATCAATTTATGTTCAAAGATTATTTTCTGATGAATGATATTGTAATCTGGTCATACCATAATCTTGTTTTTATCTGATTTAATCAATATATACAATCCTTCACCACTATTGAATTAGACAAATTTATTATAACAATAACTAATATTGATTAAAAAATAATACAACCCACTTTTCTACACCAAAAAAAGAAAAGCAAATGATGCCTTTCACTTATATTTAAGCAGGAACTAAAATTTAAGCGTACAAAATAAACGACATTGAAGTTTTGGAATACCTCATGTTGTATTGTTTTTTCGACCACTTCAATTGTTCGTAAACTTTTTTTGCCCGTTTTCTCATCATGAACCTCTATAGTTTGTTGCGAAACTTTCTCATCGAGAACTTGTGAGGATTCACGGACAACGGTTTCTCCTTCCTTTGTGTGGACAGTTAGCATTTTGTTAGTATATGATTCATTTTTTCTCTGTTAGTAGTAAGAGTATATAAAATGTGATGAAAAAATATATATATACTGTAGGGTAGGACTGTCATTGATAGATCCATATATCAAAATATCATCGATAAAAGCCATTGATATAGCAATACATTTTTTGAATATCGATATCAACAAAAATGGACGCCAGTTCATAGCTAAGGTTGGAGTAGTCAATGACACATAAATTAAACTTGTTGTTAATGTATTCTAATTACAACCCATCATTTTAATGTATCAACTGACACACAGAACAGAGTGCATATATAAGACAACACAAAACATGCCAAATATTGGCGGAAAATTATCTGTCTGTAAAAGATTCAACAAAAAATAAACTATTTTAATCAATTTTCGGATATTTTGATATATTGATTTATCTTTCAATTGATATATCGATATTCAAATTTTTATCAATGACAGCCCTAACAAATGATGAGAGTCAAAACAAGCAAAAACAGGGTTTAAAATAGTTTCATATGGGTTAGCACAAGACCAAGTGATTATGGGCCAACCTGAGCCCAGCTTATAAGCCACACCTTGTTTATGATCCAACATGAGATCAGTTAATGGGCCAAGCTAAGTCAAGATGAATATGACAGAACATTTTCAACATGAAGGAGCATTGGTAATTTGTGAAAATTAAATACAAGACTATATATTGTCGTCAAAAAAGACTATAAGTGAAATTGAACTATTTAATTTAAAAACCATGTGTCATTTTTTATGTTAGCACAGGGTAACAGCATTCATCAATCTGAACCCCTGTACATTTTCGTAATTTTTAGATAATTTTATTTGTATGTTATTAAAATCTATAGTATGGAAGAAAATTAACATACATAATGACAACATATTGCCATAAAGTTTCAATTTTTAAAAAAAAAACATTTTGATGCTTTCAAAATCAAATTTTGGGGAACATTTTATTTCTGTGAAGATTGTACACAACCCTATCACCGTAATGTAAGTTATCTTTGCTACCAATGACCTCTAAACTCAAACTGTATACCCGGTTTTGCTTGTGTGGCTCTACTGTACGTAATGAAACAGTAAATGGCTTAATAAATATAAAGGTCAAAAAAAAGTCAAAGAATAACGAGCTATAGTCTTCTCACTCTAAAAGTATGCTATAAGGGGGGATAACTGTAAATATATAATACAGGTCATTTAAAGGATGTAATCATGTTATAAGTGTCAAGGTAAATATTAAAACTACCGTAATCCTTCTATGTATTCGGACGAATTTTAATAATTTCATTTTCAAGTGTCCGGGAATTTAGAGGAAATATGAAAATTATACACTTGGAAAAATGGGGGTGTCCGAATATTTAGAGTTGTCCGATATTTAGGAGCCGATAATATGTCTTGCTGCCCTCTCGGTAATGCAAGACACTATCAACGACGATACGCACATGGATATCATCTATAGTATCAATTTTCAAATAAAGTTCATGTTGAAATTACCTTTTGTGTTGTTTATTTCACAAAAAAGTCGTTTTTTGAAGTGTTTGTTGACCAATAATCATGATCCAATGTGTAATACACATCGAAGGGCGCCATTTTTTGTAAGCAAATCGCGTGATTTTTGTCAGTAGTTCCCACCGTTTGAGGTTCACCGTTACCCCACTTCGTCTTCTGTCACTGTCTACGGTCAGAATTTTTATAATTAATAATGGTCAAGAATATTTTTTAGTCAAGAAATTCCACATTTTGTACGATTAAGAACCAGGACATGTATGAATGGGATTCGCCGTGATCAATAGCTTTTGTTAAAAATCGATGTTATCACTCACAGAACACAATAGTTTACAAATACATTGTTTTAACTCACGTTTCAAACAATTTTAATCTTAGGAAAAACAAAAATACATCGTAATGTCCATCTTCCCGTTTTCAGACAAATGAAAGTATCAGAAGATCGGGAATTCCCATTAGTTGACATGCACTGAATCAGAAGGGATTCCACAAGTTTCTCATCCAATGAAATTCATTGATAACGTCACTTCCTGAAAAAATGTCTTTGATGTTTGATTTGTGTGCCGACAGAACTTCTGGTCTCGTACGATGTTTCTTACCCACGATTTTTAATTTCAATCAACTTTCACTTTCAAAGAATATTAAAACACTTAATACAGGTATGGCTATATTCAGCTTACATTAAAAACGTAAATACATCGTAAAATACTTAAGTCCTCAAAGTTACAATCATGACTCCATCACGCAAATACACAACGCAACAAACACATAAAAATAACAAATTTTAATGTAAATTAACAACAAAACAACAACATTTTTTCTTGTTTTTATTCAATATTAATTATAAGTAATATGTATTGCTTGTTACGGGTGAATTCCAACAAAATCGCGTCCGGATTTAGAGGCAAAAAAATGCCGACCGAAATTAGAGGAAATTTGAAAATTATTGAAATTTCAAAATTGGGGTGTCCAAAAAGATAGAGGGTCCGAATATATAGAAGGATTACGGTACATGTATAGACTATAGGACA
This sequence comes from Anadara kagoshimensis, assembly GCA_021292105.1. Classification (NCBI taxonomy): domain Eukaryota; kingdom Metazoa; phylum Mollusca; class Bivalvia; order Arcoida; family Arcidae; genus Anadara; species Anadara kagoshimensis. The sequence continues at coordinate 6,170,093 of CM037863.1, forward strand.
AGGTCAAGGTCAAGGTCATCATTTGAGTGTTATAAGTTTCTAACTCCTCATTTGCTTTTTCAAAAGTGGAGCAATTTTTCAAACCCTTTCAAAATTTGAGTGAAGTAATTTTTTTACATTTTATGGCAAAGTAAAAATGTTTTCACTTATAATAAGGAAGTCAATTCTGGGATGGTGGAGGAAACCAGAAAGGGCTAGAAACAAATCACTGACCTTTGGAAGTAAAATGAAAAACTGACTTTCTCCATGTAGGTCCTGTTCTTGGTAAGAATTGAGAGGTATTGTTATCTATAAGGATGCATTTTAGACAACCTAGCTATAAGGTCAATGCCATAGTTACCCTGAGACAAGGTCAATATCAAGGACGTTATTTGGCAATTTTAATCTACTGTATTCCCCTATTTATCAGCTATCTTCAAAGACCCCCTGTTCCCCTATCTTCCATAACAAGGGACCACTTCCAATGTATATAACACTAGAATGTTATACAAGGTATGGAGACCAACCTCTCTTACAAGGTCTCATTGTCATTTCTCAATGGTCGGCTTCATAAGAGGGGAATCCCCTAAAATATCAATGAACAGCAAAGAGTGCCATAGCATAAAATGACCTCTATATCTTATTATAAACAACTGATGACTAAAGAAATTGCATGTTTACAGTGACAATGTTACTCAGAAGTGTATTAGTTCTAAACAGTAAGAGACTAATAGAAGTAAAGTTAAGATATTCCATTGTGCAAAATGTCTCTACATTAGTGTTCAACTCAGAATTTAGGTCACTGTGAGAAATTATTCTATAGTAGTGTTTAATCTGGGGGTGTCTGGGGTGTTTGGGTTGGAGAGGAGGGGGGTTATGAATGAAGGACCCTTCTAGACTTAACTATGCTTTTCCTAGTTATTATACAGGTGATTATATACAGCTTGTGTAAACTTTAAAAATAATAATAATAAATTTACTTCTTGTTCTCCATTTTGGCTCGGCTTTGTATCTTCATCGTCTTCATCATCTGAAAATACAACAAGTAAAAATACAGTCAAACCTGATTATAAAAGCCACCTAAAAAAACAGTAAAAGTGGCCTTTATATACAGGTCCAAATAATATGAATAAAGAACAATTTGGATACAATTTATTGGCCTTTATAAGAAGTTTGTCCTTTATAAGAAGTTTGTCCTTTATAAGAAGTGGTTTTTAAGGCAGGTTGGACTGTATTTACAATCTTAGTATCACTCTCTATATAAAGACCACTGCGTTAGCTCAGTTGGTAGAGTGCTTGCTTCGTAGGTGAGAGGTCATGGGTTCTTTCATCAAGCACTTGGCATTACGAAATGAAAGTCACAGTTTTTTCGGATGGGAACTTAAATAAAATGAGGTCCCATGTCATGGAAGTCATGGCACAAAAAAAAACCCCTGCTGTATATTACCACCAGTGCAACGCACAGGCATAATTTTTGCACCATTGCCTATAGCTGGTGACATCTCCATATAAGTTAAATATTCTTGACCGAGATGTTAAACATCATTACTTAATCAACTTTCTCTACAAGAACCCCTTTTTTACGACTGACATTATTTTTTGATGAACTGTTAAAGTGTAAAAAGTTCTGTCACGGCCTATGAAATGTAATTACATGCTAACTCCACAAATAGTTTTAATTGATATTTCTAATTCACATCTTCTGTTCAATCGTGATTTGTGTGATTTGCCCCAGACTTCTTTCACAGTTCATACTTTGATGAACGATTAAAAAACAAGCATCAATCCTTAAATGATTACAACAATTATGTAGGTCACCGTTTAGATTATCACACAACATTTATAAATACTTTCAGAATGTTTCACAGTCTGTTCAGCAAGATAATCTAAAAACAAGGTCTAATATTTTTGGTCGAGACGAAGTGTTTTGGACTAAAAATTATTAAAGTTTTCCTATCTCACACAATAACTGGTGTAAAATTTCAAAAGTGAAAGGTTTATCAATTTTTTTTTTTTTTTTTTTTAAAAATAATAATTTGCAACATGTAAACAAATACTTGTAACATCACATCCTATTTTGAATATAATAAAAAAGATATATTGTCATGTCACAAATATATCTCTGACATGATAAACCAAGATTTTATATCTGCTGAAAGGTTGTTTGAGATATAGCTTATTAAAAGCCGATTCAGGACAACTGTAGTTCATTAGCTTGGTGTTGAACTGTATGTGGCTTTGGATGGAGTACTTTTTATTTAGTTCTTTTATTGCACCAGACTGTAATGTTTAATTAAGTTAATGGATCCTGTAATATTTTATGATGATGATGTCCATATGTTAACAGATCCATTACATGATTATCTAATAATCCACACCTCAATAAAACAGATATATATATTCCATCATTCTTCCTTTCCATGGCACACTATTCCTGATGCACATTTATTTCATGGTAAAGGGGACTATCACTACAGCAATGTAACATCTAAGCTTTACCAAAAAAATAAAGTTTAAAAGAAACAAGGGAAGATAACTACTTACCAGCAAAAGCAAAGGGAGGTAACTCTACTTACCAACAAAAGCAATATCATTTGCAGTCAACAAGGGGAGATAACTACTTACCAGCAAAAGAAAAAGGGAGATAACTACTTACCAGCAAAAGCAATATCATTTGCAGTCAACAAGAGGAGATAACTACTTACCAGCAAAAGAAAAGAGGAGATAACTCTACTTACCAGCAAAAGCGATATCATCAGCAGTCAATTTTGTTCGACTAGTTTCTTGATTTTTTTCTTCCTGCATTTCTTGTGCTTTTACTATCACAGCTTGTGCTTTCATGGCATCTGCCTCTAATGACTTCATTCTGTATGTGGGGAAAATATAATCATAACATAACATACCTTATACACAGAAGATACTACTAGCATTGTATTATAAAGATTTGTAAAAAAAACAAGAAAAAAAAAAAAAACAAGAAAAAAAACAAGAAATCTGTGAGCTACTGCTTATATAACCCCTGCTTTTAACTAAAAATAAACAAAGTCAGTAAACAGGAAAGAGATTTTGAGTAGACTTGAAATTGGTGCTTGCAGTATGGGACCTCATACTGAACTCGCATACAAAATTTCAAATGGCTGTGTTTAGGAGTGGGACGATATATTAATTATCGATTATTATTGATATTTAGAATTACGATATGTATATCAATACAAGAACAATAAATTGGCAACTCTGAATTCCGGAACTTTCCATGTTTAATTTGACTTTTATACACACGGGAAGCGACGACAACTTGAGTCAAACAACAACGTGGATACTCCCGATTGGGTAAATGATATTATGGTTCCTAACAACTAAAAAATGTTACAATAAGGAATAAAAATATTTCAATATTACCAGGACACAATCCATAAAAATATTGTAGGTTGGTTGTAGATTGTGACAATTTATTTTAAGGTTGAATTAAGATGTTTTCAGACAGTAGGTTCTCAGATTTCAAGGCTAGTGATAGGTATCTAAACTGTGAAATGTGAAGTGGAAAGATTAGTGTTTTTTTTATCTTTTGCTATCTCTACCAGAAGAACCTAGTGTACAGTCAACCATAGTGATAAGTGCTATAACCTCTAAATGTGGTACAGTCACCTGTAGTGATAAAGACTCCACTAAAACTATAAAATTGGTACAGTCACCTGTAGTAGAAGACTGCGCTAAAATCTATAAATCTATCTATCTTTTTAACCAATTGATTGAGAAGTAAATTTTAATTCTATTAGTACCACTACTAAAACTACACCTATGTCTACTATATATATACATGTATACATAATCCCATCACCAAACACCAGTACAACCTTATATCCCCTAGTATTTTTAGTGGGCATATTCCTTCCTTTCCTATGGAGGTGATACCAAGTTCAGGGGTGTGCAAGTACAGTATTGAAGAAACAGATTTTGTTACATTCATGAAATAAAAGGGGAGTAACTTATATGTATGTATATATTTTTTTTTTTTTAAATGCAAGATTAATATATAAAAAGAGTGAAAAATCCTGTCCCTAAAAAAAAGAAGTTTATTTTTACTAACTCATGCAAAAATAAAATTAGCAAATTATCCCAGAAAAGAAATGAGAACTCAAAAATGCATTATAAGATTATTTTTAGTAAAAGATTAAAATAAAAAAAAATTAATAGTTGAGGAAGAAACACACCTGGCCTTACGCCATGCTGCCCTTTTCTCCGCTTGAAGTGCCCTCTCTTCTGCAGGAGACAACTGCTTCTCACCACCAGAGGGCACTTCAATGCCATCTTGTCGTAAACGTTCCTGCATACGTTTTTCAGCCTTAACTGTTCTCACCATGCCACCAGAGGGCGGGCTGATAAACAAGGACAAACAAGACATATATAAAGCAAAAGATTAAACAAACAAACATAAATATATAATATATACATGTAATATATTATATATAAGTACAGATTAGAAAAAAGTCCTAAAAGTCGTTAAAATTTGATAAAAAATTAACATGCGACATTCCTAATATGTCAGTAGTTGAAAAAGATATGTTACTATTACCTGGAGAAACAAAATGACTGGATATATAAAATTGTATGCCTCACCAAACCCTACTACAATGGCAAAACTCAAATGTAAAATATAACAAAAATATCAGCAACCTAGTCCCAAACAGGTCAAGGAAGGAAAAATACAAGTCTGCAAGTAAGTTCTTACTGGGTTTGTAAAATATTTTAATAATAAGTTAATTACAATCAAATTCTGTGAATTAGGACCCCCCCCCCCCACCAGTAGATACTTTTTGTGTTCAAAACGCCATAATTCCCAGGAAAATAAGCAAACCAACTCAGGTTCATGATATAAATTTATCTCCTATTAATATTGATGCTTTGCATCAAATTTTATAAAACAATGCTTCATAGTTTTGGACAATTACCCCGAACAAGAAGTGTCTGAATGTTCAAAGGGATGGATAAATCTTTAAATCTAATATCCTAAGTGGTCATTCTAGAAGGGGATATGGGGCCATTGACCCCTTATTTTGTCAAATTTTGTTCAGGTGTTAGTGGACCATCTTTAACATAATCTAAATGGAAAGGTATTTATGTTTTTGGGTTTTTGGCATTTTAGACAAAAGTCTTTGAAAATGGCCCCTTCTGAAAAATCCAAGATTGAATACTGTAACCCCCCCCCCCCCCCCCCCCTTTTCAAAGAAAATAAAACATTTTCAGCAGTAACCCCTATTAATATGATCAGTAAGACTATAAATATATTATATATAGAGATGAAAAATAAAATAAAAACAATATTCATGGAAAAGAAAAGTTTTAAGTTAAAAAATACTGTCTAAATCTTTATATTAAGGCCCAACATGAAATCAAGCCGATGATAAAAATATGAAAAAAAAAACCACAAAACACAACAAACACAAAAATAATACAACACTTAAAAGTAAATATAGCCTATCAATAAGTGTAGCCTACTTCTATGTCTAGCCTATCAAAAAGTGTAGCATATTTGTACTGGCTATCAGATCCTTTAAAAGTGATGCAGACAGTGAAAATCACATTGCCTCATCACTTGCCCTCTTATAAAACCTTAACCAAATTGAGGTATGGCAAAAAGTAAACTGACCACTGACCAATAGGATTTTTTTTTATTCTTAATTTTTCTCAAAACCAGAAATATGTATTAAAAAGCCTAAACATAATTAATAGATTTATTAAGCTAAGAACTTAGCATTTTTTGGCATTTTTCCAAACAATAAAATAAAAACTATTATGCAAAACAGTGAGATGAAAATACACACAGAACAAACAGTCACCAAAGGCCGTCCACTGATGGCAGAGTGTTTATAAACATGGTCGAGTTTAATCTATACAAATGGGTATTATACCGGATTCATTATTACTAAAACCCAGTTTTCCAGAGTTCATGGCCAAATTTTACAAAAAATTTCCCATTTTTTCTAGTTGTATCATTTTATTAACAAGTTACCAAATGTCTAATGTCAGTCTTTGTTCAAATCTTATTTCAAAAGGTCTCTGAATTCAAAACTTTCAATTTCACTTCAAACCGAAAAATTCTATGTCCAACTACTCTACCTCTACTAATTCATTTGTCAAAACTAACCCTATATATGATTTGTGTTCACTTTATTTACATTACATGGATTCTTCAATGTTTATAAACACTCTACCAAAATATTACGGACAGAATATAGATGACCTAGACAAAATGTTGGTGACGTGACAATCACTACATGGGACAGGAGGACACAGAACAAATGACAAACACTCACTAAAAGAACTAAATAAAATGTTGGTGACGACAATTACTACATGGGACAGGAGGATGGACACACAAAACAACAAAGAAGTCAGACAGACAGAGTGATACACCACTAAGAGCAAGACAAGATGATGTTATGGTGACAGTGTGTTACCTTGTTTGAAGACTGGCAGCATGGAAAATATATGATAACTTAATGATCACACAGCAACGGTAATGATATTAATTATACCATAAGATAAAATGTTATGATATCACACATCAATATATATATATTGAGTAACGTACAAGGTGCTTCATATGATCCAAATGTAAACAGGTAAATGCATTATGACAACACCAAACTAGAACTGTCTCTTTGAGAGCTAAATACCCCTGCCCCCAACATTTAATAATTTCCCGCGACCTTGATCTTTCCAATATGACCTTGGTTCAAGGTCATGACATTTGGACCATGAAGATTATTCATGTAAAGTTTTATGACAGTCGTCCAAATGATATGGTCAGGACAGACAGACAGACAGATATGGTGATTCTTACATAAGGGTATAAATATAGCTTATAAATGCATTAATCACATAAAGCTATCCAGATACGGAAATGGCATCCATAACAAGGTGGTATTAAAACAAGATGTCTGACAACGATAACATGTACATAAAACAACATGGTTATATACATAATGTTAAAGGTCTATTTTTTCTCCCCTTTTGAAACAATATATTATGATACGCATGGTGATACAGCATAATATGCTTATCAAAATATATCATGATATGAAAAATTTTTAATAACACCCATCTCTAGTAAATGCTAAATCAGAATTTTAATGGACAATACAAACTAGAACTGTCTCTTGGGAGCCAAATTCCCTCGTGCCACACATCTGCAAGGGTTTAATGTTTTCCCGCGACCTTGACTTTGGTTGAAGGTCATAACATACCTTTGGACAATGAAGATAATTCATGTGAAGTTTTATGAGTGTCCTCTAAAGGATTTATGAGATATGACCCGGACACACAATTTTACATGGACAAACGGACATCTGGACAGACAGACATGGTGATTCCTATATACCCCCTTTCGAACTAGTTGGGGGGGGGGGGGGGGGGGGGGTGTTAAATGGTTAAATATAAAATGTTAAAATTTTGGCAGAGTCATTACTTCAAAACCACTGGCAGTTATTTCTAATTCATCAAATGCCGAAGTGCACGATACAGCTATTGCAAATGAAATGATGTTAAAACTACCACCCAAAAACAAAGGAATATATACAAATGAGAGGGTATTAGGTACAGTCAAACCTGGATATAAAGGCCACCCAAGGGAACCTATAAAAGTAGCCTTTATGGGCAGGTGGTCCTTTTATAAAGGTTCAAATAACTGAATAGTGATTGGAATAAAATTTTACTGGTCTTTAAAAGGTGTTCCTTATATAGAGATGACCTTTAAGGCAGGTTCTACTGTATAAACAAGTGGTATTCAATATAATATATAAGGCTTAAAAAGCTCTGAAAATTCATCAAAATAGCATCGCTGTCATAACTATAAAAGATGATGAAGTTAGTGTAGAGAAGACTGAGGTGAAATTAGAATTAGAAATGTTAGTGGAATTGTTAGTGGAACAAAAAAGACAATTCGCACAAACGCTTGACTTAATTTACTCAAACACCTGACTAAATTAAAAGTATGACTAAATTCACTGAAATGCCTATCCAAACAAATATCTCTTGTATTGTCTACAATACAAAAGGAGAAATGAATCATTTCAAAACCCATTAAGGAATATTTGAGAAGCCCAAATTTAGCCCCATTCCCATGCTCAATCGTAAGTTTTACTATAAAATGAAATAAATATATATTGGCACACAACATTGACCTGCCTGCTTGATCTTTGATTTGAACATTAATTATGTACCAGTATAGGTTGTCCATGATCTGATGGCAAAGTATACAGAGAGTCTATTTTAATATAAGGGCAATTGTAACAAACAAATCCTGCGATGGTGTGATTATACACATACGGTGATAGGCTACTTGCACCTATATGGGTTATTTATACCTGTCCTAGTTTATAAAGACTCCGTCATAAGATCGTGGACGGTGTATGTACAAGGAACACACATGTTAATTTCTTGTACATCATGTTTATGCATTAACTGTGAATATTAACGCTACCCATATCTTGGCTATACCACCCTATATGAATATTGTCATAAGATCATGGATGGTCTATATGTGTATGTATAAGGAACACGAGTGTTAATTTCGTGTACATTATGGGAAACGTGCACTGTTTATGCATTAACTGTGAATATTAACACTACCCATACATTGGCCGAATCATCCTGTATGAATACTTCTAGTGCAAGGTCAAGCAGATATGTCAATGTTGTTAGCCTATACTAAAAAGAATGTTCAGTTAAGGCTTCTGGTTGATGAATGTTTTAACAATACAAAATTATCACACAGAAGGTCTCAAAAAGTCATCACCTAAAATTTTTCCCATAGGGAAACTACCTTTATACAGTAGAAATTTTAGGCAAACAAAACTACTGCTACTATACAAAAAGAATAATGAACCATTTCAAAAACCATTAAGGAATATCTGAGAAGCCCAAATTTAGCCCCAATTCCCAATCTCATTTGTAGATTTACATGTATCTTTTGACCATAAAATGTTACCCAGAGAGCATCAAGTATACAAATGAAGAAACAATTTGTTCTGTATTGTTCATAAACATTAACCAAGCTACCTATCTACTGTTAATACTTGTATTCTGGCTAGATGTTATGATAGTTTTAGAGTGAGCAAGTGTTTAAAAGTGCATCAATGTTAATACATTAATTTACTGCTAAAGAAATTAGTTATGATCTGAAAATCCATGCAATCATATACACCAGTAGTCTCCCCTTACTGCCAATATCTTCCTTAAAAGCATTAGTCTCCCCTTATTACCAATTTTCTCACAACTGCGACATGAAAATCCCTTGTTTTTACCGAAGTGAGATTTCCTTGTCGCACTCTAAGGTTGAGACAGGCTAAATGCTGTGCCTGAATAAACAGCTGTTATCTGTGACCCTAGAAGCTTTTAATAGACTTTAAAAGCAATAAGATCTGAGAAAAAGAGTCAATCGCTATTAGTCATATGAGATAGGGAAATCTTAACCCTCTGTCTAATATATTTGGTCAGAACTTGTCAAGCCTTATTCTGGACCAAATAAATAAAACCTTGGGTTGAGATTTTCCTATCTCATATTACTGGTAGCGATAGATTTTACTAATCTCCCTTAATACCAGTAGTCTCCCCTTTAGTCACTTATTATCTCCCTTACCTGGACAGGACTTGGTCATATTCCTTCTCTTTTGAAGTAGTTTCTAAATGTCCAATCCTACTGGTTAGTAATTCTTCTTTTGTCATACTATTGGCTTTTATTTCTACAAAATATAGCAATTTTTATAGTAACTATGAATCTTATACTTCTGCCTGATTTCTTCTTTTACTTCGGAGTTCACAAGCATACCATGTGGTCAAAACCCTTTATCATTTGTAACCTAGGTGAAGGGTCAGTCATTTTTACCTTTGCAGTGAGCTCAGGGCAATGTGCAGAGAGGATTCTTTAATGTGTCCTTTCAGGGCTCTTGGGTCAATTCACATTTCAAAATCTTATGGCTTTTTCACAATCATTTTGCTTATTTTCACAATTTTGGAAATTTCAACTTCAAAACAAGTATATTTGGATTTTTTCACAATTTTGGCCATAATGATACTTTTTTACAATTGTTAGGGCCCTGGCCCCATTCACCTAAGGGAGTGAGCCTTGCCTGCTCACCAAGTATTTTCCCCCTATAGTGATACATCCCCTCCTAGTTAAGCCAATGACACATAACTCTCCCATTCAGGCTATGTGTTTACCAACTGTAATCACAATCAGTATCTTGTGACAAACTTAACCCCAGAATGAGAAATAGCAACTTCAACTTTGACATACATGAAACTAATAAGGCATTGTTTTCATATCCTATCAAAAACAAAGATACTAATCCATGTCTGAATCACAAACCAGAAGCAAAGTAAAAACTCTGAAACTGACAAGTTAGGTTAACATGTGAACTTCTACCAGTGAAGTGAGGCGGGGTGCTCGGGAAGGGTATGCACCTCCTGTTTAGCTAGCTACACCTGCCATGAGTATAATCAAAACTAAATTATATAAGTCAATTAAACTTATGACAATCTGTATGTCAATATACTAACCTTTAATAGTTTTGATAGCCTTACATATGTAATTGATGGAGAGAATGACACAAGGAAGGAAACTCGAATTCAATATCCCCCTCTTTCTTCGAAACAAAACAGACAACACACAGAGAAGTGTCAGGAAAAAAATCAACAGAATGAAAAAAATGTTATAAGATAAAACACAAAGGAAAAAAAAACAAAGGAATAAATCAAAGTACTGAAGGTACTGAAGCATCAGCTAAACTGAGCAATTTGATAAAAAAAAATGTGCACTTGAAACTGAGATTTGTCTAATGAATCAGTAACAAATGAAAATCATGCAAATAATAGATACTGTGATCGGGAAGCTTCTAACAACAAGTCTGCTTTTTATACAAGTTGTTAGGTTCTAACATATAGATATGTTACAATGGTCAAAATGGACATGCCACACAATGTTTATCAATTGAGTAAACTAAGTAATTCGCATAAATATAAATTTTCAATTTTTCAAAAACCAAGAGAGGCTACTAAAGACCCGACCCCAAAGCTGAGTGAAATATCTCAAGCGTAATGGAAAAAAGTCCAGAGAAACCATCATTTTGATAAAATTCACAAAGTGAAAGGGCATAACTCCACTAAAACGCAGCTGACTGGAAGAAAACCCAAACTGGATCTGTAATCACCACCATCATCATCATTATCACTCCTCATATCACATTTAGATTATCAACATGAAGATATCATCATCATCATCATCATCATCATCATCATCGTCGTCATTAGCAGCAGCAGTAGAACACATGCCATGACAATCACCACCACCATTATATTAAGCATTTTCAGAAATCCTCATGTTACATCATTAATATGGTCAAATCATCATCATCATTATCAGCAGCAGCAATACTGAATGTCATCATCATCATCATCATCATGTCACATCATCAGCATGAAGACATTGGCTTTGTCATCATCATCATCATCATTGTGAATTATTATCATCAATCGACAGCAGCAGAACTGAATGTCAGCACCACCCACACATCATCATCATCATCATCATCATCATCATCATCATCATCATCATACTGGCGGCAGTGCTCAGCAGTACTGAATGTCATCATTGCCACCCTCTGTCCCTCATCATCATCGGTAGCAACAGAACTCATGTCACCATCATAATCATCATCATAGTTCGTCAAGTCACATCGTCATCATCACATCATCATTCATAGCAGCAGAGCTTATTTCATCACCACCATCACTATCATCTTCTTCATCACGATAATCATTATCATCATCGGCATCAACAGAACTCATATCATCACCATCATCAACATCATTATCATATCTCCTCGTGTCACATCATCATCATGGTGACATCATCATCATATCTCCTCATGTCACATCACCATCATCATCATTATATCTCCTCATGTCATATCATCATCATCATGGTGACATCATCATCATCATCGGCAGCAGCAGAACTGAATGTCATCATCATCACTATTATTGTCATTATCTTCACCAGATCATCATGCCACATCATCATCGACATAGTGTCATCATCACAAAAAAAAACTTTCACCATGACCAGCTATTTCCCTTGACTTGCAATTGACAGATTAACCATTGTTGAAGTCATTAATTTTATTCATTGAATTCACAATTAATTTGAAAAAAAATAAAAATAAAAATAAAACCTTTGTTTTAGAAATAATTTAAATGTATTTAAAATTATTGTTGAATATATATAAATTGTCCAAGTGAGCTTCAAAATCCTGAATTGGTATACACCATCCTGACCACAATAAGCTAATAATCTGTACCTCCCAATTACAGAAGTTGTCCAGGCAACTGTCTCTTTCAAAAAAAGTTTGTTGACAAGAATTGTGTACAAAAGGGGGAAATATTCTGAATACGATTAATTGAAAATTAATTGATTATTATTTAGACAACTAAAATGTTACAATAAAATTACTTTGAATTTAAGACAAACTGTAAGAGGAGTTGAGTTCACAAAGTAGATACCCCCATTCTAATACTTGCTAAAAGTGACTAAGTTTCAAAGTCTGGAAAAATAGAGAAAAAAATCTTGAAATATTTCCATATAGTCAGGTGCACATCTTCAATATATATATAAACATTCTGTGAAGTTCCAAGGCTTTTGGTTGAAAACTGTAAGAGGGGTTGAGTTCACAAAGTAGGTACCCCCATTCAAATACTTGCTAAAAAGTGACTAAGTTTTAAAGTCTGGAAAAATGGGGAAAAAATCTTGAAATATTTCCATAAAGTCAGGTCACATCCTCAATATATAATAACATTCTGTGAAGTTTCAAGGTTTTTGGTTGAATCTGTAAGAGGAGTTGAGTTCACAAAGTAGGTACCCCCATTCAAATACTTGCTAAAAAGTGACTAAGTTTCAAAGTCTTGAAAAATGGGGGAAAAATCTTGAAATATTTCCATAAAGTCAGGTGCACATCCTCAATATATATAGAAAATTCTGTGAAGTTTCAAGGTTTTTGGTTGAAAACTGTAAGAGGAGTTGAGTTCACAAGATTGGTACCCTATTTTCCCCGCCCTTCGTTTCTGTTCTACTTCACCAACGGTGCTCTAGAAATCGGCAGAACTTAAGAAAGCACAATAACTGCTTTGTTCAGGGCTGCATGCCCAGTGGTCACATCATATTTGTTCATTTTATGTGAAATAAAGTAATGTGGCTTCATGAAAAGAAATTAAAGGTTGTAAAAACCATGGATTAAACTACTGACAACAACTTTAATCGGATATCCAGCTGTAAAAAACGATCTAATAAGGACTTGTAACAAGGTAAATAAATTTTATCTGAAAATTTTAAAACATCGTTTTTTTTTCAGTTTTGTTTAGATTTTGATTTTAAGTTGTTCTTTCTTGCGATTTATTTTATTGATTCAAAATAAACAACTGGAAAAGGTATTTAAATGAACATTGATGATGAAATTGTCTGTCTTCGGAGACATATGGTGAGAAGTGGAGTGTGTGCTGAAGATCGGAAGTATTTGCAGAGATTCGAGAATAAAGCATGTCTTTTTTATATTAAACTGATAACTGAAAAGGACGGGGTTTCATGATCATTTTAAAAGGGGCAAGGGTGTACTGGACTAAAAAGGTCAGTCACTACGCTATGTGAATACATTTGAGCAGGGGCATCGGGTGTCAAATGCAGGCATGCCCCAAAACACATGGCTAATTTGCATACGAACTACGGTATCAATATAGCCTACACAACTTCACGAGTCACAAACGATTTATCAACATAGCCAATGACTTGTAAATAAACTTCTTCTTTCAGTTTCGTATCACATTTTTGGGAATTATCTTTGATTTCTACTTTTTTGTTATGCATAATTTCGCTACCGGCAAACTGACAGGAATGAATTTTAATACCCAATGAAAGCGGGAAAATCCTCGTGACGTTATGATGAATATTAATGAACCAGGTCGGGATATCCCAAACACGAAATATTATTGACAATCAATTTTTCAAAAATATATATAATTTATCATCAAAAGTGATCCATGTTTAAAGTAATTTAACTTAAAAAATTGTTTAATGAGCATACTTTGTGTTTATTTATCGATGTCACTTTGCGTAAATTAAAAAAATCCAATATGGCGGCGACTGTAAAACAACCACATGTACAGCAATGTAGGTCAAAAAGAACGTCGGCGCGAACTGACAAGATCGTCATTTTTGTTGGGTTTTCCGAGGGGCGTATACTTAATGGATTTTTATGGTTTTTATCTTAAAATTGTCATACAAAAGTGAAGAATTAAAATATATATCCAGCAAAAACAATTTACGAACTAATACGCGTATGAATACATTTCAGATCGGCACATGTGTACATGATGAAAACATTGCTTTCGTAACTGTCCGGGAGACCCAATCACTCAGATTAGAGTTTATACATACCTGGGATACCGTACATGGAAATTCCCGTAATTTCAGTCGAAACGAAGGATTTGATTGGCTGTCAAGGTGAAATGAGAGCGGCGCTAAATTCGAAAAAATCCAACGATCGCTATAAAGCATTCAGCATGGCTGATGCTTTAAAAAGAAAAAACAAAGTTTTAAACTACCAAATACAAAGAAACGTGCCAAAAACATACAAAAAAAAAAAATTCACAAAGCTACGTTGTAAGGTGGTGTTGCAAAATTATCAAGGGAGACAATCATACAATTTACAACACAACATACACATAGCATACAATGTGTATCATACCTTCTTCCTCCCTCATTTTTTGTATTTCATGATCAGACAAAAATTTAAATTTGGCTGAAAATTAAAAGACATAAATCTCTAAATAATCTTACAGATCTTACTAAACTATCACATTTTATTTTGAAAATAAGTATTTTTTTCAGAATATCTGGCATATTCCTTTAAAATCCCAAACTTGGGTTTTCCAATAAAGAGGATAAGCAGTGTTATATCTATATAAGGCCTATGAACCCTAAATATAATTCCAGACTCAAAAAAATAAATACTATCTATAGTTAAAATACGTATGCTTCGATATTATTTATATAACCTGCCCCTGGGGCGGAGCATTAGTGTGATAATGAACAATATATATGCATCATTGTTATTAATCTTACCTGGTCCTTGGGGCGGAGCATCAGTGTGATCATGTACAATATACATCATTGTTATTAATCTTACCTGGTCCTTGGGGCGGAGCATCAGTGTGATCATGTACAATATACATCATTGTTATTAATCTTACCTGGTCCTTGGGGCGGAGCATCAGTGTGATCATGTACAATATACATCATTGTTATTAATCTTACCTGGTCTTTGGGGCGGAGCATCAGTGTGATCATGTACAATAACATCATTGTTATTGATCTTACCTGGTCCTTGGGGCGGAGCATCAGTGTGATAATGACAATATGCATCATTGTTATTAATCTTACCTGGTCCTTGGGGCGGAGCATCAGTGTGATCATGTACAATATTCTTTTTAAAATATTGCTTTTTCAAAAGAATTGCAAAAAGAAGGAAGCTCTTTCTTTATTATAGTTAGGAACTTCGTTGACCGGAGGCGTTTGCTAAAATTAAAAAATAAATTCTTAATTAAGGTCTCTCAAGACACTTTTACCTGTTTTGTTAAAAAGACTAATAGACATGACTATTTTTAGAATTTCATACTTGCCTACAATTTCTTGAGACTAGGGGTAAGTTTGAGTAAAATTTGATCACATGTTTTACAAAATCAGTCGTAAGGATTCATGTATTTGAGTTATCAAAAATATGGATATGCTGTATAATACTCAGGTTTGAATTTTTTATCCCATTGTTTATTTCCTCATTTTAATTTGCAGCTAAAGATTCTGATTGGCACTATACTATCATGACCATGACATTACGAAGCCATTTTTAAACAAATGTACAACACTGGATCCCTGTCTTGCACACTTGGACAGTAGTTACACATTGCCCTTTGCTCAAATTAAATTGGAATAAGTTGTCATTTCACTATAAATATGGACTAGAAAACAAGTTTCAACTCCAATTTCCAGAAATTATCTTTTTTTTGTCAAAAGTTTTAACTGACAATCACGAGGTTGTAATTTTATCTTCAAAGTTGTACAACTTATGCCAAAATCGTAATGGTAGGTAAGTATATTAGAGGTTTGTTTTAGATATTTCTTCATTTTAGTAAAATTGAATATTACTAATATTACACAAGCTTACAGAACTTTGGAACTCTTATACCCATGTTGAAGATTTATTTACCCAGAGAAATAATGTTTTTGTCACCCTTCAAAGTACAGTTGACTCTCGTTATCTCGAACTCGACGGGGAAATGCAAAAAGTTTGACTTATCCGGAGTTCGAGATAACCAATGTTAAAAACGACAACAAAAGGGAAGTAACTCGTACATGCCTACCGGATGTCGCTTCCGGTTTTATCTTGTCAAACTGTATATTGCCGTTTTCTCCTATATCGTATATATTCAAACATGATATATAAAAACTACATTATTTATTATTTGTATTTATAATTAAGAATGTAGTATATAAAAAATCGGGAGATTATCTGTTACTTGTTATTAGGCGACAAATAGTGGAGTCGGCTTTGGTTTCCATACCAGTTTCGCTTCGAGTACTTTAATCACCCCAAGCTTCCGGTTGTATTGAGTAATGTTTACATCAAACGCTTTCGGAAGCCATGTTCAGCTTGGCAGTAATTATAACACCTGCTAATGTCCTTGATGGTTTAATTGCTTATGCAAGGGATGATAATTAAGGGCTTAAGGAAATTGGGAGGTCAGTGCAATGTTGTAATTTTAAAATCAACACGAGCCCGACAGTCAAATATTTTTATTTGTGTCGGAATGTGTTTTTTCTACCAAAAAATCTGTAGGCACTGACAAATTTGATTTCTCAAAATTTTTTGTTCGAGTTAACAAATTAATTTTCCTAAATTTTTTGTTCGAGTTAACGAGTGTAATTTTCCTAGGATTTTCATTCAAGGGGACGAAAATATTGTTCGACATATCCGATAATTCGAGATATCCGAGTTCGAGATAACCGGAGTGATTTTGGTTTAATAAAGAACAACTCTGTTCGGACTTTTTAAAAAAGTTCGAGATATCCGGTAGTTCGAGATATCCGAGTTCGAGATAACGAGATTCAACTGTACCATTTTTGCTTTTTAACTTCGATTTCATTTCCTGTATGACTTGTTGTCATGTTTCTTACCGTAACAAGACTTCCAAGATATATGAGTTACTTCCCTTTTGTGTTTATGCTCCTCAGATGATTTATAAACACAGTTCCATGTAGTCCGGCAAGTTAAATTTCTATGTTAGAAAGTTCTTCGAAGGGCGATAAAAATTTCTATACGGTGTCTAAATTATGTTTTACAAGTTGGATATCATTTTACATCACATCAGCAATTTTTAAGGTTAATGAATTGAGACATTTAATTTCTGATTACTCTCAACTTTACATTGTGATTGGGAGGAAAACATTCAATGAAATACTTTTCTTTTTCAAATTTGATAAGATGATATTTTGAAGTTTCTAGTTTCTTTAAAGTAATCCAATTTTAACAAACAGGTGCTACATAACATATTAGGCATAGAGATTTGCATACAAGGATCATTTCAGTGGTTGTCAGAGAAACAAGACATATAAATAAATAAGAGATACATAACATGAAAAAATTGTTTGAAGAATGAAATATATTTAAATATCATTCGGGATAATTTCAATCCGAAGGTACAAGGCATTTAAGGAAACATAACAATGAGGATTAAAATAAAATTGTGAAAGTTACAGAACAGAGAATATGATAAAGAGTTATACAAACTGTGCAAAATATAATAACAAATCTTAAAAAGTCAATGTACAAAAGACAAGACACATGACGAGTGCTCAACTCACATCTTTTTATGAAATGGACTATAACTGTATTAGAATCAACATCATTTCTCTGAAATAGTCTATATATAACTGAATATATAATTTGTTAGCCAACTGTAGATGTTAAAACTCCAACAATCACCATTCTTGCCCCCCCCCCTTTTTTGTAAAAGTTCTTTATTTTTTTCCTATCTGATTTCCTGGGACTATTAATTAGTTCAAAAGAGCTTTGCAGAAAGCCAACATCTCCCACCCACCCACTTTGCCCAACACACCATGTAAAACATCAGGACTTGATCAGATTTCAATCAGAGTTTAATGACAATATCATTAAAAAGCATAAAAATAAGCACTTAAAATATTCAAAACCATAACAACCCCATTATTGTTTTGCTTTTGAAAAAATGTTCAACTAAAAAATCTAAAATAAAAATGCAAACTACAGCTAGCACTGGGTGAGCTATGACCAACACCAGCAAATTCAAAATAAATTTGTGTGAAAGGATTTTTTTTTTTTCAAAAATGTAAGACACATACAATTACACAATGACTGCAGTAAATTTTGTTTCACTGATATCAACTGCTCAGTCACGTTCTGACATTATAATGCCCCTTGATAACTATTCTTGTCATCTCCTCAAACTAACTTTGCCATCTCCTCAAATTTTATGCAAAGTAATTTAAACTCCTCTTTTTTTAAAAAGTATTCCACGATTTAATGATTACAACTGTTTATTAAAGAAAACTGATAAAAAATAAGAAGTTTGGGGAAATAAATTTGGGATATTAAAAATCTATGACAGTTAGACGAATTATAACTGATGACTGCTGAGATGGCAGAGTTATCACTACGACGATGAGCCAAAATGGCTGATTATCACTATGACGATAAACCAAGATGGCTGATTATCACTATGACAATTAGCCCAAATGACAGAGTTATACCTATGACTGTAAGTTGAGATGGCATGAGTTATCAAGGAGTATTAAACAAGGTATAACTATTTGTAAAAACATCAAACTAAGCCACGGACAAAAGCACATTCGTGGGGACACAACACAACACAAGGCCTTACAATAAAACTCCACTTTGACATCATTATTTCTTATATATGTAAATAACATTACCTTTATTTCAAATTTTTTGGCTGCCGGAAGACGTGATTGTTTTATGGGATCAATGACAACTTCAGTGTCATTGGCCAGCGTTGGCTTGGCAGCCGTTGGCGGCGGAGGCGTGCAAAATGAGACTTGTGAATCAACTGCGTCCCAGTCTTCTTTTATAGCCACATGTTTTGGTTTAGGGGCGATTGGAGGGCGGAATGTGGTCACAGGCTGGTATAAAAATGTTAGAAAAAAAAGAAATAATAACATGCACATACATGGAACATGC
Source organism: Anadara kagoshimensis (assembly GCA_021292105.1). NCBI lineage: Eukaryota > Metazoa > Mollusca > Bivalvia > Arcoida > Arcidae > Anadara > Anadara kagoshimensis. Next base: position 6,189,412 of record CM037863.1, read on the forward strand.
TGTAGTACAAAATAATCAAAAGTGTGTACAGAAGCAGTTAGGGTACAATTACTACAAAGCTTTACTTAAAAAAAATAGAAAAAATCATCACCTAATGTTTTTATTTATCAGCAAACCCAATATGATATATACAATTTCCTATTTTACAGTTTTTAGCATATATCAGCCTGACTTGCAAGACAGGGTCCTGAGGATTTGGAATCAAACATGCAAATCTTTTTGTTAATGAATTTATTCAATTTAAAATGTTTTAGTTCAATAAAAAAAACCAATAATAATAACTAGAAAAACTGTGAGCCACAAGCTCACAAAAAAATACCCCCCCCCCTCCCAAAAATCCATTGGATCAAATTTTTAAATAGAAGGTGCACATCTACATTATATCACAAAGATTGTGTGAAAGTTTCATGAAAATCCATTGAAGGGTTTAGGAGGAGTTGCGGATAAGAGATAGGTACCCTAAGGTGTAACGGAAGGACGGATGGACACCCCTATCACTATATACCCCCCACTTTTTAAGCAGGGGTATAAAAATATATATATCAGCCTGGTTCAGTTGCACAAAGCTTGATTACGCTTAATCATTAAGAAGGAATCACAAGTGATACAAATCCCCTTGGAATGAAGCAGTGTGTAATAAAGGGAAATAACTCTGTCAAATCAGGTTTGTCAGCTACAAAACACAAACTCCTCCATGATATTACCATAATAAAATCTTGTACCAAGTTTCATTACATTCTGTTGAGTTTTTACAGTGCTGACAAGGAAAGTGTTAACATACATACTAGGCAAGTCCTATATCCCCTCCAAACTGTGTTTGTGAAGGGATATTTAAACCATAATTAGTAAGTAATTTAGTGTTGTGCTAATTATGGTTTAATTAGTCATTAACTCTAATTAACCTTTGTGCAACTGGGCCAAGGTTTTTAATATTAACATTTAAATGAACCTTTTTATTCACTAGTTACAGAATCCATTCGTGATGCAGTTTCAAAGGAATAATTATTTTTACAGCCAGTGCTTTTGTTTCAAAGGAATAATTATTTTTACAGCCAGTGCTTTTATTAAGAATTTTTTTTATTTTTGTCAGTTGACAATGTCCAATTGATATAATACTACTGTGTAAAGTGATATCTGGAATTTCAGGAGGTGCAGTTTTCCAGAAAGACAAAACCATAGTTTTTTTATAGGGAAAATCAAACATTTCCATATCCATTGGATATACTAGTATTGTGTTAAGTGGTATCCTGTGGTACCCTGAAATATCTCATATTGAGGTCAATATCAATATTTTAAACAGCATTTTGTATGAATTTTCGTGCTAAGAGTAATTATACCCAAACTGAAATTATAAGTTTAGAATATGTATCTACAGAAAAATAATATAACTGGCCTAACTAGTCTTAACATTCAAAGAAACTACATATATTTAATTCTCATGAAAAATGAAATAAAACTGCTTTCCACATCATGTAAATATAGATTTCGTCAATGCAATAATTTAACAAAAACGCAGCAGCCCTAAAAGTGAGTTTCAAAACCAAGTTGGTCAACTATGGCCACCAATTTGAATTTTTAGGTGGCGAGTGGAAATTCCAAGTGGCCATGAAATCTGTTCTTCCAAATGATGGAAATTGAGGCATCTGTTAGGTATGGAAAACAAAAGTGCACTTTTTTAAAATTGATTTACAATCACTTACATACATCAGTGTTATGAAAAACAATAATGATGATGTAAAGTGTCCATTATATTGCCAGAATTGGGTAACAGTATCATGAACATTTTGTGACACAGAAATAATATCTGTTCTCTGGTTAAAAATTCAAATTTAAAGTGGACAAGCTGGCCACCATTTACAAATTTTAGGTTGCCAGACACAATTCCAGGTCGATTTGGCCACCATTTTAGTAGACATAATTGAGGGCTGCGCAGAGGTAAAAATTGGTATATTTCACCCAGCATACTGGCCTATTTTTACCGAACACATGATGGTCAAAATAGAATTATTTTACAGAATAATTGTGGTACAAAATTGGTCATTATACAATTAACACAATACAAAATGGGCATTGGAAATGAATCGGTTAGTGAATAAGTTTTAAGTCTCAATCAAGATTATTTCACTTATATCACAATGTCACCAGCTATAGGTTGAGTTGTAAATTAAAACCAGGCAACAGTTTTAAGGTGTTATCCACCAAAGGACCAGGGAGGGATTTGAAAAACAAAAAACCAAGCGAAGCATTACTAGTAAAATATGGCAAATAAATGATTACACAATCTGAAATAAAGTGTCCAACCTAGAAGTGAATGAATGGCACTCTAAAGGCCTCTTTTAGATTGATCACTGAAACCAATATAGGTCGACAAAGATAAACGGGCCTACTACTTATAAACAAGGGCCAGTCTTAACAACGCACATGGGTAATAAAGAGCATGTAGTCATTGGTATGTTATCATGCCTCTCGCGCTTTATTTATTATAGATTGTTCACAGTCTGCACACAATGTTTACAGCCAGTTTATTTTGATAAACAAATAAAACTGTGCAAAGGTGTGATAGCACCAACGACAACATGTTATTATTGCCTGTATAAACAGTGTGTCACTTTATCTTTGTCTACCTTTACTAGAAATAATGCAGATTACCAACATAAAGCAAAAATAAAATATACAATGAATAAATCATTTTTTGAAAGCAAATGTTACAAAATCAAGGCTAAGAAAAAATAAATATAACTATAAATGATAATATACATGTTACATATGTCAAAAGCAAGCTTAGGCTGTGGGGTCTAAAAGTCTCATCTGAAATAATTGATTTTGTACCCAGATTGGCAATTGATCCCCAGAGACCAGATAATGCAGGTTTTCGAATTAACAAGTGCCCAGTGGCCCATGGCTCCAAAAAATCATTTTGGGCCCCTAAATTTTTAGATTTTAGTTATTTTATTACTATTACAACTTTTTTTAAGTCAACAGGGCCCTCAACTTAAAACAGTTAAGCCTAATCCCTGCATTGGCACTAATTATGTGAAACAATCAATTATTTGGCAACATCATTTGACATGGTTTCTGATTATGGATATTGTGCTCAAACCAGGACATCATAATGATGAAACTTTTAGACCCAATAATTATGTAACCGAAGTGTTAAAAAAAACAAAAAAAAACAAAAAAACAAAAAAAAAACCTATATTGTTAAGTAGAAATAACTAATGTTAGAAACAGCCATCATTTTGGTATAACAGATATTTTTGATTTTTGGTTTACCCCATGACTATATCTCTAATACATTTTAACTACGTGAGCATGTCCTATATAGATTATAAATATTTTTTCAGATGGTGATGGCATATATTGATACAAACATAGACATTATTTCTACTTGAACATAAATCCTACATGTCTCTGAATACTATCCCTCTGTTCCCCCCCACCTACACCTCTCTCTCTCTTCTCTCATATACATGTATAAACATATAATCTTGTATTATTTTATCAATGTTCACAACATGATGACCACCTACCTTCGGTAATAGTGAAGGTTTAGCAGCAGTTGGGGGTGGTACTACTGGTTTTGAAGCAACAGGGGGCGGAGGGGGCTTTTGTTCCTGAGGCACTTGTTTTGACTCCTTCACCTACAAAGAAGTTTAATCTTAATTCAAAATTTGACAACTGTTAAACATATAGCCGCCTGAAAATTCTGCTTCCATCGTTAAAATGAAGTTTGTTCTGTTTCTATTGTCTTCATTATGATTCTTGGGGTGATGATAATTCTGGTTCTGATCATTGTAATGTTCCTTCAGCTATGTGCACAACAATAATTTTACCAATTTCTCAAGGATACGTGGCAAAAATTGCAAAATTTCTATTCATAGATTAATCCAGTATGATTTTGACTTCAGAATACAGAAATATTTCCCTTTTAAATATTGAACATTTTCTTGATAATTCTGAAATCTAAGTATACAATTTGAATACTTTCATTGACAGATTAAATTGTTATCTGTAAGCAAGCCCCCTAGGGTCTTCTGGAGATCAAGGGGCTACTTTGAGGGAAGAGAAACAATGGCTACAAGCTGTTACAGAACCAGTGGTTATATATAAAGGTTTAACAGTAAAGAATGATTAAATATAATGCAGCCACAACATTCATATATAGTTAATGTTTTAAGCAGTTTTTAACAAGGTCACAATGTCATAATATATATACACTGTAAACAAACTTTTATTCTCATGTGATAATCTTTAATGCATTTCGTGAGGACAAAATAATTAAGTTTGCCAGTGAACAACGTGATCAATACCCCTAAAAGTTTAAGCCAAATGTTTTGAAAAAATATTTACTTCGAAATTTCCCAGAGTAATACCACCATTGCGTGACAAAGTTAACTCAGCTGATTCTATCACTGATGTAAATAATTGTTCCACAGAAACATTCTAGGGTATAATGTGGCATATTGGCGATCCGCACTGTGAGAGTTGATCGCTGTGAACTTGTTTCCAAAAATGGTGTTATTTATACCAAATTTTCAACCACTGTAATTGTACTTAATTTCAAGCATTCACATTTTTGCATTTTTGTAATTCCCTACCTTTTCGAAGGGTGAAATATTCGCAAATTATTTTGACTAATTATAAGATCAAGAATATATATTTTACGTGGAAATAAATTTTTTGACTGCAAACAAGTGAAAGTTAGTAAAAAGAGGGTGTAATATTCGCAAATTATTTTGACTAATTATAAGATCGTGAGTATATAATATTTTATGTGGAAATAAATTTTTCAACTGCGAAAAAAGTGAAAGTTAGTACAACACCAGTAAATCTATACTTGCAGTATTGTCCATATCACAAAACTGAAAATTGTCGTGATAAAATGCAAAAGTTGAAAGCCGCAAAACAAAAATTTAGCCTGAAAATCACCTGAGTAAATTACACAGGTGTGCAAATTACATGGGTTATACGGTACATGATTGTATTTATAAGACTAGTCCGACTAATCAGCCAACTAAACCCCTGCATGTTTTCCTTTCTGCCGTTTTTGCCAGAAATTTCAAGAATTCAATAATGGAAGCTGTCAGACCACAAAACCCCAAACAAGTCAAAAAATAGCACTGTAGTGCTGTTGTACAGCGTACAGTAGTTGGGAAAATTGTGTTGTGGCAAGACAGAATATAACCGAAAATTCGGGGTGGGGGGGGGGGGGGTGTCGATCAATGCATAGTCCGACGGATGTTTTTTTTTTTTTTTTTTTTTTTGAAAAAGAAACAATGTACCAAACCATGTATTGCTGAATTAAATGGTAGAAAATAATAATTTCATAAATATATGAAAAAGACAATCGGTAATTAAAATTTAAAAAAAGTTGTACCCGATCGTTTTGTCATTTCGGATAGAGAGAAAAAGTTTTGCAGATCCTACCGTCGCTATGAGGGGGTACATTCTAGCGGTTGTATGTAACTGGATCATTTGCTGTTAATCTGGGTTTTAATTAACTGCTGATTATCACTCACAATATTCCCTAGCCCGAGATTCCTCTGGCCCGAATTTTTTTTTTTTTTTTTTTATCAATTTCGGGCCAGAGATCGGGCTTCATTATTTTACATAACGTGATGCCGTTGAAATCCTACGGCAGGGTAAGATTTAATTTGGCAGATATGTTCACTTTATTTTCTACGTTTCATGTTAATGGTGAAGTACAGTTGTTTTACCAGTTCCGAATTTTTACTACTGAATAATCTAAAATTTCAATCCCGTTCAATTAAAGGAATCGCAAAATAACTTTCTAAATTTGCTTCTACTTGAATGTATGGGCATCAATTGTTTAAATAATATTAAACTTCAACCGCTTCCTAAAAGGTCGACAGATTGTTGGTGACCTAGTTTAACGATGTAAACAAATTGTGATCACGGAAATGCTTTTTTCAAGAAAACATACTACCACGTGTTTTTGAGGACATGTGTCGATATTTTGGAATTAGTTAACATTTGTATTATTACACAACATAAATTTTATTTCCTCTGCTTGTGGACGACGTCTGCAGCAGCGCTTATATGAAACCCTGTTCGGAACTGGTAAAACGACTGTACACAACACTGTACGAATTATCTCCCTTTCAAGAAAGTAAAATCTAATCGATAAACATTTTAAAATATGACACAATTGCCTCAACATCAAAATACGTTATCATAACCTTCAAAATAAATTTAAATTTCCGTAGATTTCGCGAAGAATTAATTAAACAACCTGCCGTTGCTGTTCATTTCATAAAGAGTTATGATTTTACATCGTAGGACGCAAACTTCTCGAACTACTTTTTATTGTAAACATGAGATCAGTTCGCCAAATTGCAGAAATTATTAGGTGCATCCCGTCGCAATATTTTACTAGATTCCGAAATGTATTCCGAAAATTTATTCCAAATGTGCATATGTAACCAAATGCATTACCCATCTCAGAATACATATCTCACGATAAAACAGATATACTTCTTTCACGCTCATTTACCAGGCGCACTATTTCCAGGTGTACTCATATCTTATAATTTCATAGCAAAGAAGCTCGATATCTTGGAAGAAAGTGACAACAATGTACGCATTTTCACGCTGTACAAAAATTAAAATGGGGGTTTAGTGGGCTGATACATCAGACAATCACTGTGCAACCTGTATATTAAACGTCATTTACGACTACATTGAACATGTCGGACTAATATAAGACATGACATACTTCTGTCATAGGTTTTGTTAAGTTTGTTTACAGTATGTATATACAGATGTTGAACTTTTAACAAGCTGTATAGATAATGTTAATAAAGAGATAAGTAAGTATTTACCGGTACAGATGATGGTTCTGTTTTTATCTCTTTTTTCTCCTCTTCTTCATGAACCTTCCGTAAACGCTCCTAAAAAAATAAATATCCAACATTAGTTTTTTTTAAATATCCAACACAAGTTTTTTTTAAAATTAATGTAATTGGACATGTTATTTTTGTAAAGTTACTTTAACTTGTCCAGTCAATGTTTTATATGACTAAACATATAAAATAAAATTTATCTACACCTGTCACATGTGAAATCAAAATGGAAAGAATCAAAGAAACATGGATCTATGGGACGTCAAATGTATCTAGGGTAATTTTAGATACAGAGACATCAAACTTATCAACAATACTATGATGACGGCCATAAAACGTTTTGAGGGCCTAGATAAGCCTAGGCTTGCAATATCCCTGTGTCATCACTTCATTTTGAAAAACCTTTCTTTGTTGTACAAAGTTCCTGTAGCCGCAACAAGCTCTACCATAGAATATTAACTGTGAAACAAATACACCATAAGCAGGAGAAGCAGATGAGATTCATTTCCCTACCAAGCACCAGGACTAATCTATCATTCTATGTAGATCAATGGTAACCCATACTTTTTCTTCATCAGTGTTTTTGTAGGTAACCCTGGCCTATCTTCTTAATCATTTTTTGAATACCACTTTCTCATTGACTTAATACTGATCTGTTATAAACAAAATATCTAATTTTATGTTACTATGCTGACCCAATTCTTAAATACAAGGAACCTGTTTTTTCCACACCAGAGCCAAAAATTACCCCATCAATTCCATTTCTGAATTGAACACTGAATCAAGTTGTCGATGTCCAAGTCAACAAATTTGATTTAACATTAAACATAAACAAGAGGCCCATGGGCCTTATACGCTCACCTGATAACTAATGGCTAGCTGATGGATTTACAGAAAACGTAAATACTAAACCCCAATGACTTTTTTCTTTACATCAAAATGATCATTGTATCAATACCTACAACATTCTAATATACATGCCTATACAAAACGTTTATAGTTCTCAAGATAATTAACCATTTCAGTATTGTTTTATATCTGTGACCTTGACCTTTAAACCCATGACCTTTTTCTATACATCGAAATGATTGTTTTATCGATACCTACAACATTCTAATATACATCCTTATACAAAAAGTTAATAGTTTTCGAGTTAATATATCATTTCGGTATTGTTTTTGCATCTGTGACCTTGACCTTTGAACCCATGACCTTTTTCTATACATCAAAATGATTGTTGTATCAATACCTACAACATTCTAATATACATGCCTATACAAAAAGTTTATAGTTTTCGAGATAATTAACCATTTCAGAATTCTTTCGCATCTGTGACCTTGACCTTTGAACCCATGACCTTTTTCTATACATCAAAATGATCGTCGTATCAATACCTACAACATTCTAATATACATGCCTATACAAAAAGTTTATAGTTTTCGAGATAATTAACCATTTTGGTGTTGTTTCGCATCTGTGACCTTGACCTTTGAACCCATGACCTTTTTCTATACATCAAAATTATTGTTGTATCAATACCTACAACATTCTAATATACATGCCTATACAAAAAATTTATAGTTTTCGAGATAATCACTTCGGTATTGTTTCGCATCTGTGACCTTGACCTTTGAACCCATGACCTTTTTCTATACATCAAAATGATCGTCGTATCAATACCTACAACATTCTAATATATATGCCTATACAAAAAGTTTATAGTTTTCGAGATAATTAACCATTTCAGTATTGATTCGCATCTGTGACCTTGACCTTTGAACCCATGACCTTTTTCTATACATCAAAATGATCGTCGTATCAATACCTACAACATTCTAATATACATGCCTATACAAAAAGTTTATAGTTTTCGAGATAATTAACCATTTCGGTATTGTTTCGCATCTGTGACCTTGACCTTTGAACCCATGACCTTTTTCTATACATCAAAATGATCGTTGTATCAATATCTACAACATTCTAATATAAATGCCTATACAAAAAGTTTATAGTTTTCAAGATAATTAACCATTTCGGTATTGTTACGCATCTGTGACCTTGACCTTTGAACCCATGACCTTTTTCTATACATCAAAATGATCGTTGTAACAATATCTACAACATTCTAATATAAATGCCTACATAAAAAGTTTATAGTTTTCGAGATAATTAACCATTTCTGTATTGTTTCGCATCTGTGACCTTGACCTTTGAACCCATGACCTTTTTCTATACATCAAAATGATCGTTGTATCAATACCTACAACATTCTAATATACATGACTATACAAAAAGTTTATAGTTTTAGAGATAATAATTATAATCAGAGGTAAAAAAAATTAGGTCACGACCTTCACAGTTGACCTTGACCTCATTTTGAAGATACTAACAAGAAGATGTCAAAACTGAAAACCCCATGTCATTATCTGGTCAAATAGTCAAGTTATAACAATTTGAAGCTATTTTACGATTTTTTCAAAATTAAACGCAAAAACGCGTAACCTATTTTTTATCCGAATTTCACAAAATGAACAAACTATAGGCTTAAGACCCTAGAGAAGCCAAATATCACATCAGATTTTTTCTCCAATCAGTACTTTCGGAGAAGAAGATTTTTTAAGATTTTTGCACCCCTAGGTCACCTTGACCTAGTTATGGTAGCCATGGCAATGCCACGAACAAATCTGAATTGCACCGACCCAGACATGCTTCTGACCAAGTCTCGTTGAAATCTGCCAAGTACTTTCAGAGGAGAAGTCGAAAATGTGTGTTAACGACGCACGCACGCACGCACACACGCACGCACACACACACGCACGCACGCACGCACGCACATACACACGCTGCACTATACCATAAGCTCACATGACCTTTGGTCAGGTGAGCTAAAAACACATGGTCAGGACTGGCATATGACTTCAAGCCATTCATGGAAATTCCAGTGACCAATGTTTATGCCAATGAAGTTAAGCAGGAATGAATTATAATCCAGGAGACTCTGCAAATATTCAATTTGGACAACTAGACATTACCTTAAGGTTTTAAGGGACCACCCACCCCCTCCACTGACCTATCACCTGAACCTTCACTGATTACTCTAAGTTTACATGTATTACCTTAAAAACATCCTCAGTCTTTTCGACTACAGCGGCCAACATGACTGAATAATAATCCATTAAACTCGACATATTCAATTTGGTATCATCATTTTTAGATGATGGGCTTTGTTCATCTGGAGCATTCAATGCCGAATCATCATCAACATTTTGGGATGACGACGTTTCAGGCGACAGTTTCTCGGCTGGCTGAAATAAAATTCATATTGCCGGTGAAAACAAAAAACAAAACTGCTTTGGAACTTTTTTTTCCTTCACCAAGTACAATGTGACAATACATACACAGTAATGACTTCCAAAATTCTCTTTGCAGCATGTTTTATTGTTAGAAGAAGCAATATGAATTTTATTTAACCAGAACAGATTTTTCAGGGATAGCAATTTGCATAATGACATTTTTGGTTTCAAGAAATGGACCCATGTCCTGAGTACAAAACATTAATTTTTTTTTCCAAATAAATAAATAAAAATTTGTTTATAAATTTTCCTTCTTTAAAAAAGTCAGGTATATAAATATAATATTCTTTATTATTAAATTAGAGATGTGTCACCATCCCTGCCCCCCCCCCACCTACACCAGACAAAAGACATCAGATGGTCCCTAACATAGCAATAGCAATAGCTCAAATGTATAACTTGTAAAAAGGCCTTTTAATTCAAACAAAATGCATCAAATGAAATGGAGAGATTAATACCCTGGACCATTATTATAACCCAAAAATCCAGAAAACACAAGGGACATATTTCTGTAACCTTTGAAGCTTGGGTATGAAAAAACTTCATTAAGGGGACGTAACTCAGTTGTGGACCCTGGTTGCTCTGTATCATGTTGATTTGTGATAGGTATTCCAAGAAATTTTAGGGTTGTAAATAATTCTGAGAGACAGGCTTTGTATCTGGAGGTATTAATAACCACACAATGGATTAAGTAAAAATAAACAAATACAAGTTTAGCTTTTAGTTAATGAGTGTCACAGTGTAACAAATAACATCACTGAGCATGCAAACTATTCCTCTCACCATCCTCAGCCAACCAAATTGGTAATTTTCACAAACAAATTTCTTTATCACCTAGACCTATTATCCCAAAAAAAACCCACCAAGATGATGGTAAACCCATCACTGAGAGAGACAGACATGGAAACAAAATGTTTCCATAAACAAGTGGTGGGATGTAAATATCCAATAATCTTTATCAACCAACCAACCCCCTTCCCCCAACTGCACACATATATAAGTGGTGGTAGGATATGACAAGCAAATTCTGTTTTTTGTGATTTGTACTTATGTTCAAAGGGCTATAACTCCCAGGAAATGATCAAACCAACTTGGGTTAATGATATGTACATCACCTATTAAGTTGATACTTCACACCCAAGTTTCTTGAAACAGTGCTTCCTAGTTTTAAGAATTAGAGTCTGTGAACATGAAATGTCTGGACTAAAAAACTGCTCTTCAATGTTGGTACTTTACACCCAAGTTTCTTGCAACAGTGCTTTATAGTTTTGGAGAATTACTCTCTGCGAACAACAAGCGTCTGGACATAAGGATGGAATTTCAAATTTATTATCCCCCTCTTTCTTTGAAAGGTGAGGAATAAAAACACACACATAAAACCCCTACTACATTCACCTAGTGATAAGACGAATGGACGAACAAATGGATAATTATATTTAGTATGCCTGTTTCTTTGAAAGGTGGGGAATTAAAATACACACCACACACACACCCCAATCTTGTTACATTTAAGTAGAGATAAAAAAATTCAATGATTAGTAGAAGGAATATAATAAGTTAAGAAGCAGAGATAGACATATCAAATAGTTGATTAGTTTTCCATTATGTGTTTTTACCATTTTTGCTGCTTCTTCTTGTTCCCATTCTTTAGATTCTTGTAGGATGTCCTGTTCCTATGGTGACAAAATACAAACATGCAGGATAAACAAACAAAAACAATACACAGGAAAAACTGACCTATCTGACAAGGGTCTTACCAGTTTTTGGGTAAAAAATATAAGAAAAATAGGAATATAGTGTCAAAATAATAGGAATTTTATAGGAGTTTTCACTAAAATTATAGGAATATTTTTAAATAGTTTACACATAAAATATACATCAATGAACTCCTTTCCTCCCTTTTAAGCCATTCCCTTTCTTCCTTTTACTAACAAACATAAAATGTTCACAACTTTGACATGCAATTTAATCTTTAATTCTGCTAAATGTTAATCTTGATCCGATATGTACTAAATGTGGGGAAAATGTCCCCATTCTGTATTCCTGAAGCTACAAGTTACAAAATAAATAATAGGAAAATATAAGAAAAATAGGAGGTTTTTCAAATTATATAGGAAAAAGGGTCAAAATTATAGGAAAGGAATGGTAGGACCCCTGCTATCATGATTCCAAAAAAAGCTGACACATCAGGATTCTAAAAAACTGACCTGTCATAATTCTGAACATCTCGTCCATAATAAATATTAAAATTGCAAAAATCAAAAAGGATTGCAAATAAATACACCACACAGGATATTCACACACAACAATGAATCAGGGGGAGGGTTTCTAAAATCAATTTTCATGCATTTAAAATTAAAACAAACTGACAACCAATTCAAAGAGATTCAAAATTAATGCCTGTCGGGGTTCAAGACCTGTAACTTTTCACTTACAGAACATCATTTCTCCCATATCAAACAAGACAATCTCGCATTTTAACAGTGTACAATTTTTCTGTCTTACCCTAGGGTATGACAAGCTACACACACAATGACGTCACAATATGATTTTAATTGCGGCGTTAACAATTTATATTTTGATGTCATGGGTTCCAAAATGCAAACAATGTACTTTTTGCGTTGTTATAGCATAATTTTAACCATAAAAGCTTCACAAAACAGGCATCTATTGGATATGGGAGAAAAAGAATCAACCCCTGCTTTGTACTATAGGCACAGAAATCTGAACATTACGGATGAGATACTCTTTTTCCAGACCTTGGCAAACCTGGGTCTTGAAAATAAAGAATCTCATCCCTCAGTTTAAGATTTCAATGTCTTCACTACAAAATAGAGATAGATTATGTTATTTCATTTTCCATTATGAAGCATATCCAAGAAGAATGAACAATGGTATAGGTATCTATACTAAAGATGTCAAGATAGCCATTTTAGGATTTAGGATCAAAATGAAGACAAACCTACCTGTTTAATGATAAAGTTTTCTTCATCATCCTTATCAATACTGGACACAGATTCTTGTCGCACACGCATGGTGGGCATGAAGGGAATGGGGAGATTTGGCGACTCCGGGGACTGGACTTCTAATAATGCTGGATCAAACCCATCACACACCATAATGGTCATTTTATCGTTGACACTGCGCAATGCACGGACTGCCTCCTGGTGGGAAGAACCTAGTAAACTGGTACCGTTGACCTGTGTAATGTAAGATTAGTAATTAGTCTACAGGGTTAAAGATAAGCAGGAGCCTAGAAGCACATGGCCCCTAAAATAAGTCTGGACCCCTAAAGTTGACACATTTAACAATGTAGTTGTTTATTATTTTTACAACTTCCTTTCCTGAAGTGAGCTGGGCCCTGAATCAAAATTGTTAAGCTTTATCCCTGTATTGTGCAATTTTAAAGGGTGCAATGGTGAACATTTGGCACTCTATTGTATTTGTAAGTTTCTTTTCTGATACTGTAGACAACAAGGACATAGTTATATTTTTTATCAATGCATTATATCCCAGAATATATTTATGTAAACGACACAATTTTTATTTAGTAAATTTGATTTATCATGGTAACTATAACATGTGAGTATGCTCGAATCCACAGAAGATAGTGAAGTGGAGTAAAGGTGATTAACATGCAACTCCCACCATGTCAAGATTTATCACTGAATAAAGTTAGTCAGTTCTTGGATATATGAGGAAACTGAGTGACCATAGAAAATTTTCAGCAACTGAACTAATAAGTTAAGTTTTCTCTCACTTGGATTTTTCAAGAGTGAGATTCTCATCTGTGATCTGTGACCAAATGTTTGGACCACTCAATCACCTTTCTAAAAAGGATCAGTTCTTCAATTACCCTTCTAAAAAGGATCAGTTCTAATACAAAAGTTGATTATTTGAATGGGATTTTATGTCCCAGTCAAGAATATTTCACTTAAATCTAGATGTCACAAGCTATAGGTGAAGTGGAAGAAATTTTTACCTTTCCAATGCGCTTAGGGCAATGAGATACATATGGCAGGAAACAGTATCAGGACCGCTTCGTGTCTGTGGGGCAGTGAATTGCCACAGACTGTTCACATTTCATTGTTGATTACGTCACTGATAACACCAATCAAAAGATGTATCTAGATCTTATAATTCTAATCTTAAATTATAAGATCAAAAGAAATTTTTACTGTTTACGGATGAATTTTTAAGAAATATGCTTCCCGGAAAACCGAAGACATTGTGACGTAAATGGTGTTATCAGTGACGTAATCAACATAGAAATGTGAACAGTGTGTGGTAATTCACTGTCCTGCACACACGATGCGGTCTTGATACTGTTTCCCGCCAAATGTATCCCATATGCAGGGAGGGGTCTTTAAAATTTGCCATGCTTGACGTGACACTGGGAAAGAAAAGAAGACCAAAAGAGACTTGAAGAACAATAGAGAAGGAAACAAATGATATGGGCTGGCCAAGTTGGAGGACTGCTGAGATCGATGCTTTAAATAGGACTTAGTGGAGAGATCTGTGTCTCGGACTTATACTCCAGTAGGAGCAAAGAGGATAGGTAAGTAGGTACACAGTAAAATATTTCACTTGAAATTATGGTAAAAATGTGTGTTTGTGAGTGTGTGCTTTCACCATAAATGACTGCCTAAACCAAACATTTGCTTGTGTAAGTTATGCTTACCTCTAAGATTCGTTCACCGACTTTTAATCTGCCATCTCTACCCACAGCACCATCATCATTTATCTGTAAATATCAACAAAATAAATAGCTTGATGTACATGTATAACAAACATAACAATCACATCAAACTGTGGTACTGTTGTATGACAGTGGCACTTTAAATTTGTTATATACTGTAGTTTTTTTAAATTTATCATTACTATTTTTAGTTTGTTATTATTTTCTTTATTTATTTATTTTTTTTAAATTTATTAATTAATTATTATTATTATTTTAATGGTGTTTTATGCCCCAGTTAAGTAGGTCAGTTCTGAGATGGTGCAGCAAATTGGAGTGCCAAGCAAAAAACACTGACCTTCGGCAAACAAACTAACAAACTTTCTCCAATTAAGATTTGTCCTGAGAGGGATTTGATCCTAGGCTGTGAATGGCTATATACTAACTGTAGGAAGATGTGCTTTAAGATAAAAATCCGGAAAAGAGACACTCATTTCTAATTGGATTTTTTTCAATAGACATGAAGAAGATAACTATGCTTTGTCAGAAAAAGAAGTCTCTTCCAGTGGTTTCAGTAAAGCCAGCAAGGAGACAAAAGTTGTCTGCTACTTGTTTGGAATTGGATAAAGTTTGTCACCTACTTCCAATAAGATTACATTTTCTGAATATGTTGGGCAATACATATTACTCCATACTTGCTGTGTACTTGAGCACATTTGTCGCCTAGTGTAAAATTTACTGAAAGGGCTGCTCTTCTTCAAAAACCTTCATAATGCAGTATAGATATAGAAAAAATAACACTGACTTGTATTCTCTATACATGAATGCACAGTTTCATAATAAATATTTAAATTAAAAGTCAAGCGGACAGGTCAATGTTGTTTGCCTATACTTGAAGGCATTTAAATGTCTTACCCTGGATATAAATATGCCTTCATCGGTTTTATCAGTTGGATTTGCGAAACTTTTTACACCACCTTTAATACTCATACCAAGTTTTTCACCAGGACCCTTTACTATGGTTAATTCCTGAAAACAAAAAACATTAAATAAATGAAGATTTATTTTTAGACAATGTTCAGAATTGTAACACTTATATGTGGTAGATATTGTTCTGATTGTTTCCATAGCAACATGGTTACAAGTGTGTTTTGTGTCTATCAATAAGAGTAAGTGTTGATGTGTATGTGTGTGTGTGTGTGCATGTGTGTATGTCTGTTTATATCTGTCATATGTGTGTTTATATTTGTCAATGTGTGTGTGTTCGTGTGTGTGTGTTGGCATCAGTGTGTCTGTTTACATCTGTCGATGTGTGTGCATTGTATGTGTGTGTGTGTTTTACATGTGTTTGTGTGTTTACCCTTAGTCCTTCAGGCGGAGGATCATGACGGACTTTTAAATGAATTTCATAAGTAGGAGCTATTAGTGCCATTACAGCATCTTGATGTGAGGATTTGGTCACGTCTTTACCATTTACCTGTTATAAATAGAAAACATACTTATCAAGTGTCACACTGAAATAAACTCAAAGGGCAATAACTCTGCACAGCTCATTTAAACAAAAATAATTGTAGGAGGCACTTAAAATTTGCTATTTTACTGTCAGAACTTCTTACTGGTTTTGAAGTTCAGAATATAAAGTATTGCATAAAAGAACACATCAAAGGGCAATAACTCTGCATGGCATAAAAATGAAAATAAATATAAGAGACACTTTATATTTACTATTTTCACCATCTGGACAAACAGTTTCTGATGAAGTTCAGAATAAAAAGTATTGCATATAAGAACACATCAAAGGGGCAATAACTCTGCATGGCATAAAAATAAAAATAAATATAAGAGACACTTTATATTTACTATTTTCACCATCTGGACAAACAGTTTCTGATGAAGTTCAGAATAAAGTCTCGCATATTAAAACTCATCAAAGGGCAATAACTCTGCATGGCATAAAAACAAAAATAAACTTAAAAGAATATAAGAACTAGAACACAGCAATGTCATCTTCAGCCATGATTCTCCATGACAGTGTCACATGACAAGGTGTGTAACATGATAAATGGATTAGGGAAACCTCGGACAGGAACAAAATTTGTGTGGAAATATCTATACATATTTGCATGCTAACCAGGGCTCAAATTAGATTTTGAAACAGGGAGAGGTGACTTCTCCCTCAGCCAAGATTAGGGAGAAGTTTTTCAAAACAGGGAGAAGTTTTTCCGCCACGAGTGAAATTTACGTGGCGACGTATGTTCCCAATATGTTTGACTTTAAATGGGAGTATCCCTACAGAAGACTTGAATATTACATAAATTGTAATATTACTTATTGAATCCAAATAAATCATAATATAAATTTCTTCATAATTATCTTTAATTACATCAGTCAACAGGTTGATGAATCCACGACATGCATGGATGATCTCAGTTTAAGCTAATTATCGGATTAAAACACCTGCATATATCGGGAGTTACCTGTGTAGGTTAAATACACTTGTCAAAACTTAGGGCGACTAGAACTTCGCTTTTGGGACAGTTTAGGGCAAAGTTTTTGGAAACAGGGCGAAGATATGGCCCAACTTCGCCCTTATTTTGAGCCCTGGCTAACACCTCAGTATTTATCATTTAATTTCTATACAAACATTATATAACAGTTACTTACACTTAATATTCTATCACCTATATTTAAATTAGTTCTGGAAGCAGCACCATCAGGTACAATCTACAAGTAACAAGTTAAATCACCTTTGAATATCCACAGAAAGATTACCTTTCTTTTGTACCCCCCCAACCTTTTCAATTTGTACATCCCCACCCACCTTTCCATTAAGTTTTACGTAAAAAGTTTGAAAAATATTTTTTCACTGAAATTTTCAAAATGGGTTGATTCTGTCATTTTTGGCTTTTTCAGTCAAAATTATAAATTTTAGTCAAAGGGACAAATTTATTTTTCCCCCTGTATTTCTAACATGTATAAACCACTGCCATAGCTCAGTTGGTGGAATGCTTGCTCTGTAAGTGGGAGGTTGTGGGTTTGAAACCCGGCCAGGTCTGATCCAAAACTTAAAAGTGGGTAGTGACTGTTCTTTTGCCAAGCACTTGGCATTATGAAATGAAAGCTGTTCTTTCAGATGGGAACTTAAAATAAACGAGGTCCCGTGTCAAAGTGGGCTTGGCATGCTAGAAAACCCTGCTGTATATTTCCATCAGCACAACGCAAAAATTTCTGCACTTTGGCCTATGGCTGGCAATGTCTCGATTTAAGTGAAATATTCTTGATAGGACGATAAACACCATTACTCAACTCTAACATGTATACATTCTGTGTATTAAGAACAGGAGCGGGAATATTATATATCCAGTCTAGAGTATTTCACTGTATCTAGACAGTCAGTTCAGGGATGGTGGTAAAGTAAAGGTGTCTTACATCCAAGTCAGCAACATTTCAATATATGGATATGGTCACTTCAAAAATAGTGGTGGATTGAGTGGAGCAATGGTGTTTATGCTCCAGTCAAGATTCTTTTACAGGGATTTAGATTAGCAGGGACTCAATAGTCCATGCCTCCTAAAAATCAGTCCGGCTTCAGTTTCACAATCATTTCTTAACTATATTTTTCTTAAATTAAATCTGGCAAACTTGAAATCAGAATAATTTTTGCAAACTGTAAAGATATTCAGGAACTAAAGGTACATGTATCATTTTGAAGACCACTCCAAGCTTATAACACCTGTATTTAGTTTCATCAAAAATGTACATCCATAATTTCAACAGAGATTGACAAAATTTACGAAATTTAATTAAAGGAAAATCTTAGCTAAGGAATGATTGTGAAATTGGAGCCTGGGACCTCCAACTTAATTTACATTTTAGCTATTTATTACTATAACAGCTTCCTTTTCTGAAGTAAGCTAGGCCTTCCACTTTAAATAGTTAAGCTTTATCTCTGCAGGTTTTATCAAGGTGGTCAGTTCCTGGATGGTGGAAAAAACTAGAATTTCCAGAAAAAAAAACACCATCCTTCAGTAAGTAAATTAACAAACTTTTCTCACACGATCTGCCTACATGGAATTCAAAATGGAGTGAAAGACGCTGGAATTGCTTTAGCAGCACTTTAATCAATCCGGCCATAATGTAACACATAAACAAGGCATTGATACAATAAGTTGGTTGAAAAATAGAGGCAATATTTACCTTGGAAACAAAAACTCCTGGTTCTACAGCACCAAATGGATGACTCGAATGATCACTTCCTCCCACAATACTCAAACCGAGTGGACCACCAGCTTTGACTATTGTAACATCCTCCTCAGGATATAAAGTGTCCGGTAACATATCAACGTGATTCACTTCTTTACTATTTAAAATTTCCTTGTCAGGTATTTGAATTGTCTCCCTTTCAAATTTAACAGTATTATGCCCGCCAGATTCGACTGATTTTTCCGGTAAATTCACATAGTTAACCCTATTTTCACTTTGTAAATGACTTGCTGGTGGAGGACTAAAACTATCAGATAAGTTCTCTTTATTGTGTGCTAATGAAGAAGGACTAATACTGTCTTTAGTTTCAATGGAGGATGGTGATGTGGATGGTTTTGACGAAGTTTTACTAAAACCCGGATAATGAAACTTTGGAGGCTGGACAGTTGATGGCGTAGATTTCCAGTCCGATGACAGAGGACGTGGACTGACCGGTGCCGGCGACGTCGCTGCTGCCGGAGGTTGTTGTACCTGATATGGCGATGTCTGTGGTGAACTTGGATATGTGTATGATGATGGTATAGCAGCAGAAAACGGACTTGGACTCGTGTTACTGACTGGACTTGTTGCCATGGCAACCGATGACTGACTAATTGTAAATGTTTCATTGTGTCCGGTTGACGGTAATGTTTGATTCCATGATATCAATGGTTGATTGGCTTTCGTTAATTTTTCACCACTAGGTGGAGATTGTTTAGCTTCGTCTTTTGTCACAAATTTTTCTCGATACACAACTAAGTTTATTTCATTATCAACACCAGTTAACATAGAAACAGCCTGATCATGCCGCGCATCTTGCATGTCCACATTGTTTATCTGAAAAATAAATAAATAAATAAATATTTAATAATAGATAATTATTTAATATATTAATTATCAAAAAAAGAGAGAAATAGAGAAATAAAGTGTTTCTGATAAAAATGAGCTTAGCAGAGCATACCACAAAAATATCAACCCGAATCATTGTCATATCTAGTTTGATTGGAAATGTTCATCTAGTCAGTCATGGTTAGGTCTTTCAAGTTTTCCACTTTTAAATTTTCGGCAATGAAAAATGTGATTCAGTATCTCAATTCAGCATATATACTGAACCCATTTTAACAAAGAATTCTGTTTATAAAATAGAATTAACAATAAAATTTTCCTGGATTCTGGGTCAGCATAAGTTCATGTAGACTAAATTTACAGTCAAACCTCTGTTCAAGACCTAAGGGCCACCTGTTTTAAAGGCCAGTAAACTCTTCTCTCTCCATTGCTCTTTATCAATACTATCTGAACCTGTATACAAGAGGCATTTGTCCATAAAAGACACTTTTACTAGTCTCCTTAGGTGGCCTTTATAGACAGGTTTGATTGTATATCCAAATCTGTGATTCATACTCATCTTTTCTTTAATTCCCATTTTACCATATAATTCTGTTCAGAAAAATAGAATTATCAATCAAATTTCCCAGGATTCATGGTCGGCATAGGGTTATGTTGATTCATTCTACCTCCAAATCTGTAAATTCATGAATATGAATATGAATCACATCCTTCTAGAGCACATGGCCTCACTTCTCTGGTGAAAGTTCAGATGTTTAACCTAGTTTGTCAGTTTTTACTATGCTTTGGGATTGTGGTTTGGACATGGATTGGTATGTTTGTTTTTGATTCATCTATTCCTTAAATAACTTACAGACAATATTCTATCTCCAACTTTAATTTTATCGTCTTTATCTGCCGCACCTCCAGCTACAATTCTCGAAACATAAATAGCCTGAAAGTACACAAAACAAACTCACTATAAATACATAAATACCATGAATTACTGGTCATCCTGAAAAGGAAAATAATGTCAGTCCAAAAATTCCCCAAATTAGAACTTATAGCTCAATGTCTGTAACTCCTCCCGCCACCCCACCCCACCCCAAATTTGACGGTGAACCACCCAAGAGACCAGGACTATCAAATGTTCAAAATTACAACCAGAGCCACAGTCTGAGACTGGTTACTTTTGGGAGACTGGCTACTTTTGGGAATAGCAGTGTTCAAAATACCAAAATAACAAAGAATCCCACAATCCGAGACTGTTAACTTTCGGGAATAGCTGTGTTAAAAATAACAGCCAGTTCCACTGTCCAAGAGTGGTAACTTCTGGGAAGGACTGGTTACTCTTTCCATAGTCTCCTATAAATACGCCACAATAGGAAATGTTCACATTATCAAGACAAGGAACGGTTGAACAATTTTGACTTATTTTGAACACATTGTTTAGTATACAACATAGACTTTTCTTTTTATTTGCTTTAGAAAGTGCTGCTTCTTAATAAAATTCACTGTAAAATAAACTACACCTCTCTCTCTGTCTCTCTCTCTCTCTCTCTCTCTCTCTCTCTCTTTCTCCCTCTCTCTCTCTCTCTCTCTCTCGTTAGTTACAACAGCAAGACTTTATCAACAACATTGATAGTTATAAAATATATAAATAATATTTCCTTAACATGCATTTACACTTGCACAATAAGGTTATCAAACATATTGTATTAATGAAGCCATGTCATACAGCATACAATACAGACCTGTCCAAAGTTTAACACTGCACTAACAAAATGGAGCCAAACTCAGCTGCTGTTAAGTGGTCGAGATAGAACAGACCTGTCCAAAGTTTAACACTGCACTTACAAAATGGGGCCAAACTCAGCTGCTGTTAAGTGGTCGAGATAGAACAGACCTGTCCAAAGTTTAACACTGCACTTACAAAATGGGGCCAAACTCAGCTGCTGTTAAGTGGTCGAGATATGGATACCAGTGATTTTGTTTGCCAAAATTACTACCAAATAGAGATGGTTTCCCATGGAGAAAAATGACTAAAATTTTCCAATTCGACCTCTTTAATTATGAAAACAACAATACTGATTCTAGGAAGTTCTTTTGGGTAGTTGTCTTCACCCAAAAAAAGTTTCAGATATTGTCACAATTTAACATCCTTGCTATGAGGATCCTAAGCTATTGCAAACATGTCATTATGTAGTTTGCTGTATGTCAGAACTTTACATTTTCCCAATCTTAAAAGCAGAAGGTAGTTTTTAAGAAATGTAACAAAATCATTAGATACATAGTGGCCGAAACTCAGCTGGGAGATAAATAGCAGCTTCCAAGATACAATGTATAGCTAATGAGAGGCCAAGATCATGAGCTGCTGATTCTATACTGGTTTGTTAGATTAGCTGTAAACAGTCCAGCATACAGTACAGACCTGCCAAACTCAGCTTCCTAGTGATCAAGATATGGATACACAGTGGCCGCTGCCAGGAATTAGGTAGCAGCTTCCACAGGGTTGGTACAGACATTTGGACTCCAAATTTTGGAGACCAAAATTCAAGGGCTTTTTGGGGCCTTCGGGATAAATTCAAGGGTTTTTTAGGGTCAGACTTGTTTTGAGGGTCTTTTTAGGGCAAACCTCCAAATTTAAGGACTTTTCCAGGCCTGTACGAACCCTGTTCCAAAATATAGCTAATAAGGGACCGAGGTAATGAGCTGCTGATTTGGTACTTGTTTGTTAGCTTAGCGTTAAACTTTTCACAGGTCCGTACTGTATGTAACTTGTCTTCAACAAGGAAGGATAGGTGTGTAGGAATGAGATATCCTGCTTTATTTTCTGTACAAACAAACTTATGTAACTCCATTAAGTACAAGACAAAGAATATATCTTGCAGAATTTATTGTGTATAATCCATGAAACCTGTGAAAATTGAACCCAAGTACAGTAAAACCCTTGAAAACTCACTTATCTCCACAGTACAGTAAAACCTTGTTATAATGGCCATTCATAACTTTGACAAAGATAGCTCAGCTGGTAGAGTGCTCGCTCCATATGTGGGAGGTCATGTGTTCAAACCATGGCCGGGTCTGACCAAGACTTGAAAATAGGTAATGACTGTTCTTTCACCAAGCACACAGCATTAATAAATGAAAGTCACAGGGGTCCTTTGGAAGAGACCTTAAGAACTAATACCCTGTGTCACAGCAGGCATGGCACGTTAAAGAACCCTCCCTGCACATTGCCTTGAGTGCACTGCAGAGGTAAAAATTTCTGCCACTTCAAATAAAGCTTGTAACGTCTCGATATAAGTGAAATATTCTTGACTGGGATGTAAACCCCCATTCAATCAGAAAAACACCAAAGTGAAAACTGAACTCCAGTACAGTAAACCCCTTGATAACTCTGCCATCTCATTTATCTCTACAGTAGAGTGAAACCTTGTTATAATGACCCTTGATAACTCTGCCATCTCATTTATCTCTACAGTAGAGTGAAACCTTGTTATAATGACCCTTCATAACTCTGCCATCTCATTTATCTCTACAGTAGAGTGAAACCTTGTTATAATGACCCTTCATAACTCTGCCATCTCATTTATCTCTACAGTAGAGTGAAACCTTGTTATAATGACCCTTCATAACTCTGCCATCTCACTTATCTCTACAGTAGAGTGAGACGTTGTTATAATGACCCTTCATAACTCTGCCATCTCACTTATCTCTACAGTAGAGTGAAACCTTGTTATAATGACCCTTCATAACTCTGCCATCTCACTTATCTCTACAGTAGAGTGAAACCTTGTTATAATGACCCTTCATAACTCTGCCATCTCACTTATCTCTACAGTAGAGTGAAACGTTGTTATAATGACCCTTCATAACTCTGCCATCTCACTTATCTCTACAGTAGAGTGAAACGTTGTTATAATGACCCTTCATAACTCTGCCATCTCACTTATCTCTACAGTAGAGTGAAACCTTGTTATAATGACCCTTCATAACTCTGCCATCTCACTTATCTCTACAGTAGAGTGAAACCTTGTTATAATGACCCTTCATAACTTTGCCATCTCACTTATCTCTACAGTAGAGTGAAACCTTGTTATAATGACCCTTCATAACTCTGCCATCTCACTTATTCCCACAGTACAGTAAAACCACCTTATAATGTCACATCATATCTTTGCTACTTCACTTATCACCACAGTACAGTAAAACCTTGTTATAACGCCCTTCAATAACTTTTGCTACCTTGTTTAATTAACAGTATAATATTTTGGAAGTTTCCTTTATGCTTTTGTTTTTAAGTCTTGCTTAATTTATTGCCAATTCCTTAATAATGCCAAAATCTGAACAAATGACAGCAATTAATGTTTCACCGACCATGCCCACAATGTTCTGACACTGGCGGCCATCATGGTACCATAGCAGCGTCAAGGCAACTAATGATGTACTAGAGTCATTAATGTCACTAAACGGCACAATTCAGGGCGGGTTTTCCTTCTTTTTGCGTCTAATTTAAGCAATTCGGGGCTTTGTTGGAACATTGTGGATGTGGCCGGCGATACATCAATCAATGGATTGTAACTCTATGATAAACTATATTTACATATTCTCTATAAGTTCTCAGAGCTTTTTAAATCATTCCATTCAGGCAATGCAGAGTTAAATTGTAAAACGACATTCACTTTATACTGTATATTGCTTTATTTTTACGGTGTCAAATTTTCGCGGTTTGACGATGACTAGTGTATTCGCGGTGTCATATTTTCGCGTCTTATCTGATTCAAGGAAAACGACTCTAGCAAGATTAATGGGCTGGTAATACCAGTGTCTATTCACGGTTTTAATTTTCGTGGGAATACACTTGACGCGAATATAGCGAAAATAAAACCATAGTGAAATATAAGCATTATACAGTATGTTCTCAGAGATTTTAGTCTATAAGACTTGGACAATGTTCAAACTATTCAGACAATGCAGACTATAACATTACCTAATATATTTTCTCGGAAATTTTAGGTTCAAAAGACATTGTTCAAACTATTCAGGCAATGCAGGGTTAAATTGAAACTCTATGACATTCCCTATATGTGTTCTCAGAGATTTTAGTCTCCAAAACACTCAGACATTGCTCAAACTATTCAGTCAATGCAGGGTTAAATCATAACTTTATGATATAAACTATTTTCAGGCATTCCCTAGGGTCTCAGAGATTTTAGTCGCAACGTCTCAAGACATTGCTAAAACTATTCAGTCATTGCAGGTTTTAATCATAACTATGATATACTATCTAAGGGGGACAATCCATGCTAAAATAAAACACAACTTCATCATTCTTAATTAATATAATTATATTTCAGTAAAACCTGTATAACAAGACCACTCAGTACAATTCAATTATTTTGTTAGATTTTTAACATTTTTGGTAAATTTTAAAATTGGAGAAAATCTGAAGCTCTGAAATATAGCAATCTTCATTATGACATGCTGACAATAGTTATGATCCTCATTGCAAAGATGTACGTATCTAAAATTTTGTGAGTAAGGGCAACTATATTAAATTTGCTAGTACAGTCCAACCTGCCTTAAAGGCCACCTCTATATAGATGTCACCTGCTTATAAAGGCCAGTATAATTGTATCCCAATTGTTCTTCATTCATATTATTTGAACCTGTATATAACGGCCACTTTTACTTGTTCCCTTGGGTGGCCTTTATAGACAGGTTTGACTGTACATTATTGTTATTTGGGAAATTGTAGTGGTCAAAATGAAATTTTTTAGTTATTTTTCCCATGGGGAAACTACCTTTATTCAGTAGTTATTTTAGACAGACAGATGATGGTTGATCACAATAGCTTACCTGACCTTTAACCTCAAGTGAGCTAACAATGAATATCATACAGGTGGTCTAACATAGCAGGTTTTACTGAGTTTTCTAAGGATGATTTCAACATTTTATATTTCTTTTTTAAAGGCTGGTTTCTTTCCAACAACAAATTTTGTATGACAATATCATTCATGTACCATGTGGATACCCCCATGACACAATCTCACAGATTTTGTATGACAATTTTATTCATGTACCATGTGGATACCCCCATTCCACAATCTCACAGATTTTGTATGACAATTGTATTCATGTACCATGTGGATACCCCCATTCCACAATCTCACAGATTTTGTATGACAATTGTATTCATGTACCATGTGGATACCCCCATGACACAATCTCACAGATTTTGTATGACAATTTCATTCATGTACCATGTGGATACCCCAATAACACAATCTCACAGATTTTGTATGACAATTTCATTCATGTACCATGTGGATACCCCCATTCCACAATCTCACAGATTTTGTATGACAATTTTATTCATGTACCATGTGGATACCCCCATTCCACAATCTCACAGATTTTGTATGACAATTGTATTCATGTACCATGTGGATACCCCCATTCCACAATCTCACAGATTTTGTATGACAATTGTATTCATGTACCATGTGGATACCCCCATGACACAATCTCACAGATTTTGTATGACAATTTCATTCATGTACCATGTGGATACCCCAATAACACAATCTCACAGATTTTGTATGACAATTTCATTCATGTACCATGTGGATACCCCCATTCCACAATCTCACAGATTTTGTATGACAATTTTATTCATGTACCATGTGGATACCCCCATGACACTATCTCACAGATTTTGTATGACAATTTCATTCATGTAGTATCTGGATACCCCCATGACACAATCTCACAGATTTTGTATGACAATTTCATTCATGTACCATCTGGATACCCCCATGACACAATCTCACAGATTTTGTATGACAATTGCATTCATGTACCATGTGGATACCCCCATGACACAATCTCACAGATTTTGTATGACAATTTCATTCATGTACCATGTGGATACCCCCATGACACAATCTCACAGATTTTGTATGACAATATCATTCATGTACCATGTGGATACCCCCATGACACAATCTCACAGATTTTGTATGACAATTTCATTCATGTACCATGTGGATACCTCCCACATTCCGAACGGGTTCTTTCAACAAGCACTCAGCATTATGAAATGAAAGTCACAGTTCTTTTGGATGGGAACTTTAAATAAACAAGGTCCTGTGTCATGGTGGGCTAGGCACAATAAAGAATCCTGCTGTATAATGCCATTGATGCAACACACAGACAAAATTTCGGCACCTTCGCTTATAGCTGGCGACATCTCGATATAAGTGAAATATTCTTGACTGGGATGTTAAACTCTATTACTCAACTCAAGTCTAAACTGATTTCCAAAAACACTATGGGGAACCATTAAACAATGGCTCATTAGCCTTAACACTCACCTGAAGATATGTCCCAGGCAGTCAGTTCTAGGATGGTGGACAAGTGCCTGGAGACAACCACCAAACTTTGTAAAGTGAACTGAAAAACTACAGGTACTTTATACTAGGATCTGCTCAAGTGAAATATGAACCTAGGCTGAGGGAGGTTTTGTGATCAGACATAATGTTTGCAGAAGAAATGAAGTAAACACTTTATTATACCTCATTAGAAAATACTATGCTATCTGTAATTTGATTGGATCGTTAGATCATGTGATCAGGGTGGAGAAAACATTGTGTATCTCTCTGAAAACATCATATCCCACCGCTTCGGAACACACTGTGACGTCACAATGATATGACGTCATCGATGAAGAATCGATCTTGACGTTGTAGCGTTTGCCTCCGATGAGTTCCGATAAGAGAAAAAGCAATGAATCGGAGGACTTATGATTTCAGACAATTTTTTAAAAAATATTTTCTTTCTTTCTGTCTTTCTTATTACCATGGCTATCTTTCGGTATAATAAACAATTTATTGCCTTTGTGTCAGGGAGATATGAACATTTGAACACACAAAGGAATAAATGTATAATATGCCCCCCCCCCTTTCCGTGCTCACTTGGGACATGATAATAGGTCCTCAAAAGTATTCTAAGCCAAGGTATGACTAACAAATGGTACATGAATGAAATCATGCCTTACTGAAAAAAAAGCCAAAAAATTGATCAAAGTCAGAGTTGTGAGTATGACATTGAATCATCCTTCAGATACAAAAAACTCAAGATTACAAATATATAGGTACATAACATTACAGTTCAACAAAGTCTGAACTAGTTGTATGACCTTTGACCTTTATTTCAATATTAATTTAAACTTTTAGTGAAATTCTAGTATTTATTATTGACTAGATGTACATCTCTTATCAAACCCAGAAATGTTTGGAATGAAATGAAGTAATGGTGATTTATGCGGCAGTCAAGATTCTTCAATTATATTGAGGCGGTCAGTTATGAACCTCCAACCATTAGTAAGCCAAATGGAAAACTTTCTCACATAGAATCTGACTGAGTGAGATTCAAACAGAAGCAGTGAGCGGCACTGGATCTGTACACTGGCGCTAAGATCACTCAGTCAATGAGGCCACGTTATTTGGAACGAGATAGATAAACTAGCAAATCAGCAACATTTTAAAATCTGTGACTTTTAATTATCTAGGTAAAAGGTCAAATATACAGGTTAAAGGTCAAACAACCATGCCATACATATTGAAATTTTCAAAACTTAATAAAAAATAAAATTTATAATATATAATTCTAACAGAAATCTTAATAAGTGGATTTTTTGTGGACACACACAAAATAAATAAAAATGGTAAACTTATAGTAACAAATCATGCTGGCAATACCAACCTCTAGAAAGGAATATATTTGCTGCAAATGTGACAAATAAAAAATACCATCAAAAATAAATACCAAATAAATAATAAAAAAAACGACACTAAAATAACTGCAACAAAGAAGAGCAGGTACAACACATCTGGCAAATTTACACCGTCACTGCATACATACTTCCCAAAAAATTGACACTAGACCTCTGAACTGTGTAATAGGAAACATTTGGTGTAGTATAAAATCTGGACCTCTCTGTGACTCAAATTGGGCTGAAATTCTAAATAGCTAAATCTCTAAATTACAATTTTTCTATTATAAGAGAATTCACAAAATATGACAGGTTGAACTGAAATGTTAAAAGTCTGGGGTCTCTGATCTTGTTTCAAAAACCTTGGACATCCCCATTTTCTAAACCAAGTTCAAAATACTTGTAAATTCATGACGATTTCTTCAAATATACAATGTCATGTCTATGGAAAACTGATGTTTTTCAAAGAAAAAAAGTTGATTTATTATTGCAATTAGCTAGCCCACAGAGAGAAATGTTCTGACATTGTAAAACACCAAATGTTTCCCATTACTAGCAACAAAGAGCAGATACAACATATCTGACAAACTTGCATATTTACAATCATACACCTTGCAATTCTAAAACAGATTCCGCATTTCTAACCTTGATCTTTTTACTTTCTTCCCTACCCATAAATAAGTCCAGGACCAGATTAAGAGAAGTCATAAATAGATTTCAAACCAGTTATTCCATGCACCTTTTTTCCTTTCCCATATGTAATAATTATATAATCAAAAAAAATTAAATAAAAAGAATTGTTTCCAGTGAGGGGAAAATAAAATTCACAGATATAGTCAAACAACAGTAACCTGTCCGCTTGATTTTAAGTATTTATTATAGACTAGTGCATTTAAATATAGGGTACACAGGTAATGATCTCATCTACATCATACAAAACAGGCATTGTTTATGAATTATCCATGTTAACTGCACATCCTAACACTACCCATGTATCAGGTGGATCTGCCTATTAGAATATTCTTAATGAAAGGTCAAGTGGACAGGTCAATGTTGTTTGCCTAAAAACAAAATATATAAACAAACATTGTGTGTGGTATCAATATCTATAAACACAATCTATCATAGCACAGCAAGCATTTATATAACCAGAATATGTCAGCTTCTTATCATGGACTTGTAACAGATTTTTCTTAACTGAATGAATACATGAATGAATTTTAAAAAATTATCTAAAATTCCTTCAACCCAGAAACCCTCCAAAAATAAGTGATAATAATCTCTACAAAATTCACAGCTGATGTTCATTTTGTTTAAATCAAGTGATGGAAAACTTTCAATAAAAGTTATAATCTAGTAAAAAATTAATTTCCTCTTTATCCAACATCCAGCAACCAGTTTAATCCCAACAAAATTATCAATAAAAATTAGAAATACAAGAGATTGTACTTACTTGGTCATTGCCTTTAAAAGGAACTGACCCCCGACCTCCAGCTATACTAAAACCTAGGCCATTTTGATCTCGCATGAGCTTGGTACGAATAGTCTAAAAACAAACATAATATGTTAATGAATACAAAAAGAAGAGAAAATTAAGTGAATAAAGAATTCAGACAGCAGGGACTTTTCTTGGTTTTGTTTTTTGATTTTTTTGGGTGATCAGCACTTACATTCCAAGGGCCATAACTCCCAGAAAAAATGAGCCAACTAACTCGGGTCAATGATTTGCACATTTAACAATGTTGATAATTAAGTAAGTTAATAAATACAAAAAGACAAGCCAATGCACTGAATAAGGATAACATCACCAGGTAGTTTTTTCTTTTTTGTGATCAGCACTTATGTTCCAAGGGCCATAACTCCTAGGAAAATGAGTAAACTAACTCAGGTTAATAATATGAGCATCTCCTTTCAATGTAGATACTCTGCACCCAGTTGAATAACACAATACTTCATACTTATGGAGAATTATTTCCGACAAGAAGTCTCAATGAAAAGATGGAAAGACAGAAGTTTGAATCTAATATTCCCTTTTTCTGTGAAATCCAGGGAATACATAAGACAACATACATGTAACTGTTTTGATATAGGGTCTGGTACCATAAAATATTCAAGCAGGCCAGGATACTGAACTTTGTATTTTGATTTCAAAATGACACCTTAAATACTGGAAGATCTTAAAAATAACAACATTTAAGTTAAGGAAAAATTTAGTTAAGAAATGATTGTGAAACCATGGGCTGGTCATAAATAGTAGACTTGCCTCTCCGTAAACTTCAGCATCAGGTTCAGGTAAGAATGAAACTGTAGCAAATCCTGTAGTTCCTGGTTCTTCTTCCTTATTAACCTGTAATTATAATGTAGTACAATTTACATGTTACCATGGAGATGCTTGACCACTGAAGTGGTCATTTAAGGATCACTAATGATCAATTAGTTTATATGAAAATATTTTAATTCAAATATAACCTAATCTGCCAGCTTCAAGGTTTTTCCTTTGCTTTGGGAAAATTGTTTGGTCATGGATTAGTATGTTCAAACTTCATATTTTTTAGTTCTAAATAGCAAAAGATTGGAAAGGCATATGTACTGGGTTTAAAATTCAGGAGGCCAAGTCAAATGGTCCAAGATTGATTAATTTTCTGTCACACCTGAAACATTTTCTGAGACTTCTGATATGTATCGAAGGTAATAAAATTTTACAATCCTGCCCGTCTAGATTCAGATGGACAGATTGGACTGCAAAGGGAGCAAGGTAATGGTGTTTTATGTCAAAATTTTTTTATACAGGATGCAAATTTACAAACAAAGATTTGACCAAGTGGGATTCATATATCTAAAAAGCAAAAGAAGCTGTGATCCATAAATGGGGGATTTAAACCACTCAGCTAAAAACTATTATGACTAAGTTAGTGCCAGAAATGATATGAAAGGAAAATAAATATGCTATAGTTACTAAAGTCAAAATGATGACATTACTATGGAGTCTTTGACTTTCCTTAGCATGTATGTATTGCCAAGATGACAAATAATTTAAAGCATAGACCCTTACCTCTGGGACTGAATTTGGCACAATACGTTCTCTCCCTAGGATCATTGTGATGTCATTACCGCTTGCTTTCAGAACATCAACAGCATCATAATGATCAGCTTCTCGTAATGATATACCATTAACCTACAAATTATAAACACATCATCAGTCAACTTGTAAATCCAAACACAAATTTTTTTTCTCAATACTTCCCTAAACAAAGGGTTTTAGCTTGGTTGAGGGAAATATTGAGGATTGTTTCCCCTTGGGAACTTTATCCCCCTGAGCAAAAGGGAAGACGATCCTCCATATCAACTTGTTAGATAATATTCCCTTGGGAGATAATCCTCCATATTTCCCTAAACAAAAAACTGTATGTATGTATTAATTACATACTTTTACATGTACATGTATTTAAAGCATCATCAATAAGAGTCAATGAACATAATTTTCTCCATAAACTTGAAGTCCGTTCTTTGTCATTATCACCCAACGACTCTATGCCTATTAAAAATAATAATAATGTACTGTAAATAGAGCTGGGATACAGCAGAAACAATTACCATGGTAAATTATATGTACATAAAACTTTATATTTTTACCAATGATTTTGTTACATTTAATTAGTTCCATGTTCCTTTCCTTCCCAATTTTGATTACACGTGTGGCAGGTGTAGCTAGCTAAACAGAAAGTGCTTACCCTTCCAGAGCACCTGGCCTCACTCTCCTTTTGGAAGTGCACGTGTTTAAGCTAATTTGTAAGCTTAAATTTTTTTACTTTGCTTTAAAAGTGGGTTTGGACATTGATTGGTATGTTTATTTTTAATTACTAGCATTTGAGAAAATTTGCATTTAAAAAAAAAAAAAAATTGGGAAAACCTGAACATAATAAAAATAATATGAATGTGTGTGTATATGAAGTGTTAATGTGTAAAAATCTACCTCAAGTAATTTATCACCACAAAGAACGCCACATCTACCAGCTGGTCCATCTTCTGACACTCGCGATATAAATACACTCTACAAATTATGTAATAAAAACATCAACATATATATATAGTTGTATTATGCTTATGCTCATCTATAGGTAAACAACATTGACCTGTCCGTTTGACCTTTCATTAGGAATATTCATATAGAAGGGTCCACCCAATAAATGGGTAGTGTTAAGATACACAGTGTACAGGTGTACTTTATGAGGTGAGTATATCTTGTTTATCTACATGTGTAAAGAAAACGAATTTCAATATCAGCACTCATGGCAAAACTTGTCAGAGTGAATTAGAGTAATGGCCATGTTTCCATTAATTAATGGCAGCTAAACTAGTAACCTTTAAGGCAAATTTATGGAAAAAAATTACTTTAAAAGGGATTAACAATTTTGGAATTTGGCTACTAATAATTTGTGGATCGGAGTAATGGAATGGTGTTTTATACCCTAGCCTATATCAAGGTTGTCAGTTCTGGAATGGTGTCTGCAAAAAACCCACGATCGTTGGTAAGCAAACTGACAAACTTTCTGAAATTTAGATTTGTCCCAAGGGGATTCTAACGTAGGCAGTCAGTGAGTTGCACAGTAATTTATATGGCAGTGCTTTTAGACCAGCAAAGTTAAGGAAAGTGCAGTTATCTTTTCTGCAAAAGTAGAGTAGAGTTAAGTAATGGTGTTTAACGTACCAGTCAAGAATATTTCACTTATATCGAGACGCCACCAGCTATAGGCGAAAGTGTAGAAATTTTGCCTGTGCGTTGCGCTTATGGCATTATACAGCAGGATTCTTTAGCGTGCCAAGCCCACCGTGACACAGGACATCGTTTATTTTAAGTTCCCATCTGAAAGAACCGTGACTTTCATTTCGTAATGCCGAGTGCTTGGGGAAAGAACAGTCACTACCCACTTTCAAGTCTTGGGTCAGACCCGGCCGGGGTTCGATCCCACGACCTCCCACTTACGGAGCGAGCACTTTACCAACTGACCAGCGGTTCTCTGCTAAAATAGAGGCCTAGGATGACTGTAATGCTTATAAATTTTCTCATCGATATCCAGAGTGCCTGGCAATTATCAGGGGGCTCTACAATGATCAAGACCTCCTTTTCACCAAGTTTCATAAAATTGTGATTTATACTTTTGGGAGAATTGTGGAAAACTTTTCCAGACAAAATATGGGATGGATGGGCTGGAAGACAGATGGAAATGTAATAAATTACAGTCAAACCTGTCTTAAATGCTATCTTTATATAAAGGCCACCTGCTTTTAAAGGTCAGTAAAATTTTATCCCAATCATTCTTTATTCAAGTTATTTAAACCTGTATGTAAGGGACATCAGCTAATAAGGACCACTTTTACAGGTTCCCTTGGGTGGCCTTTATAGACAGATTTGACTGTAAATATCCCTACTTCCTATAAAAGACAGGGGAGGAGGGAGGGTAGGTTGATAAACACAATACCTCATCCTCTCCTTTATATGGTGTGGAGCCTCTTCCACCGGCGATGCTGATCCCCAGACCCTGCCCAGGCTGACGTATTATATGGATTGTAATTTCCTCCTCTTCAACAGCTACTGGTACCTGGGACGTTTGTGCTGGCTGTGGACTTAGGGGTAATGGAGGTGGCATGACATCAGTTGGTGGTTCTACTTCACCCATTATTGGCTGTCAAAGAAACAAAGAGATCAAAATTATAAAAAGAAAGAGATACCAGGCCATCCACAGATATCAAAATTATAAACAGAGATATGATATTGTAAAACTTGTTCTACTTCACCCATAATTGACATTTCGCCAACCATGTCCACAATGTTCCGACACTGGTCGCCATCACATTACCAAATCAGCGTCAAGCCAACTAATGACGTACTAGTGTCAGTGACATCATTAAACGGCACAAGTCAGGCCGAGTTTTTATTCTTTTTGCAACTAATTCAAGCATGTTAGACCTTTGTCGAAACATTGTGGGCGTGGCTGGCGATATGTCAATTGGCTATCAAAGAAACAAAAGATATCAAAAATAAAAAGACAGTGGCTTCAATAAAGCTAGCAAGGCAACAAAAATTGTCTGGTATTGTTATGGACTTGGATTTAGTTTGTCCCTTACTTAAACTAAGTTTACATTTAGTGTTTTGCAATGCTTATTACTCCAAACTTATTGCCTGCAGTAGGAGAGTTGTCTAATGCTTTAAAATTTACTGAAAGGGATGAAAAGATATTTCTTTTAGTTAAAATATGTAATAAAGGTAACTGAAAACACTGGTATAAATGGACAAGTGGGGGTATAAAAAGGAACAAAGGAATAATAAAGAGGGTTCATACAGAAATCTGGACTCCAAATTTAAGGACTTTTTGGGGTCTTTTCAGGGGTCTTATTTGCAAATATAAGGCCTAATCAGAAAGACAATTTTAGCAAATATATATTGGTGCAAAGGCAATTAAATCAATAAAACAATTACGTACAAGTCCAAAGTAATGACACTTAAAGTGGAGGTTGAAGTTAGGCGTTCAGGAGGGCCATGTACCTATAAATTGCCCATTTCAATGTAACTTATTAATTAATTAATTGATTATTTATTTATTTATATCAGTCTATTTGCAACCACTCAATATCAAAATACAGACACCCAACTGGCCAAATTCAAGGGCTTTTTAGGGCCTTCAGGATATATTTAAGGGCTTTTTAGGGTCAGACTTGTTTTTAGGGTCTTTTTAGGGCAAACCTCAAAATTTAAGGACTTTTCCAGGCCTGTACGAACCCTGATAAAGAGGAGTGAATGTTTCAATACTGATCTTTCCAATAAAATAGCTCAAATCATCATATTTATCCCATGTAGACAAACACTTATTTTTAAAGGCTTATAGGTCAGAAGGACTCCACTAACTACCATTCTAGAGTGAAAGAATCCATTAATACCTCATCTTCATCAGGTTTTTTATTGTCTTTTAATGCTGCCAGTATTTCTAGTACTTTCTCTTTAGAATCTTCATTCTGAAATATCCGTTTGTTTTTCTTGTGATGTGGTGTCTTTGTTCTCTTTAAGCCAATTTTTCGCTCTGCTTGATCCTCTATCTCTGGTGCGAATCCAACTTTTCTTTCTCTGCTTATGTCATTATTCTGTTGAAAAATAATCCCAAAAAATAAGTTTTTCATATAAATTCATATCACGTGTGAACAGGAATTTGGCACGAGTCTGTACTAAGCTTGGGATAATGTACATGTTACAAGATTTTACATACATTGTGCATTTAATTTTACTGGGTTTTTTTTTCATGGTGTTGTTTACCACATTCAAAATTCAAAAAAAGTTTGTAGGACTTAGAAGCATAAACCATTAATAATCAATCTTGTCAAGAAAATTGACGAACAAATTGTCATGACCAAAAGTATTTCCATCCTGTCAACCATAAAAAAGCCATTCATCATCATATTAATCATCATCATCATCATCATCATCATCTCATACACTAATATTAACCTAATTGGGATCTCAATCTAAGCAGTGAGTCTCTTTGATGTCAAGATTATTTGACATGTCAAGTAGGCCAGTCAAGGATAGAAGAAGGATCCTCTTTACCACCATTGCTATAAACATTTCTATATTTTATATAACAAATATCTAACCTCGTCATCATCATATTCGTCATGGTAACCGTTTCTATATTCTTCCTCAGACTCGTAACTTCCGTTCCTCTGTTCCTCTTCCTCGTCACTCTCCTGTATTTGTACAGGAGCTTCCGATATTGACACTTCTTTCATCAGTGGCTGCGTTTCTGTGGGCGATTCCTCCTCTTCACTGACTTCTTGTTGCCTAACTTCCGAGCGTGGCGGACCTTCCAATTCTGGAGCTGAAAAATAATTTGAATCTACTTTAATTACTTTCCTAATCTTTTAGAATCAATTAGATGTCCATAAGCACAGGTTCAAATTTTTGCGATTTTGTTATTTCCAACATTTTTGCGGAATGTAATACAGTCATACTGGTTATCTTATGAGCTTGTTATACTGGCCCCGGTTTCACAATTATTCCTTAGCTAAGTTTTTTCTTCACTAAAAATGTCGTTGATCTATGCATCTAGTCCGACAGATGGGTTGTTTTTTTTTTTTTTTTTTTTTTGGAAAAAGAAACAAATTTTTATGTACCAAACCATGTATTGCTGAATTAAATGGTAGAAAAAATTAATTTCAAAAATATATGAAAAAGACAATCGGTAATTAAAATTTAAAAAAGTTGTACCCGATCGTTTTGTCATTTCGGATAGAGAGAAAGTAGAGTTTTGCAGATCCTACCGTCGCTATGAGGGGGTTCATTCTAGCGGTTGTATGCATAACTGGATCTTTTAGTTGTTTTACCAGTTCCGAATTTTTACTACCGAATAATCTAAAATTTCAATCCCGTTCAATTAAAGGAATCGCAAAATAACTTTCTCAATTTGCTGTTTCTTCAACCGCTTCCTAAATGTACGACAGATTGTTGGTGACCTAGTTTAACGATGTAAACAAATCGTGATCACGGAAATGCTTTTTTCAAGAAAACATACTACCACGTGTTTTTGAGGACAGGTGTCGATATTTTGGAATCAGTAAACATTTGTATTATTACACCACATAAATTTTATTTCCTCTGCTTGTGGATGACGTCTGCAGCAGCGCTTATATGAAACCCTGTTCGGAACTGGTAAAACGACTGTATTTAAAATTTGCATACAACACTGTACGAATTATCTCCCTTTCACGAAAGTAAAATCTAATCGATAAACATTTTAAAATATGACACAATTGCCTCAACATTAAAATACGTTATCATAACCTTCAAAATAAATTTAAATTTCCGTAGATTTCAGGAAGAATTAATTAAACAACCTGCCGTTGCTGTTCATTTCATAAAAAGTTATGATTTTACATCGTAGGACGCAAACTTCTCGAACTACTTTTTATTAAACATGAGATCAGTTCGCCAAATTGCAGAAATTATTAGATGCATCCCGTCGCAATATTTTACTAGATTCTAAAATGTATTCCGAAAATTTATTCCAAATGTGCATATGTAACCAAATGCATTACCCGTCTCAGATTACACATCTCACGATAAAACAGATATAGTTCTTTCACGCTCATTTATCAGGCACACTATTTCCAGGTGTACTCATATCTTATAATTTCATAGCAAAGAAGCTCGATATCTTGGAAGAAAGCGATGACAAAGTACATTTTCACTTTGTTCACGCTGTACAAAAATTATAAAGATTTTAAATGTTGCCAGATTTAGGCTATGGAAAATCTTAGCTAAGGAATGATTGTGAATCCGGGGTCTGGTTTTTTTATATAACAAAGATGAAGCCCCTAAATTTTCTCAGTCTTATCTTTTATCACAGGTACAGATTCTACAGTCATACTGGATTTCTTATGACCTTGTTATACTGGTTTTATTTATATAACAGTGATGAAGCCCCTAAATTTTCTCAGTGTTACCTTTTATCACAGGTACAGGTTCTACAGTCATACTGGTTTTCTTACGAGCTTGTTATACTGATTTTTTTTATATAACAGTGATGAAGCCCCTAAATTTTCTCAGTGTTACCTTTTATCACAGGTACAGGTTCTACAGTCATACTGGTTTTCTTATGACCTTGTTATACAGTCAACCCTCTTTATAACGACCAAGTTCGTTTCCAGGTGATTTTGTCGTTATAACGAAATTGCTGTTATAATGAAACACCAATACAGAGTTGTCTCCCCTTGACAGATAATAATTTTGGTTTCACGATGATTTATTAAATAATATTGTCCCTTACTTAGCTTATGCTTTTTTGACTAGTTTTAAAATGTACTTAAAAATTAAAAATAAAGTTAACTACAAAATTAATTCTTATTATTCATTTTAAGTCAAATTCGCATAAGTACTGATTTTATTTATATAACAGTGATGAAGCCCCTAAATTTTCTCAGTGTTACCTTTTATCACAGGTACAGGTTCTACAGTCATACTGGATTTCTTATGACCTTGTTATACTGATTTTATTTATACAACAGTGATGAAGCCCCTAAATTTTCTCAGTGTTACCTTTTATCACAGGTACAGGTTCTACAGTCATACTGGATTTCTTATGAGCTTGTTATACTGGTTTTATTTATATAACAGTGATGAAGTCCCTAAATTTTCTCAGTGTTACCTTTTATCACAGGTACAGATTCTACAGTCATACTGGTTTTCTTATGAGGTTGTTTCTCTCTTCTATATTCTTCTTCTTCCATTTCTTGTTCCCAGCGACTGTCACTCTCTCGATCTCTATTTGGCACAAATACCATGTCCTGTAAATCAAGTAAAATAAAATTATGTCTTCATGAAATATGTTAGATACTGAACACCAAGTCTTGCCTAAAATCCATGAATCCATCAATGTCCAGATTTATGTGATGAACAAATCTAATCAAAGTTTTCTCTAGGTACGAGGCTTCAGTGGCCAAGTGGTTCAAAGTGCATGCTTGTGTTTCACTGTGCTTCTCATGGCCTAGACTCAATTACCTGTCGACAAATCCAAGAGTGAACCTGTTTACCAGTTGGCATGCCGAAGGTTGGTGATTTTCTATGGGTACTCTTGTTTTCTCTAACAATCCAGAAAACTATCCTCTTTGATATCTTGACTTGAGTATAAAAAATCATTATTCTTCTCTCTCTCAGCTGTTTTATGTGTTTAGTTTAACATCAGTGATGCTAAATTAGAACTAGCAATAGATACATGTACATGTATGAAACCAAATCGCCAAAGATAAGTACAGGTATAGACACATGAACATAAATAATATAAGTTATACAGGATTTTGATAGGTTACACGGCCACATGTATTCAATCAACGATTTGTGTACCCTGAGCCTCAGGCAATTATACAGATAATAGGAACACAGGGAGTGTCTATTTTGTTCAAGAACGTCCATTTTAATAAAAAAAAACCCACTGAAAATACAAATACTCCTGGAGTTTCAAATACAAGATATTATACAGAAAAACATACAAATGTGCACATGCTAATATCCAGCTTTGACTTTATAATCATGCAATCAATCATAACAGTAATAATACAGCAGAATCCATCTAGATCAAACTCCTTCCAGACACTGGACTTCATTTAAAATTCCCAGACAGAATTCTATTTTCCCCCGACATTCTAGCATACTTCAAAACAAGAATGCCGCTCGGCACAGTAATTTGCATTATATTTACCACCCACCGGTGTCTGGAATCCATGTAAAATGATCGAATGGATGACAAAACCTTTACTGTTATATATATAACAAAAGTTATGAGGTGTCTGATTATTTATCAAGTAGATATAATTAAGATATAATGTGAATGTGGTTATTCTCGTGTGGTGGAAATTTTCGCTATTTTCAAAGTTTGGGAAAAATCAGGAAAATTCCCCTCCTTGCAAATTAAAATAAGACCTTGCTATTGACACAAGAGTTGGTGAAACCACAAAAATACCTCCTCGTGAAATACCAACAATACAATTTTGCAAAAATTTCCACTCACGAAACAAGACCCAAAAAAACCTTGTTTACAGC
Organism: Anadara kagoshimensis; assembly: GCA_021292105.1. Lineage (NCBI taxonomy): Eukaryota > Metazoa > Mollusca > Bivalvia > Arcoida > Arcidae > Anadara > Anadara kagoshimensis. The sequence goes on from CM037863.1 coordinate 6,229,736, forward strand.
ATAGCATTTACATGTACATACTACTTAAAGAATTGATGTATTGTCGGCCATGCCTTTTATATTCCGACATTGGCCGCCATCACTGTACCAAAGCAGCGTCACAGCAACTAATGACGAACTAGTGTTAGTAACATCATTAAATGGCACAATTCAGGATGAGTTTTCCATCTTTTTTCGTGTAATTCAAGCATGCCGGGCCTTTGTTGGAACATTGTGGGCTTGTCGGCGACCCGTCAATTGTGTAAATGACACAGAAATAACATTCATAAATATCTAAATGCTAAAGTTACATTGTCTTACCTCTTTGGTTTTAGCGTGATGCGGAATAACATGTCCGTCTATTCCCGAGACTTTCCCCTTGAAGAATTTGGCATGCCTTTCTTTGAGCACCTTAGGATGTGGAGTGTCATGCCGCACAAAATGACTCTGAGAGAGAAAGAAGAAAATAGACAGAAAAAATAAGTAAGATGCAGTCACATTCCAAGTTCAGATATATTATACATGTATACATGAACATGCAGTGGTTTTGTATGTCTTAAACTACTACCTAATAAAGGTAGCTTCCCTTGGGGTAAAATTAATAAAAATTTCCCAATATGACCCATAAAAAATCCCCATGAATTACAAACATTTAAAATATACAATGGAATACAAAACCAAACTGTTTACCTGGATCTTTAAACCAAAATTTTAAATATTGTTAAAATCTTTGAATTGAGGATCTAATTGCAAATATGCTGTAATGTAGGTTACTACTTACTGTATCCCAAATATTTAAAATTTTCCTTGGTCATCGATAAATTTCCCCATTCTAGAAGGCAGAAGCAGGAGTTCAAAATTATGTTTTGTAATGGAAGGTTCAGGTATTTTGCCTTTTTCAAATAAAGTTTTGAAAGTCCAATTTCAACACTGAAAGGTTCATGTTTTGACATAAAAAGAGAAATATTATCCTAATAACAGGGTTCCCACAGATTTTTGGTGTAAAAATTCAAGGCCAAATCCAGGATTCGATACATAATTTTAAAACTGAAAACGGTTTAACTTCCAGTATGCACGGAACTGTTTGTTTCTTGTATTCTAACATTAGAGAGTTCCAAAACATCGCTAGTAGCTTTCATGTAACACGATAACTGCCTTTTACTGGATCACGCAGTCAGAAATTAAAATTCATGACTTTTTCACGGTTTTCTGGGAATTTATCAAAATTCAAGGCTATTTCAAGACCGGGAAAAACTATCACATAATTCCCGGGATTTTCCTGTTTTCCTGGTTCTGTGGGAACCCTGTAGTAAAAACACAGCTGGTCCATCCAGCTTTTATAGTTTAAATGTCAAAGATCCCATCTTTAAATCAATAGGTCCCAGACCTTGGACCTGGGAAATTTTGGACCTCAGAGGGAGGTTGCGAAAAAAAAGTAACAAAATCACTGACATGAATAAGACAATGGCAGACAATGGATAACAAGATTAGACAATTGCACAATATGAAATTATGTATTTTTGTGGGGTCAAATTTCCGTTAATCTTTGGAAAACATCATTTTGTGGGGTTGTAAATTCGTGGTTTGTGATTTTTTCATTTCAGGTAATTTTGTATTTTGACAGGTAAATCTGTGAGACAGACTATCCACACAAAAAAAATATCTGCCATTCTATTTCGCAAGGTCCAATTTTCATCAATCTTTACAAAAATATCATTTTGTAGGGATGTAAATTTGTGGTTTGTGTGCGTGTGTTTATTTGTTTGTTTTTTTCCCAGGTAATTTTGTGTTACGTGTTATTACGTTGATAAGTAAATTTGTGGGTCAGAATATTCACAAAAACGAAAACTAGGACACCATTAAAATGAACGATTTGACAGTATGATGATTTTTTTGTACAAGGCAAAATGAAAAACAAAACAAACAAGTATGTGAAACACAAATCACTACTTATGACAAGTAATAAATATAATTATACCCCTGCAATATAAAGCACTTTTTTTTCACTATTTTTCTTTTCATGGTAAAGTTATAAAATGTAGTTATCTTAATGTAGTGCCTCACAAACCCACGACCCCTGCCCATTTTTTCTTAAAGAAGTTTCACTGTAGAGGTTAAAGGTAAAAATTATGGTTTGTTTTGACAATTTTATATGAGAACATGCAAAACACAGAACAATATAAATATAGAAAACACATCACAACATATCATATAAACATACAATTGTGATATAGGAAAACAACAATGACTCGTCCACTTGACCTTTTATTTAAATATTTATCATGGACCAGAACATTTATGAACAGGGAACAAGTGTTTTTGTCCACATCACAAGAAAAGTTTACTCTTTATGTTTTACCCGAGAATCCTAACACTAAACCCATGTATTTGGTGGATCATGGTATATATGAATATGCCTCATGAAAGGTCAAATGGACAGGTCAATGTTGTTTACCTATACAGGGTAAGGTCAAATGGACAGGTCAATGTTGTTTATCTATACAGGGTAAGGTCAAATGGACAGGTCAATGTTGTTTACCTATACAGGGTAAGGTCAAATGGACAGGTCAATGTTGTTTACCTATACAGGGTAAGGTCAAATGGACAGGTCAATGTTGTTTACCTATACAGGGTTAGGTCAAATGGACAGGTCAATGTTGTTTACCTATACAGGGTTAGGTCAAATAGACAGTCAATGTTGTTTATCTATACAGGTTAGGTCAAATGGACAGGTCAATGTTGTTTACCTATACAGGGTTAGGTCAAATGGACAGGTCAATGTTGTTTATCTATACAGGGTTAGGTCAAATGGACAGGTCAATGTTGTTTACCTATACAGGGTTAGGTCAAATGGACAGGTCAATGTTGTTTACCTATACAGGGTTAGGTCAAATGGACAGGTCAATGTTGTTTATCTATACAGGGTTAGGTCAAATGGACAGGTCAATGTTGTTTATCTATACAGGGTTAGGTCAAATGGACAGGTCAATGTTGTTTATCTATACAGGGTTAGGTCAAATGGACAGGTCAATGTTGTTTATCTATACAGGGTTAGGTCAAATGAACAGGTCAATGTTGTTTACCTATACAGGGTGAGGTCAAATGGACAGGTCAATGTTGTTTATCTATACAGGGTTAGGTCAAATGGACAGGTCAATGTTGTTTATCTATACAGGGTTAGGTCAAATGGACAGGTCAATGTTGTTTACCTATACAGGGTTAGGTCAAATGGACAGGTCAATGTTGTTTATCTATACAGGGTTAGGTCAAATGGACAGGTCAATGTTGTTTATCTATACAGGGTTACATCAGGTTTATATACTGACAATATATAAATGGTTGTTACAAGTGTAATATATTGTAGCCAGAACTCTCCCTAGGTTGTGTTTCTTTTCTTTTTTTTTTTTTAATTATTCTGCCCAATTCAAAATCAAGAAATAGTATTTTGACAATCACTTTTTAAGGATAATACATCTGAATTCCCATTTATGCATATATCACGATTTTCCAACAGACAGAAATTCCCTGGTGTATGAAATCAAAAACTTATTTACTTCCCAATCCAATACACTATCATCATAAACAATCAAATCATGCCAAAATTTATTTTCAAAATTTCAACTGCTTCATAATTTTAAAATTTAAATGTAAATTTCTGAATTAAACTATCAAGACTTATAGCATTAAACAGTGATTTTGTTTGCCTGAAATTACTACCAAATACAGGTAGTTTCCTCCAGGGGGAAAAAAACTAAATTTTCCCAATTCCACCACTCTTCCCCAAGACATGAACAGAGATGCACTATTAAAGCAAACTAAACCCAGTTGTCTTTACATACAAAATGCATATAATGTAACAATATGACATGTTTGCGGTAAGGAACATAGTTATTGCTTCAGCATGTCATGGAGCAGTTTGCTATATTTCAAAATTTCATTTTTTCCAATCTTAAAGGCAGAAGGTAGTTTTTAAAAAAATGCAACAAATTTACTGATAACATTGTAACAAACCTCTGAGTCGTTGTCGTCCGAGTCGGGAACTTCAAACTGTATCACACTATCTCGAGTCGTTTCTCGATCTGTCCAACTTAACCTGCTATCCTGATCTGTAGCTGTACTGCCTCGTAATAAATTTTCTAAAAAATATTCATTGAAAGTTACAATTACAATACATATTTTAATACAAGCTGTAAGTAGGACGTGCCAGAATGCAGTAAAAACTGATATATCAGTAGTTAGAAATGTTTGTGTTTGGTTAGAATTTAATACAAGTCAGAAGACATGACAAAGTGAAACAAGTTACATTGCTTCGTTATAATATTTCTGAAATATGCATTAAAGGTTACAATTACAATTACAATACATGTTATAAAATTGATATATCAGCATTTGAAATTCCGAAAATGGTTGGGTTCAATTAAAATTTAATACAGTTGCAGACCTGTTTACTCTTTTTTTTGACGAAGTGTAATCGGAGAGGAAAATCTCTAAAATAAGTGTAATTTTTGGGCTGAAAGTGTAATGCATTAAACGTTGTCTGGAAATGATAATATTACTACTAATAAAATAAATTTGAGTAAATCTTTTATTATATAGTCATTAAAGACATGGAAAAACAAAACTGTATTGTATACATACATGTATAATCAATTCACAAATTAATTTACACATTTTCATTTTTGGTTTCGGCAGCCGTCAACTGCCTTCTAAATGTTTTTTTTTTCACTGGATTCTTTGTTATCGATCTTCTCAAACATATTTTTATCGAATTCTGACTCAGTTTTGTTTTTTCAAAATCCTTATGCAATTTCGTCTGGATGTATTTTCTAGTCATACTTTCCCCAGTGGGCGCAGGAAAAGTCGGAATTATACATGGCACAGTGAACATAACTTTCGCCCTTCGTAGATGGTCCTAAAAATGGCCATAGCGCATTATATTCAGTCTTGTACCGTTGCTTTGTATAGATACATTGTCTTTTATTATCTTGTTCTTCAACATGAAGTTCGTCCTCCTGTGCACGTTTTTCAGCCATTGTTAAACACTAATCAACGTAAATTTAGTCGCAAATGACCATTTTTACACACAGTACATGTTTAAGATCAAGGGCAGTAACTCGAGGAGTGTCTAGTATGACAATTGGAAACGAAAACGGGTAAAATTTCCGGATTTTGTTTAGGAGCGTAATATGGGGCTGGCGTGCGTAATAGCGTATTTTAGACATGAAAAGTGTAGAAATTACGCAAAAATCGTAATAGTAAACAGGTCTGCAGTTGTACTAAAACTTGTGTAATTTATGCTCAGTTAGAAAGTGGAAAGTGAGAAAAACACCTATGTTCAACACTGATCAAAAACCAAAGAGTTACAGTCAGGCAGTCTTCTATCATTTGCTTTACAATGACAAATCAAACCTCCTCCCATACCTTTCTCTTTCTTCTATCCCCTTCTCTCTCTCTCTCTCTCTCTCTTCTATCCCCTCTCTCCATTATAACCCTACCTTTACTCTCTGTGTGGAAAGCTTGCTGAGGTAAGAGAAAACAAGTTAACACTCTCTGTCCGGTTCTTTCATCAAAATCTGTTTGATATTTTAACATGGGTTTAGCTTGATTTTCAGCCAACCACAGAGCCTTTAAATTTAAATTTGTTATTGTGATCGGCAAGTACTCCAACCTGTAAATATAAAAGTAATATACATACATGTATTCTATACACAGTGTGTATGTACAACCCCCTCATATAAGGTTGAGTTCTTTTCTTAGTAGTAGGTATCACTACCTAGCCGCGCTTGTGCGAGGAGTTAGTGATATGACATCTAAAATATATTTTACCACAGAAAAACACTGAACTATGTGATGACATATGTTCTGTAATAATGATGTCATATGTACATTTTACAAATCGGAATGAGTTATCCGACTAAAAGTGCATGTGTACTTTACCCACATTGTAAAGTACACAAAATCTAAATCACTGTGGCGATACAACATTCTGTACCATACATGTTCGATAAAACTCGTATTTCATAAATCACATAGAGAATATTGTCTAATGTTAGATAAATACATATTATATACACAGTGTGTATGTACAGCCCTCAGTATCAGGTCGAATCCTTTTTTCATAGTCGTATCACTATGAGTCACGCTTGCGCGACGAGTAGTGATACAGCTACGAAAAAAGGACGAGACCTGATACGAAGGGTTGTACATACACACTGTGTATATGATATTTTTATCTAACATTTCCAATTAGGTTATTCAAAATAATAAAAAAAGAATGCTTTATGTGAAAAAATACATCTTACCACAAAAAACCACTGAACTATGTTATGACATTTGACAAATCGGAGATTCCCCAATGACGTCACAATGAGAAGTACACGTGCACTTTACCACCAATGTTGTATCACCACAGTGTGGTGATACAAGATTCTGTACCATACGTGTTCGATAAAACTTGTATTTCGCCAAATCAGATAGAACAAGAGCACCGCCGAGCGGAGCATTATACGCCCGTGTTATATGATCGAGTAGTACTATTTACTGAGAAGTATAAGTACAACTAGGATATATGTATGTAAAAATATATTACCAACTCCGTGTTCGGGCCATAACTCGTAACCCAAAAAAGTTGTAATTCAAATTTGCACGAGATGTTACCATGATTAAGGTGTAACTGTATAACAAATTTCATTTAAATCCATGTTTGTATTGTCTACTGAATGGAATACAAACCACGTGGTCATACATACAAAAATTTCTAAGTTAAAAAAGGGGCATAACTCCTCCAAAAATAATCCGAAAAAGTTGTAATTCGAACTTGCACCAGATATTAACATTGTTAATGTGTATACCAAATTTCATTTGAATCCATAAATAGTTGTAGGCTCTAATGATCGGAAACCACATGGTCATATATACAAAAATTTCTAAGTTAAAAAAGGGGCATAACTCCTCCAAAAATAATCCGAAAAAGTTGTAATTCGAACTTGCACCAGGTATCAACATCGTAAATGTGTATACCAAATTTTATTTGAATCCATAAATAGTGGTAGGCTCTAATGATCGGAAACCACATGGTCATACATACAAAAATTTCTAAGTTAAAAAAGGGGCATAACTCCTCTAAAAATAATCCGAAAAAGTTGTAATTCGAACTTGCACCAGATATTAACATCGTAAATGTGTATACCAAATTTCATTTGAATCCATAAATAGTTGTAGGCTCTAATGATCGGAAACCACATGGTCATACATACACGAATTTCTAAGTTAAAAAAGGGGCATAACTCCTCCAAAAATAATCCGAAAAAGTTGTAATTCGAACTTGCACAAGGTATTACCATGGTAAAGCTGTATACCAAATTTTATTTGAATCCATAAATGTTTGTGGTCTCTATTGAACGGAAAACAAATTGTTAACAGACGCCCGCCCGCCCGCCCGCCCGCCCGGACGGACAGCACCGTAACATAATACGTCCCGTCATATGACGGGCGTATAAAAACTAGTCTAATGTTAGATAAATAGGTAGATCACATCAAATAGATCTTAAGCTCAAATAGGGAACATTGTCAACCTTCAATTTCTCACATAGTGACTGGTAAACTTATCAGGGTACAAAGAGCTATGTTTAGAAATATGTGTCACTTTGGCAGATCAAAGACTAAGAAAGTAGGTAAACCTGCTTTGCTTAAAAATGCAGTGACTTTGGTACATTTTTTTTTAAAATCTATTTTCTGCCTTTAAAATTGGGAAAATTTGAAGTTCTGAAATTCAGCAAACTGCATAATGGCTAGACAATAATTTGTTAGTTTATCACTTTTATTTGGTAGGAATTTCAGGCAAACAAATTCACTGGAATGTGATTCTGTTACTCCAGAACAGACCACCTCATTATACATATAAGTGAAAAAACCTCCACAAGGGGGTAAAACACAATGGCTACACTCCACTCCACAAGGGTGTAAAACACAATGGCTACACTCCACTCCACAAGGGTGTAAAACACAACGGCTCCACTCCACTTAAGTTTATCTTACCTATTTCCTGAAACATCTAAAACATGAAGTTCTTTAAGATTTCCTAATTCCTGTGGTAACCGTAGTAACCGATTATCTCTCATTGATAACATATTAAGTCGCTGACATTTACCAATCTAAAAAAAAGATAACACATACATGTATTTAAGTAAAAATTGATATTATAAATGTAAAATTTAAATTCATATACATGTACATAGCAAAACAAGGAATAAGAACTGTTATGCATAAAAAAGTTTGTAGAATTTCAAGTTGAGGAAATTTTAATAGTTAAATTGTCAGTGTTCGCTGACCATAATCTTCATCCTTTACAACTACAGCTGAAAATGAACCAAAGCAGTGTTTTACCCAGAAGTACAATTGATGTTAACATCTTGGCCCGGGCCTTGAAGAACAATGGCAAAGATTTAAAATTCAATAAGACACACAAGACTTTTTTTTTTGGACAAAATATTTGGGGGCAAGGCCCCTTCTAGATTAACCAGATATTGTGTGGACTTTCTTTTTTTCATTAAAGTTTTCACTGTACAGTAAAAATGCTTACTTCTATAGGAATTTCTGCTAACATATTTCTATCAACATCAAAGTTAGATAGGTTCTTTAATCTTCCTATAGATGTTGGTAATTCCTGAAAAACAACAAAAATATGGTAATTTTTGAAGAATTCAATCAAAATACGTTAACTCGTGAAACCTCAACAAAATTACAAGATACGATTAAACAGAATTATACATGTGTGTACAGACACCAAGTTTTGTTTTGACATAATTTAAAACACAAATATCTACGTGTAAACAAGGCCATACAAAACTTTGCATGGTGAATTTTTATCACATTACTAAGAGTTTGAAACAGGGTTCGTACAAACATTTGGACTCCAAAATGTCCATAGTAATGACACTTGAAGTTGAGGTTGAAGTTAGTCATTTCAGAGGGCCAGGTACCTTTGAATTGCTCATTTCAATGCAACTTATTAATATTAATTAATCTGTTTATTTATATATATCAGTCTATTCGCAACCACTTAATATAATAATTCAAACACCCAACTGGCCAAATTCAAGGACTTTTTAGGGCCTACAGGATAAATTCAAGGACTTTTTAGGGTCAGACTTGTTTTAGGGTCTTTTTAGGGCAAACCTCAAATTTAAGGACTTTTCCAGGCCTGTACGAACCCTGTGTAACATTAAATAGTATTCTGTATTTCCAGCCAATTCAGATGTCATCAATAACAAATTATTCTCAAAATACATGTATACAATGTCTACTCTAAAACAGTGGTTATTGGTCAGTCATTCTGGCCTTGGCCATGGAAAAATTTGGAGCCATATTTTCAAAAAGGTGTCAACATACATTAGACTTTTTATTTAAAAGATAACAAGAACTGTTTCTTGAGAGCCAAATACGCCCCCCCCCCCCCCCCCATAACATCTACAAGGGTTAATGTTTCCTGTGAGCTTGATCGCTCCGATGTGACCTTGATTCATGCCTGACAAAATGACACCTATGCTTCCATTTCTGGTAGCTAAATCGCCATTGGCTATTTATTTCTAATAAATTATTTCAAAAAATAACCTATGTATCAAAAAATCTTTACTAATTTTGGAAATCTGGCTACCAATAATTTTAAATCTGGAAACCTAGAGTCTATGATACAAGTCATGTACTTACAGATAAATTATTTTCTGTTAAGATCATTTCCTGAAGACCTTCACAACTGAAAGTAAATAAAAAAAATTGAAATTCAAGTACAAAAAAAGAAAGACATGTTTCATTTGTCAAATATTTTTGTCACATAAGAAATTTAAAGCTTTTGGCAGAAATTTTACGACCCAGTCATGATTGCATCTCTTATATCAAGATAATCTGTTCATGAATGGTAGAGAAAATCAGTGTCTGGAGAAAACCACAGACCTTTGGAAAGCAAACTGACAAACTTTCTCACATCTCTTTATCTGTCAGATTCTCACCTAGGTGATGTAATTTGAAAATCAGCTTTTCTTGACTATTCTCTTAGACTCTATAACTGCTAAACGACAATAGATTTTTCAATAGGACAAAATGATGCACTGTTACAATATTTTGATTCATTATAAATGTACAGTGGTATATAATCATGACTTACTTTCCAATTTGTGGATTTAATTCCATTAATCTATTCTGATCTACTTTAAATATGGATAACTTCTTTAACTGACCTATAACAGAAAATCAGAAATAGATAAAGTTTCAATAACCATCAATTTCAACACAAGTTATGTATTTTCAGAAGCAAAACAACCATGCATAAAATGCTCTCTCTCTCTCTCTCTCTCTCTCTCTCTCTCTCTCTCTTAATCTTATTCCATCAGGTAATGATGCTAGATTTTCTTGGAATAAACAAAGATCTGTAAGATTTGGAATACCTTAGCTCTTTACATGTAAATATTCTAATTAATTCTGTTGATATCCACCCCCCCCCCCCCCACCAACCACCTCTCTCAAATTTTAAAGCCATACGGTATCATCAGGTAAAACTTTCAGTCAATTCTCTCTCTTTCTCTCTCTCTTCTCTCCCCCCCTCTCTCTCTCTTTCTCCATTTTACCTATTCCATCAGGTAATGATTCCAGATTATTTTGGGACAGACACAGGTCGGTAAGATTTTGAAGACCTCCGATTTCTTCAGGTAAATATTCCAGCTGATTTTCTGATACATCTAACTGAGTTAATTGTCTTAAATCACCAATTTCCTACAAAATACAGAAAAATGAAATAATTAATAAAGTATAAAAATAAAACTGTGAAAATTAGAGAGCACAAATAAAATAATGACCAAAGATTGTGATTTTGTTTGCCTATACAGTCTAACCTGTCTTAAAGGCCACCTGCTTATAAAGGCCAGTAAAATTGTATCCCAATTGTTCTTTATTTATATTATTTGAACGACAGATTTGACTGTAATTATTACTAAATATAGGTAGGTAGTTCCCCCTTGTAAAAATGAATACTGTATAGTTGCTTTTATTCACTGGAGATTTAATTTCACTATATTCGAGGTGTGACTTTATAGCCCAAAATTAAATACTGAGTGAATATTTCCATGTAGAATTCATAAAAGTTAGACTTAGATAATCCATACAGAAAATTGTTAACACCGGCCACTGCACCGCAAAACCGTGAATAAGCTTTGGTGTCTGAACTGTAGAATTTTATCCCCACAGAATTAAACAACTTTACAGTAATATTTTTCAATTTGACCTCTGTAATAATTCCATACATAGCAAATAACAGCAAATAGTGTACACACAAATTAAATCCAGTTGTCTTAATACAACATCATTGCAAAGGCTACCTTTCTATACAGTAAAACCTCTATAAAGACCACCTGTCTCCAAAGACCTATGTTATAAGGTACTTTTGCTTATATTTCAACCAAAAAATCCAATTTTAAGATCACTCACGGGTTCAAAATTCCCCAGATCCATGGTCCAGGACCTATTGACTTTACATTGGGACCTTGTATTAGTTTGATGGACCTGCAATGTTTTCCTGTATAATACTGCTTTTACTATATGATATCATAATTGCATATGGACCTTTCAAAGTTGATTTTGGACTTTTAAAACTATGTGGGACTTAGCAAAAATAAAGACAAAAGGTCCTAGACCTTCCATTACAAAACATAATTTTGAACCCATACCATCTATCTAAAATGTTCATATCTTGGGTTCCTTGGGTGGTGTTTTAAATATACAAGGTTTTACAGTATTTCTAAGGTCATGTAGGTTATCTTCATATACAGGTTTGCTTATCTGTATATACAGAATTTACTGTGTATAAAAAATTTTCAAAGTAAAAAAAAGGGTGTCATTTCTAAGTATGCCTAGCTGTTGTAAAAGAAGCCATACGTCTACCACCAGATATCAACTTATCAAGTCAAATGAAATTTAAGTCTTCTATCACAAATCAAGACAGTCTCATAAATCTAATATACCGCGGAGGGAATTACAAAAAGTACAAGAAGTCTAGCTAACGCAACCTATTTTGTTAAAGTTATATAGCAATTCTATACTTTGGGGACAAAAAAATGCATTTGTTTTCACAATAGCTATTACAGTGATATCATAACACATTTTGTCGATACCAAAGTCCATTGGGATTAGCAAAAAGTATAGATAGCGTAACCTATTTTGTTAAAAATAAACAGAGCAATTTTATACTTCTGGGACAAAAACCAACCTAGCTTCAATGATTGGAACATTCATAGTGATATAATAACTTGTTAATCCAATATAAATTGCTGAGGGATTTACAAAAAGTACAAGAAGTCTGCAAGCTAACACAACCTATTTTGTCAAATTTAACATATCAGTTGGATTCCACGGAGACGAAAGAGAAACGGCTATTGTTGTAACATTTAACCCAACTACTACTGAGGGAATTACAAAAAGCACAAGACAAGCAGCTAACTTAATCTATTTCGTTTAAAATAAACATGGCAATTTATTGTAAAATTCAATGTTATTATATCATGTGATTATATTACAGTGTTCAGAGTAGATGTGGCATTTGTAAAATTGAACACAAAACTAGATTTCAACAAAATAAAATTATTAGAAGTCAAATTTACAAAATTTGTGAAAGTATAGTAATTTTTACAAATTTGCTAAAATAGGTTTCTTTTAAAGAATTCCTCAGGATTCCTCAGAATTTTGATTCCTGGTAGCAAATATAGCCGTTGGTTACAGCTTTCTACAAAATTCTATATAGCCAAAATACCGGTAGTCGTTGGTTGTAACCAATTTATGAAAAAAAAATCAAAAAGTAACCTATTGTAAAATACAGGTCCTATACATACCATCAGTGGGATAATTTGGCCAATGTTTTCAATAAAAGTATCAGTTGAGTGTTGAGAAAAATTATTTTGCTACCGGTACTCCTTTTCAATGTCTTAAATTTAATTTAACTGTTTTTGCAAAGAATATAGTTATCATGAAATTGATGAAAAACAAAGGCATGAGAGACAAACTACAAACTGATTCTTTTCAAAAACTACAAATCTGCAAATATGATTTTTTTTCCCTTCAAAAACTACAAATCTAGAAATATGATTTTTTTTTCAAAAAACTATATACATCTGATTTTTTTTCAAATAAAAGGCATCAATGTATGTTATAATGCTGACTCCTTTTAAGAACATGTCCCTAACTGTCTAAAATCCTGGGCTAGAATGCTAATTTTCTATTCCTGGTACCAAAATCACCATTGGCTTACTGATTTCTGAGAAATCCTTAAAAATTACCCTATTTTAGCAAATTTATAAAAAATACTTTAAATAGGGCATCATTTTTGCAAATTTTTGAAATAAGACAACCGGTACTAATTAATTTAAATTTATGGAAATGTAGAAGAATGACCCCAAAAAAAACCATGTCGAGATTGAACACTTATTACAACTCTTTAATTTACTATTTAACGATGAGGAAATTACGAAAAGAACAAGCAGCCTAGCTAGCATAAACTAACATGGCCTATTTCATTAAATATAAACTTAATAATTAAGACGCCGCAGGGGAAGAAAAACAGTAAAAGCAATCATCTTTAACATTAACACATCAGAATATAATAATAACGACAACATCGGTAACCTAGTTGAGCATTTATACATCTATTACATCTGACATTAAAACGCGCGACAACGATCGTGAGGTGATCAGTGTTAGTATCGTAACAATGAAGTCGCTTTAATATCACCACGGATCAATACATTTACAATAGCTGACTGGGGATATTATCTTTCTTCTTTAACAAGATTCCCCTCGTCATCTTATTTCAACAAATTAAATTGTCATATGTATTAACAGTATTAACAGAAACACTGTGGATATCATCATCATGAATCTGACCCGTATTTCTGTAATGCTTAGGTAGAGTAACCCGATTTGTGACCTGTCATCTGTCAGGTAATGAATCTGATTTGTCAGTCCAAACAACAAATTAAAATTCTCTGTGTGAATAAGAAAGAATCACTACGGATATTACAATGATTTTGATCTGTATTTAGGTAATTTTATTTGTTGACACTAGCCAGATCAGTATTGATGGCTGGCATATCATCTGAGACCGGGTCCCAATAATCCCCTAGACCACAACAGTACCTCCACTGGCAGTGCTTGCTTCATAGGTGAATGGTCATGGGTTTCAACCCCTGTTAAGCCAAACCATAACTTGAAAAAGGTAGTCACTGTTCTTTAGCCAAGCACTCAGTATTTAGAACAGAAAATCATGGGGTCCTTTAGAAGAGACCTTTAAAAACTGATGCCAGGACACGACACTCTCCGGTTTATTTCAATATACCACCTCTCTCTGGTTCTATTCCTTGCGGCCCTTTGTTCCCCAGGGAATCAAGAGGAATAAGTCAAGTCTCTGGTTCTATTTATCATTTACTCAATAAACCAATTTTTTAAATTAATTACATGTATTAATTATTTTTAGATTTATTTAAATGATTTATAATATCTATCTATTTATCTTACATCCATCTATCTATGTTTTATTTACATTATGTATCTATTTTTATTTTTTATCTTTTATCTAAGGATGAAATTGATATAGAAAATACCATCTTTATTTATTTACATGTATTATGCAATAATTTAAAAACAAAGTATTACAACTTAACAACAAATGACTGGTTGTCCCACTGATTTTTGTGCATGACGGGGATCCCAGTATGGGAGGAAACCAGAAAATTCTGTAAAAATCCCAAAGTCATTAATGACCACTTTGTTAGATTTTAAATGGTTTTCCATAAATATTTTTTTTAAACTGGTTAACTAACCATTCTCAGCTATTGTAAAAGCTTTTAATGTGTGTGTGTGAAATAACTAACTTAAAAATGGCAAAGAAATCAATAAAAGACATCTTTATTACAACCAATTACTAAAAAAAACCTTTAAATTACAAAACACAAAAACACCTTTTTGAGACAAACATTGTTTTTCATAAGTTGTGTATATGCAGTGATTTTGTTTGCATAAAATTACTACATAATGCAGTTAATTTCCCCTGCTGTCCATCATAAATATGATGCTCTGCATTTTTTTTCACAAGAAATCATACAAATTTTGACACCCTAATGTAGTTTTCTTTTCTATTCTTTTCTTTCTTTCCTGACACATCAATTGATCTCTGATTCCAAATAATTATCTCAAGAGGTGAACTATTTGGGCATAGGACAACTTCTACACTAATATCTATGTACCAGTCAAACAGACAAACCATGTTTGAAATATTTAATTTTTGGACAAAAATGTTTAATTTTTTAACGAATGAGGTCCTTTTTCATACAAAATCCCACATACGTTTTTGACATTGTCACCTTTACAGCATATATATAGCACGGCTATAAAGACCGTAGGGTTTAAGATATGACATTTGATCAAGGTCATATGGTCCACTCTACTTGGAGATTATTTGTGTAAAGATTTCATAACATTTTCCAAAGCCTGCAATAAGGTATATTTAGGACAGGATTTTCAATCAAACATACACTCTCTGTGACTTTCACAGATATATAGCTTTGGTTCATGAACACAACACCCTTGGACTGTGGAGCTTATATGTGTAAAGATTTCATAAATACTGCTCCAAAGCAGCAGTGAGTTATATTCAGAATAGGATTTTCAAACATACACTCTGAGATTTTCACCTGTTTTGAGGTCACAACACCCCCATAGACCATGGAGATCATTTATGTAAAGTGTCATAAAATTTTATAAGAGCAGCAATGAGCTATGGACATAAATTTTCATGAATGTTGAGATAGATTGAAAGGTAGACATGTTGGTTCCTAACTTCCTATATATACTTGTAGCCACCCCCCCCCCCTTTCCTCTTTCAAAGTCACTCTAAAAGAACAAACATTTTAAATCAGAGTTCAAAATAACAACCTGCCGACTGCCCGCGACGGGTAAATTTTACAACGGGCGGTCTTAAATTGCATTCTGAGCACCCGCATGGCGGGCTGACTTTATCACCGACTTGAAATAAAATGTTAATCCAAACCGAAAGTAGGCCTATTTGGAAACCCAATTTCCGAAAATCCTTACCATAGTCTCAATGGACGGTGACATTTTCTTCAATTAAATACCGTATTAACAAAAGAGAAAAATATCAGTCGGTGTTGTGAGAATAGGGTAGTCAGTGCTTGTTTGAAACAAGATCGCTGATTGGTTATTGTATTAAACCTGACTGACAATTTGATCAATCGGAGCTTGTATTACATTTTTATTTTGGTTATTGCTGCGGCAGTTTGTTGGCCTCCCCTCTTACAGAAAAAAGAAAAATAGATAAAGAAAAAAACAAAAACAAAGTGTCAAACAAACAAAACGAAAAAGATCAATCTTTCAGTCGTGGAAGACAGAATTTTCCTGGGTGATCTGCGATAAGATACGCGGTGAAATTTACTGATGGCCCCCTAGCTAAAAAGGTAGCAAGTGACAAATATATCCTCGACCGTCCGTGATTCGAGACTCTAATAGAAAACGAACTAAATTTGCTAACGCAACAAGAATTTGAGACCTGAAAAATAGACAACTGATTTTTCTGGATAGTTTCACAGTAAATACCTAAATTTTGTCTTTAATGCATGAAATCGTCACTGCAGAGACGATATTCGCGTATAATAACTGAAAACAAAAATGGCCTCGAATCTTGCGACGCTCTCGATTTTAGGCCGGTCGACGATAATGATAGTTTTGATACTTTTCTAAAGGCTTTCCTGAAACCTTTATTAAAAAATAAAATTACAGTACCTAGTATTTGAATAAGGTTTAAGTAAACTAAGGTATACAAAAAATACAACGGGTGTCTTTTTTTCCTAAACTAAGGTATACAAAAAATACAACGGGTGTCTTCATTTCCTAAACTAAGGTATACAAAAAATACAACGGGTGTCTTCATGTCCTAAAGGTATACAAAAAATTCAAAGGGTGTCTTCATTTCCTAAACTAAGGTATACAAAAAATACAACGGGTGTCTTCATTTCCTAATAATTTTTTGAAGGTTAAATGTCAGGACTGGCTGATATTACTCAGGACTGGTAGATTTTTCCAGCAGCCACCCCTGTGTCTGGCTGCAAATTTTGCGAGTTTTTTACCCTGTTTTAAATCTTTCAAGTGACACCTTTGTCTAAATTTAAATATAAATTTGAGTTCATATCGACTTAAAATAAAAATAATGCAAAACAACATCTTCTTAAAATCCAGGAAAAACATTACTTTCACATCACAACAAAGTTGATATCGTGATTCCAAAACTTCCTCATCCATCGCCGCCAATTAACGGTACCTGAGAGAGGAAGAAGTCTAACTCGTTTCTAATATCTACAAATACATTTAACCTTGTAAATCTTAAAGAAAGAACAGGATCAATATTTTAGTAGAATCATTTAATGAAGGCTTCAGGTCTACGACTGCCTGTCAGTCAGAGAACTTTGTCATTAGAATTAGATAAATCAATATATAAGTGACTTTAACTGTCATTTCACTGGGGGATAAGGAATTACAAGTGGATTAAATCTGTCGTAAAACAAGGGCAATCATGAGTACTCAAGGACCCATGTCAAATATATAGAGCGCAGAACCTAAAAAATTATGCCATGGTATATCTATGTTCAATTCCTGGTAGCCAAAATCGTCATTGACTACTAAGTTCCGAGAAATTCTTTCAAAAAGTAACCTAATTTAGCAAATTTGTGAAAAAATACCTAAAAAAGGACTACCCGGTATATTTTCACAAATTTTGGAAATTTGGCTATTAATTATTTTAAATTTAAGGAAACCTAGATATATAGAGAACAGTACCAAAGGATCCATGTCATACCCGGTACACATAAAGAACACAGAACCCAAGGACCATGTCATACCCGGTACATATAGAGACACAGAACCCAAGGACCATGTCATAAATATAGTAAAAACAGAGTACCCCAAAAAAAGGACCATGTCATACCAGGTACACATAAAGAACACAGAACCCAAGGACCATGTCATACATATAGAGAACAGTACCCAAGAACTCATGCAATACCCTGTACATAAAGAGAACACAGAACCCAAGGACCATGTCATAAATATAGAAAACAGAGTACCCAAGGACCCATGTCATACCCGGTACACATAAAGAACACAGAACCCAAGGACCATGTCATACATATAGAGAACAGAGTACCCAAGGACCCATGTCATACCCTGTACATATAGAGAACACAGAACCCAAGGACCATGTCATACATATAGAGAACACAGAACCCAAGGACCATGTCATACATATAGAGAACAGAGTACCCAAGGACCCATGTCATACATATAGAGAACAGTACCCAAGAACCCATGTCATACATATAGAACACAGAGCCCAAGACTTCATGCCATATGCATTGCAAGCCATAAATCATCATACAAGTTTAATAGTGGTCCTATCATGAAAGACTGAAACAATTTGATTGTTGAAATTTGCATTATGTTAGGGAGGGTTTTTAGTGTGGCACACCCACTGTGACAATCAATTTATCTTCCAAAGGACCCCAAGATTTTCATTTTTATTCATTTCTAAGTGTTAAGTACTTGGCAAAAAAACAGTCACAATTCATTTTCAAGGTTTAGTCAATTCAACCTCATTTAAGGGCGAAGGAACCCTCAGTTGCTGAGTGGTCTAAGTGTGTGCCAATTACTGGACCACGTCGCCTCTCACCATCTAGGTTTGAATCCCACTTAGGACAGATTTTGGGTGCAAGAAATTTTGTCATCTTGCTTGCTAAATAAATGCTGACTTGTTTTCTCTGGACACTTTGATTTCTTCTACCATCCCTAAACTGACAGCCTCGATATAAGTGAAAGAATCTTGACTGGTGCGTAAAAATCCATTACATCACTCCACTTTGCTCATCTGGGACTGGGGGCCCTAATTTGCCAAATATCAAAGTTACACAATAAGAATCTTCCTAAATAACATATTAAAAACATAAAATAGACAATCTATTATGATCATCAGTTTTATAATTCTGGCAGTTTTTTTGCGTTTTATCAAGACATTTAAATACAGATTATATATATGTATACCAGCAGCTAGCAGTAAAATGGAGTCATATTTTGTCCATAATTTACAGACAAGCCATTGTAAACATTAGCCCTAGACTAAATACCCTGTCATTATATCCAACATAATATATATAATAATAAAATCAATACACATATCAACCACTATATAGTATTAAAGTATAGCTCTTGATCGAATATAAACAGGGTCACAGTCTACATATAAAATCCTCAAATCTCTTCCACAGAACAAGGCAACAGCAAATAATTGTTGTGTTTCTGGTACCATCCCAGACAGTACATGACAAACAGGGTCACAGCCTCAAATCTCCTCCACCAACAAGGATAGAGCAAATAATCGTTGTGTTTCTGGTACCATCCCAGACAGTACATGACAAGCAGGGTCACAGCCTCAAATCTCCTCCATCAAACAAGGATAGAGCAAATAATTGTGTTTCTGGTACCATCCCAGACAGCACATGACAAGCAGGGTCACAGCCTCAAATCTCCTCCACCAAACAAGGATAGAGCAAATAATTGTTGTTTCTGGTACATTCTAGACAGTGCATGACAAACAGGGTCACAGTCTAAATATAAAATCCTCAAATCTCCTCCACCAAACAAGGTCAGAGCAAATAATTATTGTGTTTCTGATACCACTTTAAAACATAACATTTGACAGGATCTGACAAACAGGGTCACAGTCTAAATATAAAATCCTTAAATCTCCTTCACCAAACAAGACTAGAACAAGTTATCCCGTTTCTGGTACCAATCTAAAACATCTAACAAGGCATGGTAAACCATCAAGACTCAAATCTCTTCCATCAAGCACGGCAACAGCAAATAATTACTGTGTTTCTGGCCCCGGTTTCACAATCATTTCTTAGGTAAGATTTTCCTTAACTTAAATTTAGCCAATTTTGGTAATCACATTTTGGAAGTACTGATGAATATTTTTGTAAAAACTAAATGCAGTTTTAATCTAAAAGTGGTCTTAAAAATGACACCTAAATTTCCTGAATATCTTGAAAATTAACAAAATTAAAAAGTTTTGAAACTTTGCAAGATTTAAGTTAAGGAAAATCTTAGCTAAGGAATGATTGTGAAACCGGGGCCTGGTACCATTCTAGCCAGCACATGACAAACAGGGTCAAGTCTACAATCTCCTCCATCAAACAAAGCAAGAGAAAATTATTATTGTGTTTCTGGTACCAAGTATTCAGGATTTGAAACGGTCTTTTTTCCATCTAATGAGTAGGGTCAGTGACTAGAATTACACATTTTTTTCTAATGCCCAAAGTACAGTGTGGAAACTTTGAATAGGCTTAATAAAGAACAGGGTCAAAAAGATTTATGGAAACCAACACACTTTTCTGCTAAATAAAGAACATAGCCAATAAGATTTATGGAAACCAACATCCTTTTCTGCTAAATAAAGAACAAGATTTATGGAAACCAACACCCTTTTCTTTGACCTTGAAAAAGATGGCAGAATAAGTAGTAGGGGCAGTAAGGTTACTAGAAACACAAAACCCTTTCCTTGGCCTTAAATAAAAATTGGCTAAAAAGGATTAGGGTCAGTAAGGTTACAGGAAACACAAAACTTTCTTTGGCCTTAAAGAAAAAGGCTAAATAATGAATAGGTTAGTAAAGCTACTGGAAGCAAATTTCTTTTTCTTTGGCCATGAAGAAGTAGGCTAAAGAAGAAAAGGTTAGTGAGGTTACAGAAAACAAATAAATTTTTAACTTTGGCCTAAACAATCATACAATTTTTGGGATTTTATCAAAGTACCCATAGCTACATATCAATAATAAAATAAGGAAGAATCATATAAAATTACAAGTTTATAGTCACTATTAGACCAAACATTTTATGGTACTTTCCATTCTGTACGTCTTCAGGGCACATTGGATAAAACACAATGAGATTATAAGAATAAATTTATGTTTGTCTGGGGCACGAAAACAGGAAAAATCACGTAGAAATTTAGATTGCAAAATAATTATATTATAAAACACTTCTGATAACAAAGAATTAAAATACTGTAAAATCTGCTGTAGAAGTTATAGTCAAACGGCTATAAAACAATCACTGATTTTGTAACCTTTTGCCATTCAGATTGGGAAAATTTGCAAATTTATATTTTTAATGACCTTGGAAAACTTGAAATAGAGTATCATAAGTACTAATGACAGACACAAAGTTATCTGAGGTAACTTACTGTTTACTTATATGTAGCAAATACACAATGACTTTAAAGCATCATAGTATTTAAACAAGAATTATCACTGTTTAATTAGCATACAGTACTTAACGTGTGACAGTTATAAATAAGTAACAAGACATCTGTGAGCTACTGCTCACTTGGTATACCTGCTCTTATAACTTCTACCACTGACAGTTAATGTGCAAAAAAAAAGTCTTGAGCATATATAGCTACAGTACAGGATTACCACAAGTGCCTTTAATAAAATTGTGATCACACGAAATAGACAAGATGCCCAGAACAGGTAAAACACCAATACACAATTTCCTGTGGTTTATGACAATATCTGTTTTACATTAGGGCCTGCTATGATGACCATTTTAAAGAGTGCTGGTAGCTCAGTCATGGCCCATATTGTCATTATCTCCAACCACAAATCATTTACACTCATGGAAGGGGAAAACATTTCACATGCAGTCAAAAAGGGCCAAACCTATTGGTGAGACTCAACCAACATCTTAACACCTCTGCCACCATCTCTCCATGATGTATTAATTTTTTCCATATTTCTTTTTTTTAATACTATCTACTGACTGAAACAAAATCTTAATAAAACACCAGGACATGCCAATCTTATCATGTGACTTATTGTCTTGTCATGTGACCTGATGTCTTGTCATCGGACCTTGTCTTGCCATGTATGCTGTTGTCTTGTGACCTGTGAATCTTGTCATGTGACCTTTTGTCTTGTTATGTGACCTGTTGTCTTGTCAACAGACATCGTCTTGTCATGTGACCTGTGAATTTTGTCATGTGACCTGTTGTCTTGTGACCTTTTAGTCTTGTCATGTGACCTGTCTTATCATGTGACCTGCTGTCTAGTCTTGTGGACTGTTGTTTTATCATGTGACACGTGAATCTTGTCATGTCACCTGTTGTCTTGTCATGTGACCCATTATCTTGCCATGTGAAATATTCTTATCACATGACCTGGGAATCTTGTCATGTGACATGTTGTATAATTATGTGAACTGTTCCTTTGTGGCCTCTTTGTCTTGTCATGTGACTAGTGTGGATTTGTGGTTGTTTTTTAACATAAAGTCACTGGGAGCACTGCCTTCAGGAGTTCATATATGTTTTGTAATGGAAGGTTCAGGACTTTTTGCCTTTATTTCTGGCAGGTCTTACATAAAGTTATGAAAGTCCAATATCAACATTGAAAGATGTATGTACATTGAAATTGGGTCTGTGTTATCACATAGAAAAAGTAGGAAAAACCATTATCCTAGTAATAATTAGTAGGTTCATTGGACTTTTACTGTTCAAATCAGTAGGTCCTGGACTTGGGACCCAGGGAGTTTTGAATATCTGAGCCTTATAGAGGCCTAAAGCTATGTTATAGGTTACTTACCGGAGGTAATTCTTGAAGTTCATTACAATCAAGCCACAATTCTTGTAAGCTAGGTAATGATCCAATAATGTCTGGCTATAAACAGAGAAAACAAGTACAAAGATTAACTAAAGCTTTACTTCAAGTAAGTCTGGAATGTATGACATGTAGAATGTTCAAAGTTGGGTAAGAGTTCTTTTTGTATCCCCCACCCCACCCCCACACACACCAATTAAATTCTATGTAAAAGTTTTGAAAAATTATTTTTCACAGAAATGTTGCTTGATTCCATCATTTTAAGGCTTTTTAGTCAAAATTAAAATTTAACTGGAGGGTACAAATGTACCTCTTTCCCAAAATTGAAAATGAACATTAAATGTATACAGTAAAACCTTTTATAGTGTCTAGGAGTTAAGTCAAGAAATGGTTTTAAACATCCCAGTCAAGAATATTTCACTTATATTGAGATGTTGCAAGCTTTAGAAAAGGCGCAGAAATTTTACCTATGTGTTGCACTGATGGGATTATACAGCAGGGTTGTTTAGCTTGCCACTCATACCGTGACACAAGACATTGTTTATTTAAGTTCCCATCCGAAAGAACAG
This sequence comes from Anadara kagoshimensis, assembly GCA_021292105.1. Taxonomy (NCBI): domain Eukaryota; kingdom Metazoa; phylum Mollusca; class Bivalvia; order Arcoida; family Arcidae; genus Anadara; species Anadara kagoshimensis. The sequence goes on from CM037863.1 coordinate 6,253,036, forward strand.
TGACTTTTGTTTGAGGAAAGAACAGTCACCTCCTGCTACAGATTTTAGGGAAATCACTGTATAAGCAGGGTTGTCATGGTTACCAGAATACATATAGGCAGGACAGTAAGCGTTACTAAAATACATATAACCAGGGCGGTCATAGTTACCAGAATATAAATAGGCAGGGCAGTTAGGGTTACCAAAACACATATAGGCAGGGTTGTTATGGTTACCAAAATACATATAGGCAGGGTTGTTATGGTTACCAAAATACATATAGGCTGGGTTGTCATGGTTACCAAAATACATATAGGTAGGGTTGTCAAGGTTACCAGTATACACAATTCATTGTGTAAGATTTGTTATAAAACTTACCAGCATGTCAATTTCATTACTACCTAAATCCAATATTTCTAATTTGACCAGAAATGAAATGGACGGAGGTAGTGTCTTGAGGTTATTTTCCCGTAATTCCAGTGATTTTAAATTTGACAAACTGCAAGTAAAAACAAAAATAATTTCTAATTCACAAAGATATATACCAACAATATTTTAACCTGATTATATATGCATGTAATTAAGTACAGTAAAGGCTAGAGCTGTGACGAGTACCCGGGTACCCGTTCACGGTTAGGGTAATGACTGGACCCGGGTAACAAATTGTTTACCCGTTACTCGTTAAAACATGTATCATTGTTATAGACCTAAAATAAAATGTATATAAGTTCAATTAAACTTTGACTTTCATTCAAAATGACACGACATGTCAGTAATCGTGAACATTGTTTATACTTCTGTCAGTTTGTGACACACAAGGTAAGTATCGGAACACCTTGAGGAACTACATTCAACTCAATAATACGATATATGGTTCCGAATGGTGATATTGGTTATCGGGGAACCACTCTAAGCAACTTTAAACATGACCGAAAGAAAATTGGAAATTTGGAAATTACTTTATTTAATAACATTAACAAAACAATGACAGTTATTGATTCTATTTAACTTAGCTTGCAAGACAAAACCTTTGAAGTGTAACTCGTATAAGCATTGCGCATGCGTAGTTAAGGTTTCATCATAGAGAGCCGGGATTCACGATAGGTTACTATATTAGTCTATAATAAAAATACAAGATGCTGATTTATCTGCAATTAACTGCATTTGTTTACGGGAAAATTGTCTATACAGATTAATAATCATTTATTTATTCTGGTTACTTATTCACGGTTTGTGAAATAGATTCTTAATTGAAATTTGTGGAAGTTGAAAAGCATCGGGTACTCGGTACCGGGTCGGGTATAAGAGTTCGGGTACCCGGGTACAAAATTCTCTACCCGTCACAGCCCTAGTAAAGGCCTGTCAAAAGTTTAACACTAAGCTTACGAATTAGTGCCAAATCAACAGCTCATCTTTCTCCCTAGATATACATGTACTTTTGATTGCTTTTTTACAGCAGCTACATGTCTTTTGACAACTTTTCGGTCTCTACCTACCAATCACTTACTCCCTCAGCAGCTGGGCTTTGAAGCCTTTTTGGTGCTAAACTTTCAACAGGTCTATTCTGTAAATTTCTTAAGAGACCGACTGATTGATTCATTGGTTCAGCATGTTTCTTTTAAACAACTTTATGTCATATGAATTAATTCCACAGGGAAATCATGGTTGTCTCAACTTACGTACATATGGCCATAAAAGGCTTTCATTTCTCTGACCCTACAATTCTATATCTTTGGTAAATCTTTAAAATCTAGACGACAGGACAGAGTGTTATGGCTTGGATGAGAGCCTGTCATTAATTCCCTTGGGTTTGAGCATTTTTAATTTACAGATCCAGTAGTACTCATTGTCATCCGTGTTTCTGGGAAAGTGAATCATCTGGGTCACTAGTTATTAGTTATAAATTATGACTGTGATCTCAAAAACCACTTCATGAGACTGTGATCTTTTTAATTAAAGTAGGTTCATTTAAATTCAGTTCTCTTTCGAAGGATCAAATGACTTTTATTTCTAAATGCTTAAGGCACAAAAGTCATTTCTCAAATGGAATTTAATTATCCGTTCTTTTAAGAGAATTTATTGATGAAAGTCAGATTTATTTCATTTTGATAATTTTCCAATTGAGTCAATTCCAAAATTCCCAATCTGTGTACAAAAAGCTCTGAGTCTCATAACCAAAAAGATTTTCGAAAAACTGGGATTTAGTGTCAATCAATCCACTGTTTGCAAAAGATAATACTTTTTACTTACTTTCCGATGTCAGGTGGTAAACGTTCTAATGCTACGTCATTAAGACCTAAATGTGTTAAGTTACGTAGCTGAGTAAGACCTTCTGGTAAAATCCTGTAAAATATTAAATTTGAAAAACAATTATCACCACATTTAAATGATATTATTGTTGAATGTTGCTTAAAGTCATATCAGCATTTTTCAGCTTTTCCCAAAGCAAACTACTCTATGGAATAACCAATGAAAAACTTGTTGTATGCATGTGAAGTGGGAGTGTGTTTTATGGTCTGCCTTGTACCAGCGCACATTTAAGGGGACTTTAAGGTGCTAGCTCTCTGAGTCAGTATGCTGCAGACAAGCGTACTACTCCTCCAGTTACATTACACCGACACTGGGTGAATCAGTAAAGGCCAACGGCAAAAAAAATTCACTTTCCCACATGTGGTCTGAGCGGGACTCGAACTCACATCAGTGAGAGACCATGCGTCTTATCCATTAGGCCATCGCATCCTCTACATTAAAATGAGATTGACGTTACAAATATGTATACATGTAAAACATGTAATATGTTTCCATTCCTGTTAGCCAAAATCACCATTGGCTACTGATTTTTGAGAAATTCTTTTAAAAAGTAACCTATTTCAACAAATTTGCGAAAAAATACTTGGAAAAGGACTATTTTTTCACAAATTTTAGAAATTTGGATACTAAAATTTTTTAATTTGTGGAAACCTAAATGTAGTACAAAGTTTTTCATTCATAACCAGGGCTTTTTTCAGACTAGGAGTAAACAAGGGTCACTTAGATGTATCTGGATAGCTTTATAAGTAACGTAATGTGTTTATGTGTCATTTATTGGCCTTGATGTAATTTGTTTACTGGTTTGTGTTTACATTTTGATCATATGTCAGCACTACAACAATTTCAGACAGCATGTACATTACTTAACTTAAAATTATATATACAGTAAAACCTCGTTATAATGCCCCGATAACTTTGCCACCTCGCTTATCGCCACACTTTTTTGAAGTACCAAAATCCATTTTGTTTATATTTTTCTTTATGACCTCCCTCAATTTATCGCCAAACCCCTTTATAGTGCCAAAATTTGACTGAACAAACTGTGGGATGAATCGAGGTTTTACTGTATATATGGTGTTTGATTGTATTGGATTCTGTTTTAGACCAAATGAAGTTATAGGACTATAATTACATTTGCTAATGTGACGTCACTCATTTCTTGCTGACACCTATGCTTGTGACGTCATTGATAGGCTGTTCCAGGAATTGGAATTGCATGTCGTACATGACAGTGTTTTAAATTTATTTCAGGATCCAAAAACAAAAATAAGATTTTCAAAAAATGTGAAATGTAAATATAACCATTGAACTGTCTAGAAATGGCGTTTATAGTGCTATAACTTCCATTGCCGTGCAAAGCAAACTAGTCATAACGTGCTAGCGCTCGTTATTCGGTTTGCTTTGCACGGCAATGGAAGTTATAGCACTATACACCCTTCCGATAAATCGCGACACCTGGCGGGAGTGCCATGATTGATAGTAGAATGTGATGTCATACAGGGAGTTATGAAAAGGAAATACTAGCATTTCGTATTATCCCTCAATATAATATTGTTTTAAAATTAAATATTAAATTTCAATTTTAATTACATATTGCTGGTATTTTATTCCATGACTTTAAAAAATAATTTGAAATTAATATATTTTTCATTAAAAATTTTAAAAATTCATTTTAATTGTTACATAATAATAACTGTTCCATGACATATTTGTTAGTGTAATACCAAGTCATGGGCAGTCATTCGGAACTAATTAGGGCACTGATTTTGATTACCTGATTTACAGGAGAGAAAATGCTTCGGTCCAACCTAAGGACAATTTGCTTATGCATGAATGAATCCAGGTGTGTCAGAAGTAGTCTAAGCTTTCCGTTAATCTCAGAAGATTCTCAGTCGGTAGAATTATTTAAACGAGAGAGAGAGAGAGAGAGAGAGAGAGAGAGAGAGAGAGCTACAAACATTGCATTTTAAGTATTCTGTAACTCAGTGAATAATTATATAAACGAACAAATTATCTATCCGAAAAAATTATAACGAGTCATGGGATAATTATTTATCCGACATTTTGAAACTTAACATATTTGTGTTACAGTTTAAAGATGATAAATGATAATAAACACCGCGTAATTAGTATTAAAAGTTATTTATTTTATTTATTTTCATTTATATACTTTTTGATTTTTTGACAAATAAGTATAATATAACCAAAGCAGTAATACGACACTACATTAAAATAAATCAGATATTTATCACTGTGTATTATAATCAGGTGTTGACTTGTTCATCTCGTAATCAGATAATCTAGAGACTTGTTAATTGCAAATTGGATTAATGAAACCAATTAAAAGTCCTATTTTTTAAGTCAACTTAGGTAAGGATGCCATCATTTCTACTTAGAATCAGTTGTTATTTATATAAATTTGACCGAAATTTTAACCATACAACCGAAATTTCAATGTTGTTGTTTTTGTTTTTTTGTTTTTTTTTTTGTTTTTGTTTTTTTTTTGTTTTTTTTGTTTTTTTTTTTTTTTTTTGTTTTTTTTTTAAATATTTTTATTAATAATTTTGAAAATAAATTTTCAGAACCTTTAACATTTTTAGCAATAACGGATGATTCTTTAATGAAAGTTTAATCCGTTGAACAATGATTTTTAAATACAACTTGAAGATGTCGCTAATTTGTAATCACAGGAAAATTTAAGTTTTCAAATTATTTTGACTATCAATTATGTATCTGAATTGTTTAATTTATATCAATATTTTGTAAATAAGTTTTATGAAAAATCCGATTTATAAAATAAATAAAGATAGATAAGAAAAAAGTGGAAGAAGAACGTTTGTAGTAATTTGATTAAAAAATTAAAATATTTCCAGTCGGATAAAAATATGAATTTCAAATGTCCTTGAGGGTAATTAAATGGTCCAAGATATTAATAAATATACGTACATGTATTTTATATTTTTCAAATTTGAACATTTACAAATTGCAATTTTCTAGTAAAAATAAAACTTATTATTTTGTTGAAGAAATTACAACAAATTCTACACAATCCTTTACAATGTTAAGTGTCTTTTCGGATGATCATCTATGTGTTTAAAATTTGTTTAATTAGCCCATTCATAATTTGTAATTTGTAATTTATTTAAAGTAATATTCGCTTTGTCGGTTTATCATCTCACCTGTAGCTTACATATGACACCTAACATATACTCGAACTGAGTGAATATACACCCTTTAAAGTAATATTCGCTTTGTCGGTTCATCATCTCACCTGTAGCTTACATATGACACCTAACATATACTCGAACTGAGTGAATATACTGTACATGATGATGGGATCGATAGATAGCCTTCCCGGTGTGACGTCATATCAAGAGCGATAACCAGTTTCCGGCTATTTCTGGAAGGGTGTATAAACACCATTTCTAGACAGTTCAATAGTTAAATATATATATGGGTAATATCAGATATGGTCAGTCGTATCACTTTGATATGTTATATTGTTATACAGATAATACAGCACACCACTAGTCATGATAAAAGTTTTTTAGAATATTCTCCCAAAAGATACACTACAATTTATTTATCATATACATGTAGGTAATTGATATAATATTTGTCTTTGTACCGCTAAACTACTGTTTTGTTGCATTTAGATTGTTAAAGAACAATTCCGTCATCTTTCTCTGGTAGCATAAGTGCTAATGTAACACAAGTCTACCTGAGATCTTTTTTTTTACAAAACCTTTGATTCTCAAGCAGTAAAACACTATTCTAAAAAAATTTTAATCTGTCAGAAGCTGTCGTTGTATATTTCATATCAAAAACTATCAAATTGTGATAAACAGTGTTCTAAATAACACCCCATCTCACAGTCTAAGACTATTAACTTTTTAGAAGGACTGGTTATATTTTCAATAGCCTCCTATATACCACAATAGAAAATGTTAAAATTATCAAGACTGGTTGATAAATTTGACTCATAATTCGAACTTTGTGATAAGTATCATATTGTGATGTAGGTTTCACATTTGAGTCCAATTGGGGATCTTATAACACAGCATCAGGTCACATTGCCCTTGTCAAATTCACCCCACTTCACACAATATCACCCCTTCAAAAACTACATGTAGCAATTTTGTGGAAAGTAGGGTGAATATGAAAGGGGCAATTTACCTTAAATTTTATTACACACACAAACACACAAGTGTTAAAACTTACTTCGTAAATGGGTTACTGCTAACATCCAACACTTGTAAATTTTTACAGAACTTTATGTTTTCAGGGATATCTCCAATATCTACAAAGTAAGACATAAAATTAAGTAAGCCAGTCACAGTACATGTCAGTTTTGTAAACAATTTTACAAACAGACTGAGCAAAAATTGAAAGAGTTGAGCAATGTGTTTAAGTTACTTTAACGCCCAGGTCAAGAATATTTCACTTATACTGCAGTTTAAGCCAATTACAAAATGTGTGCAACCAAGGCAACAAATACACAAGAGAACAGAATTATGCACCTCAACATGTTAATATGAAGTTATAATGGTGTCTAAGATGGGAAGTAATTGGTAAAACTTATTACACGGGGGGGTTAAAAAAATTTGAAGTCCGAGGACGAGATCCATGATTTTATGATTTATTTTTTAGTTCCATAAAACGAATGATGTATTTACCCACTTTTAGAATACAAAATTTCCTCCATATCATTGTTTGTCATATCATCAGCCAAATTCAATATTATAATTTACATGACAAAACAATTGGATTAAATGGAAGGCAAAGTAAATAATGTAAACAAACCAAGGAAAAGTTTAAGAATGAATCATAAATGACCCAAACAATCTAATATAAAATCTATATGGAATTCACTCATCATGGAATATTTGTGGATTCACTGTGATGTCATCCAGGTAGTGATGCTGAAAAAAGATTGTTAATTAGTCAGAATTTTTGTTGGATCCAATCCAAGGAGTCTAGAGTTATCTCCCCTGGAAACAAAAAACATTGCCCTTGAAAGTAAAAATTCTGACTGTTGATCTCAAACAAATGGTGCACTATAATGCATATATAATTGCACAGGTCATAGGTTTGGTAACAAGAGCAAAAATAATAACATGCAACAGCATTTAGGGTCAAATTAATTTTACACGCCCAAATGACACACTGAGTCTGTATCCAACATGGCGGCCACCATCAACTTCCGACTTTCATAGCTTGTCAATTTTTTCCTGGAATAATGATAAAAACAATATATAATAAACAACTTTACCGTTCCGACTGACGTCCATTTCCTGGAGATTGATAAAATTTGCAATATCTGGCGGTAACCGGCATATCTCATTGTCGCTCAAACTTAATTTTCTCAGTTGAATCAGGCGAAAGAAACTCTGAAAATAAAAAAAAGGGTTTCAATTTTAACAACCGATTAAGGGGAAACTAAACTAAATCAGACGCGAAAATGTGATTTATTCATTAGTACATACCTTAGGAAGATCTTTAATTTGATTTGCGTCCAATAATAACTCTTCAAGGCTCCTTGTATACCTCATAACATCGTCCGGAACATCAGTAAGATTACAATGTCTCCGATCTATGTATTCCACCTGTCTGTTACAGGCTTTAAATAACGGAATACACTTCAACATTGTCAATTTTTACCTATTTACTACGTAAAGCTACATCTATGATAAATAAAATCTGCACCAATTAATTAAAATGAGGAGGAAATGAATTAAAAACAAGTGTCCCCTTATGTAAAACTTCTCAATCCATCGTTTTCGAATGAACTACATTTGTGGCCGCGTGACGTCATAGAATTACCCATAATGCATTATTCTTAACAGGTACGCGAATTTCTTCCGACAGGCGGGTGTAATAGATACGGCATACTTGGGATATTTTAGTGACTGTCAACAATATTTATTCCCAAATTTTGTTTCAGGCAATATTTTCATAGTTTGTAAACAAAATAATCTGTTCCGTGTTGTTGGACGACATTTTCCGTACTCCCACATAAAATTAGGCTCTAACTATAAAAATTCTGAGATATATCAGGCTGGTTTTTTTAAATTAAAAATTAATATTATTAGACATTATGAAACAAAATACAAACAAAAATATCACATGAAATATACTTACAAAGGTAAAGTTATTAGCTAATTAACAAGGAAGATAATAAACCGACTTGTGAGTCAAATATCCTCGACCGTCCGTGATTCGAGACTCTAATAGAAAACGAACTAAATTTGCTAACGCAACAAGAATTTGAGAGCTGAAAAATAGACAACTGATTTTTCTGGATAGTTTCACAGTAAATACCTAAATTTTGTCTTTAATGCATGAAATCGTCACTGCAGAGACGATACTCGCGTATAATAACTGAAAACAAAAATGGCCTCGAAGATATACAACTTGATGATATCTAACAGTAAAAAATTATCAAATTTCTTGAGGATTTGGAGGGAAATTGGACATGAAATAATACAGTTGACCCCAGTTTACACGGGGTCAATGCAAAATTGTGGATTTCCTATTTTCTTGCACTTTTTAGTGTTCAATGATTAAATGGGTACAAGAACAACAAGCTTATTACAACGAAAATTTCTATTTGTCGCGGCTGAAAAATTATAAAATCGCTGGAACTTAGATGATAACTGAAAAATACATGTTTCTTTTTTTTTCTTCAAATGTCCACATGTCTGATAGACAATGGAATATTTAATTTTTGCTTATCATTGTATCGAATATGTAACAGGAGTACATTATGACTGTAGCTTTTGTATATCTTAAATAAATGAAAAAAAAGTTTAGAAACTAATTTCGTCAGAATAAATAAAACAAATTTTTGAAAAAGTATTTTCACGCAGAGCTACGCATTTAATGAAAAAAAAATCAAACAGCTTGGTGAAAATTGTTTACAAAGAAATGTTACTTATTTATTTAAACAAAAGATCGACGGATCAAACACTGAACATGTCGAATTAAAAATAAACAAATTTACTTGATGTTCGTTCATATTGATTGATTGATTGATTGATTGATTGATTGATTGATTGATTGATTGATTGATTGATTGATTGATTGATTGGGTTATCAAGTCCCAGTCAAGAATATTTTACCTATATTAAGAGGTCACCAGCTATAGGTGAATTGGCAGAAATTTTTACCTTTGCAATGCACTCAGGACACGTCTCGCGCTACACGGGGTATCGATTTTAAAGGTCTTTTCCGAAGGGTCCCTCAACATTCATTCCTAAATGTCAAGTGGTTTGCGAAATCTTGAACAGTCACTGCTATTTTCAAGTCTTTGGTCAGATAGTCAGACCGGGGTTCGAGCCCATAATCTCCGACATACGAAGAGATCACTCTAGCAACTGAGCTACCGTAGAAGTGGGATGTTCGTCATGACAACCAGTGGCGTGACTGGTTTCTTTGTCTCGCTCTTTTCAGACAACGCAATATAGTTTTTTTTTTTTTTTTTTTTTTTTTTTTTTTTTTTTTTTAACTGAAATACAAGTTTTATAATGAATCAACAGTATATAAACATGTAAGTAGAGAATATAAAATATAACTAACTAGTAGTACTTTAATATCACCTCAGTTAACAGCACAGAGTGAATAAACATACTTAAATAATGAGACCCAATATGCTCACCCGATAAATAATGGCTACCGTAGTTTACATGTTTTGAGAATAACATCAAAACTGAAATCCCAATGTTATAATCTTTAAATATCGTCAAGATTTAAAGCTTTTCCAGATGATAATTAATCAGTTTGATATTCTTTTCCATCTATGACCTTGACCTTTGAACCCATGACCTATATTTGTATGTCAAAAAGATTGTTACAACATCATTATACCAACAATACTCTAATATGCATAGTATATAGACTTCCAGGTATTTACCAATTTATCTGTGACCTTGACCTCTGGACCTATGTCCATTCCTTCTCAGTTCTATAGATCATCCAGTTGTTTTTTTTTAAATCTCATGCAATTTGAATACCATTTGAGGGGCTAATGTCCCGTCCCTCATAGCTAGGCTAAGATTTGACTGACCTAATTTTGTTATGTGCCATTATGCCAGTGTACAATTATTACAAGTTTGATTAAATTCATCCATAGGCATTGAATATACAGAAATGGACAGACATTTCAGATTGCAAGATAATATTGGGACGAACTCACAGGCAATAATGGATGGACAATTCAGATTGCATGAGATGAAAGCTGCTTTTTCTCACAAGTATTTCATATTTTTGGTGCAAATCAGAGTTCAAAAGAATACATATTTTCAACAATGACAATGGATTTTCTTGATGATTGAAATGCTTCATTATTTGACATTTTTGCCTTTTTTTATACCGGTAATCAAGAAATTGCAAATTCATATATGATTAAGTTTAAATGGACAGGTGATTTTTTTCATGTGAGAAATGCTGTCACTGTATCTATTGAAATGTATTGTGAAAATTCTAAAATTGGTTCACTTTCCTTTTAAAAAAAGATAATGCAATAAATATTCAAGCATTTGATGAAAAAATATGGAAAATAGTATATAATGCTGTATTTCCTGATCAATACTTCTTAGCCTTTGTGACAAATATTTTAAAAACGTTAACGCCACAAATTTCTGAAATAACGTTCTTTTTATGAGAAAACATCATCTTTTGCAATTCCATATCAATGTAGTGTTCCCCCTAAAAAGTTAGGGGTTATTACCCTCTAAGGTGGCAAACCCCATTTGTTACATTTATTAATGATTAGCTATAGGCCAAACAATATCTGAACCCTGTCTCAGTCATTCTTGTTATCATTTAAGAGGTTCTAAACAGGTTCTAAAGTTGTTGGCGGCAAAGCACCTAGCTCACATGTAAATATGCATTATATTTGTCAAAGCTTTAAATGACTTACTACAGAGTTAAGACATGGAAGTATTATAAAAGCTTGAATTATCACCTTAAAACTTTACAAATAAATAGTGATTTTGTTAATTTTTTAATAACTTTCTCCCTTTTAAATTGAGAAAATCGAAGTTCTGAAAAACAGCAAACTGCATAATGACAAGTTTATAATAGCTTATGATCTTCATTGAAAAGATGTTACATTGTGGCAATATCTAACATTTTGTGGTAAGGATAACTAATTTTAATCTGTTTGGGAATTTTAGTGGTCGATTTGGTAAAATTTAGTCATTTTTACCCGGGGAAAACTACCTTTATTCGGTAGTAATTTTAGGCAAACAAAATCACTGTAAACATGCAATCATTTTCATTCAGAAATCATTTGTGGTATCTTTGTTGGCATCCTGCAGTCTTAAGACTATGGATCTGTGGAGGTGGTGGATGAACATCGTCTGCTGTGACTGCCTTTCCAAGACACATCCTTCAGTCTTAGGACTATTGATTTGTCTCAGTAGACGTGGTGGATGACAATTGTCTGCTGTGACTGCCTCTCCAAGACACACCCTTCAGTCTAAGGACTATAAATTTGCATTTGTGGTGGTGGTAGATTAACATCATCTGCTGTGACTGCCTCTCCAAGACACTGCATCTTTCAGTCTTAGGTCTATGGATTTGCATCAGTAGACGTGGTGGATGGACATCGTTTGCTGTGACTGATCAGACCCCAGTTTCACAATCATTCCTTAACTAAGATTTTCCTTAACTTCAATCTTGCAAATTTCAAAATCTGAATAATTTTGTTAGTTTTGAATATACATATATTCGTGAATTTAAGGTGTCAATCATTTTGGAGATCACTCTAAGCTTATTGCGTCTATATTTTAGTTCTATGGAAGTTATCAGATTGAAGTTAAGGAAAATCTTAGTAAAGAGAATGATTGTTAAACTGGGACCTGGCCTCTTCTTAATCTGCATTGTCTGTTGCAGGTAATGCATGTGAAGGCAGGAGACACTGGTATAGCGAGGAAGTTAAACTTATCCGCTTTCATTTTGATTTATTTATTTACATATTTCAGTTCCATCAACTTGGAATGCCTGATTGAGATACAAACATGTATGACATAAAAATAAACTTTACTATCTTAAATCTAAATGCACTAAAACATTCCCTAAAACATTCCAAACAAGCATCATACTGTACTCTTTAAAAACAATAAAACAAGTCGTAAGCATCTTTGAATTTATTAAAGATTGATTGATTTATTGATTGAATGGGGTTTTGAATCCCAGTCAAGAATGTTTCACTTATATCAAAACACCACCAATTGTAGGGGAAGTAGCAGTAATTTTTCACCTTTGCAGTGCACTCAGGGCAGTTTGCCATGCCTCTCGTCTGAAGGATCCGGAAACTTTTATTTCTAAATGTTGAGTGCTTTGCAAAAGAACAGTCACTACCTATTTTCAAGATAACCCCACACACGAAGTGAGCACTCTGGCAAGTTCTGAGTTACGGCATTGGTATAAGACATTAACTAAAGGCTGAACAACTTATATTATGTTGACGAATCCAACTTAATTACATAATGTTGATTAAACAGTTGATAGAATGGGGTTTTTCATTTATGTTTCTATAAAAAATATTTCACTTAAATAGAGACATCACCAACAACAGGTGAAGTGACATATATATATTCACTAGTGTGCTGAGGACAATGCTTGGGAAGGGTTTCTTAACATGACATGCCTACTGTGACACAGTATCAGTTTTTAAGGTCTTTTCTGAGGACCCAGAGATACTACTGATTCAACTCTCGGACTTTGCCAAGGTTGTAAGCACTCTTTCTGATTACAGAATGGTATAAAATTTGTAATTTTTCTCGAAATAGAATTAATTTCTATAAATCTCAAAACAGTGTTTGAAATTTAGGCCATTTTCAGGTATAGGTTTTTCAGTAGGTCAGATCTGTAATATTTCGTTAATTCCATTTAAACATCTATTTTTACAATATTGACCTTTTCTATATGAACCTATTTGTTTTGACTGCAATGATGTCAGATTACTTATCGATTAGATTTTTTCCAGTGTCCGTCCGAAATCGAGAATCTCGAAATAAATGGTTGTAGTATATCCCTGATAGGTCCGAAGTCGGGAGTTCTAAAATCAGTGGTCTCATTATATGCAGTGTTCGTCCGAAGTCGGGAAATTAATGGCTATTTTTGGCAATATTTTATGGAAATAAATATAAACACATTTAGACAAATTTAGACTATATGTTTTAAACCGCTTTAAAAGATCTTCAAAATGACACCTTTTCAAACGTTCCATAGTTCCATGTTCCTTATTTTCCAAATTTTGATTACACAAGTTACAGGTGTAGTTAGCTAAACAGGAGGTGCTTAATAGTCTGGTGGAAAAAATTGAAAGAGGTATGGCGGGTTTCACATTGCCCCCTGCTTGAATGGATGAATGACGTAACGGTGTATTTTTAAACACCTGAGGATTTCGAGTTCTATTATTAGACCAGGTCTATGAAAAACAAGCGCTTCGTTTGTGTAAACTTGCTTTTCCTTGAAGAGCCGTAGATATTGAACAAACCTTTACATCCATAATCTTTATTCTTCATCTTTATACAATAAACAGAAAAACTTGAACAATAAAGTATTAACTTACATCACGCTTCGCTAAGAATTCACGGGTGATGTGTGTAGATTATTCACTAATGTAACCTGGCTTGATCTGCTAGTAGTGTTTTGAAAGAAGATAACGCTTATTTTTAAAAACTAATATTTGTAAAGGAAATTTTTTACAATAGTATTTTATAAAGATAAAAATAAAAAAAATAAGAAGAAGAATAAATAAAAGGATATCCCGGATGGGATTCGATCCCATTCCGTACAGGTTGCAAAGCATCCTCGCTACCCACTGAGCTAAACACAGCAGTTAGTGCCAGCCGTGTTAAAATGCAACATCACTTATATGTGCAGTGGTCAGTTTTAATTTTCCCTAAGTTTCAAAAATTGACCATTTTCTCCTAAGAGGACCAATTTTTTGAAAACTCGTAATGATTGCATTTTGAAAATATTTTCAGAAACAATAACGTAAAAAATGGTCTTCCGAGGAGAACACTTTGATAATAATTATCAAAGACGGGAAAACCCCCTCATTTTTCATATTTTAGCATAAATGAGCACAAAGATGAGCTTATTAAGAAAAATACCAATAAAATATACCTTTGTATGAGCCAAAATCTGAAAGTCTGCATAGAATACTGCTGCTTTATTATTTAAGTGCAAGAATATTTAGACTTTTATTTTTCAAAAACCAAAACGGTCCATTTAGGACAAAATCTCATCAAACCCGCCATACCTCTTTCACAATAGGGGGACATGAGTGTTCAAAGCTGGCAACATAGCTGTCTTATATCATCACAGGTTAGGGGTCAAGAATCAACCTGTTGCCAAGCTGATCGACCCTTGGTTAAGTAGATAAAAGGTCAAAGGTCAGATAGTGTTTTTTTCCTAAAAATTAATCTTTATTAGTTTATAGCTGTCCAAATATATACTTTTTGAGATTTAAATAAATCAAATAAATCTGTTTTCATGCAATCATAGCATATTCATGTATTTTAACGTTGACTAGGTAGCGAATTGAGACTGTTTAGGCTAAAATTTAAATATTTCAATGTTATTTTTCAAAATTCGGACACAAGCTTCAAGATAGAATAAAATAAAAGTATACATTCAACATGAAAGCATGAATCAAAATGTTAAAATATAATTCTTTTGTAAATACATGACTGTGATTAAAACAAATATATTGTTTAAACCCAGCTGATAATTTGAAATTTATTAAAAGTTTAAAATCAAAGTACTGCAAGTACTGTAATCGGCAAGCCATAGTCACGAGAATCTCTGGAATATATCAGTCACATCTAACGATTTCTTTTCATTCATCAATATCACTATCTGTGGCATTATCATTCAAAGGGTTCAACCAATCAACGGTTCAACGGTCCCATTGCAAGTGCATACAGCCACCCACTTTAAATTGTATGCCCTGCATGTACATTTTGTAGTGCAACATGATTTATATTTACATTTCAGCAATGCATGACATGGTTTTGGTAAAGCTTATTTTCTCATTAAAACCCCCTACTGTAGCTCAATTGGTATAGCGCTCACTCCCCGTATGTGGCAAGTCCTGGGTTCGAACCCTAGTTGGGTCTGATCAAGACTTGAAATAAGGTAGCGACTTTTCTTTTGCCAAACACTCGGTATTTAGAAACGAAAGTCATGAGATCCTTTGAGAGAGATCTTAAAAACCGATGCCCCGTGCCAAGGCGGGTGTAACATGTTGAGGAACTTTTCCTGCACATTTTTCTAAGTTCACTGCAAAGGTCAAAATTTCTGCCACTTCACCTATAGCTGGTGACGTCTATGACTGAAATACGTAAAAGCCCGTAAAACCCCATGCAATCAATCAATTTGTAATTTTCTCATTAAAACTGTTTTAAGTCACATTCAGACTCGCACTAACTTAACTGTCCGAGAATAATCGTTCACATCAGGAAAATACTTAACCTAAGTCCAAAAAGTTAAGTTTTGTTCATGATCCTTTGACCTGTAATTGTCTTAGAAAAGTTAATGTTCAAAGTAAGATTTAAGCAAAAATAATAATAAGTTAAATTTGTGAAAAAACTCAGATTTAAGTATGAAAACTAGTATTGTTCGTGGTCTTGTTGCCAGATGACAAGACAAAATTAGTAACGAAAAGTTTATGGTGGATCACAAAACAAGGTCGCTTTGAAACACAAACACAAAAGCGACATTGGGGATGGATAGGTAACACCATCAAGACACCTGCCAACAACATCACAAAACTTTGAAATGGAACACACAAGAATAAAAGACACCTTGAGACAAGTTTCTGGAATTAAAACAGAGGGGTAAAATTGCGCAGAACAGAGCCAGTTTGAGGGATTTTGTCGATGGACAAATGCATACAGTACGCAAGTTAGTGAGACTAGCACCATCCGTGTTCTATAGGTGATGGGAGATCCGGAACAAATACCAGGTATAACTAAATGCAGCCAAACATCAGTTTAATAGTGTGCACGTTGAATATGTAGTCGGTTGCATATGATGCTGGAAGCAAATTTTCAATTGTACTTTTCCCTGAGAGGAACAGATGAAAAATTCCTCTCTAGGTAATTCAATGAAGGCAGCTGCACTCAAAAGTTCAGAAAAGTTCCTTTTGCAAGAGTGGGAATAAGACCTGTGTTTTCCTTGGAAACACGGAATGTTGTATTTAGAATGTCCAGAAAGTTAAATGACAGTCTTACAGTCTGCAATTGCATGGAATACTGGGAGCTTATTCCTCTCCAGAGGTGATAATTTTATGCTATGGGCAGGGACGAACTTTAGATGTCCCGGTCTGGAATCATACTTCCTCATTTAAAAGCAACAGCAGAATAAGGTCATCAGTATTACGACAGGCAACAACTGTTCTTTTATAGCCTTGCATGTAAGCATCAACGCCATGGGGAACAGTTCTAGTATCGGCTTTCTTGTGTAAAGCTTTAAAAACGGTTACAATCCTTCCTCTGTATGAATTAAACATGCTGTCTGTTGGACCCCCTGATACCCTCAGCTAAGCTAAGAAGTGTCTTGGATTACTTCGAGATCTTATTTGTTTTCTTGGTGACTGATAAAATCGTACCAATTTGATGGCAGAGGGACATTTTAATTATCAATAATTCTTCTAACAGAACGGGGACCTGATCCTCTTTTATCTAGATGGTTTCACCTTTTATGGATTAGTTGTCATATCTATCATAATGACATCAATTTTAACACATTTATCTTTTGCGTGGATAAAAACAGTTTATATGCGTTTCCTAACTCGCCGAAAGTATTGATGCATTTCCGTTTTCCCAGTGCTACAACTAAAATTTGACCATTAATTATTTTGGTAGTAATGTCTCCATGCAAACTTCTTCCTCAGGGATATTTTGAAGATCCGACTCGTCGGCTGCAGATAACAAGGGTCCTGGTGTATCAGGTATAGAAAGCGGCACTAGGAATAGTTCGTGTTTCAACAGTTCACTAATATTTCCACCAGAAAAAGAGAACACACTTGATAGTATTATACAGATACAGTCATTATAGCTAATCAAATCTTTCAGTACCACCAGTACTTTGATTTCTTTTTTTTTTAAAAAGTGGATACTTATATAAATACGGGCAATATGATTCAGTAAAATTATTTTAACAGAAGTCTAAAGTTTTGTTAAACAATTTCAAATGCACAAATGTGTTTATACTAGTATTTATTTGCCACAATTAATCATATTTGTAAAGGTCAAATTTGTGCGAGCGTCTAATCTTATTTTTCATGGAAAACCTTGAAAATAAGTGACTGAATTAGTTGGATATGACTTTCTATTAATTTGAAGATACCATTTACATATTTAGAAGACAAAATATATAAAGAAAAACTTCTGTAAGCCACCTTGAATTTGTGTATAGGTCAATATGGGCATTTTCACTTGAACTTTGCACCCATTGACCTTTAGCTGCCCCCACAATGGCCCCTGGGTGAAATCTTGCTTGGCAACAAGCCGATTCTACCAAAGTAAAGTTCAAAGAAGGTTATGACATAACTTGCCACCTTTGAACACGTTGTCCTCCCTACATCGAAAAATAAGCGGTTTTTTCAAAATCCTCTACCAGACTAAAACGCGGTCTAAATCGCATTCACGGATCGCAGCCCCTCTCACCGCCTAGGTTCGAATCCCACCATTCGGCACATTCTAGTGTAAAAAAGGTTGGCAATCCACTCGCACTCGCCAAAGATTAGTGGTTTTCGTCGGGCACCGGTTTCCTCTTTCGTGGTTTTGCTTAATTTGACCAACGGTATTTGGTCCTACAATATCTTTTCCCGCAATGAGACTTTTTCCATTCATCAATATATAGTCCAAATCTGAAATGTGGCACGGTAAAGAACCTTCCCTGCACATTGCCCAGAGCACACCGCCCAATCATTCAACTGAACAATCAACACAAAACGGAAAATGCTTGCAACACTTTTTGTTATAGAACTATACGTGTCAGAATTGCTCGAACAAACCCAAGGTCAACATTTTTCTCGTGTGTGTGTGTGTGCGTGTGTTTGTGTGTGTGTGTGTGTGTGTGTGTGAGAGAGAGAGAGAGAGAGAGAGAGAGAGAGAGAGAGAGAGAGAGAGAGAGAGAGTTGGTACTGGACGAAAAAAGTGTTAGAACAAAGTGGAATTTTACTTTGTTGCAATTTTAAATTAAATTTTATATTTACTTTTTAATTAATTACGTTATTACCCAGAGGTTTTAATGAAAATTGATAAAATACGATTGTTAAATGGAAGGTCGACGGACCTTCTTTCTAGTGGAGTCCGGAGGGCTACTCCCCCTGAAATCTTTTTAGATTTTAGACCTTAAATTGAAATTTATGACACTGAAAACAACACTTCAACATCCTACGACTTGTTGAGACAGGTACATTTCAGCGCAAAAAAGATATCAGAAAAGGAAGTTTCCGGGGAAAAATAACGATTGACCAGAATCATATACATGTATATAATATAAAATACTAAGCTTATCATCCCTGGTTTGTTTGAATTTTAATTCTTATAATCTCTACTTTGATTGGAGATGTGCATCTAATCGGACTAATGTCTAATGGTTAAAGTGTAGCTCTGATAGTGGCTAGTTAAATTAATTTCTATGTACCAAAATTAAACTATTACATAAAGTTTAACCTTTTTATTTTGTAAACTTATGCTTTATTCCTGACTGACATTTCTCTAGAAAAAACCGCCAAAATTAGAATGATTAAAGGCTTAAAGTTGAGACTTCAGCTTGGTACAACCGTATATGATTATCCCATAATGTTATAATATTGAATGTTGAACTTAATTTTGTATACAGTGCAGTCAAACCTGTCTATAAAGGCCACCTAAGGGAACCTGAAAAAGTGGTCTTAATGGGCAGGTGACCTTTTTACACAAGTTCAAATAATATGAATAAAGACCAATTGGGATACAATTCCACTGGCCTTTATAGGCAGGTGGTCCTTTATAAAGGTGGTGTTTAAAGCAAGTTTGACTGTATTAAATGTCATGTTGTATAAAATTGTTATATTATACATGGATATGAAACTGGTTTATATAAGTCCAGGATCCCGATTTGTTCAATGATTATGATTTTCTAATGAATATTGCTTAAACTAAAATATTTTCCCATCCTCTATTACAGCTTTTCCATTCTCGAATATTTTCCCATCCTCTATTACAGCTTTTCCATTCACGACGAAAACACTATCTATTTCTCAATTTTTAATGTGAACTATAGCAGTGACCCAGTTAGCAGAGTGTTCGCTCCGTAAGTGGGAGGTCGTAGGTTCGAACCCCGACCGGGTCTGATCCAAGACTTAAAATTGGGCAGTGACTGTTCTGTCGCAAAGCACTCGGCATCATGAAATGAAAGTCACGGTTCTTTTGGTAGATATACAAATGTTCCTAGAAATGAAAGAATATGTTATTTATGTGATTCAAAGGAAATAGGAGATGAGTTTCATTATATATTTAACTGCACTGCATTTGTTTCTGAAAGACGAATATATATTCCAAAATATCTCAGAGTTCCGAACATTTTCTCCATGCAAAATCTTTTGAATCATAAAGATATTTTGATACTATCAAGACTTTGTAAATTTATATCTGTAATTGTAAACCGGGTCACTCCTCCAGGTATGTAAACTGTCCTCTACTACATAATACTACATGATGTTATTTATTTACTATTTGTATTGTCATATACCATTTTTTGAATTTAATCATAAAATACATTCAAAAAATGGTATATTGTCATATACCATTTTTTGAATGTATTTTATGATTAAATTCAAAAAATGGTATATGACAGTATATATATACATTGTCTCTATACATTGTAAATATGTTTATGAGATTAATAAAGAATTTGAATTTGAATTTGAATTCGGATGAGAACTTAAAATAAACGAGGTCCCGTGTCACGGTGGGCTTGGCACGATAAAGAACCCTGCTGTGAAATGTCATCAGCGCAGCGCACATGAAAATATTCTTGACTTGGACATTAAACACCATTACTCACCTCAATTTTTTATGTGGTAGATTACACAGGTTTCTCCGATGTAACCGTAACTGACGGTGTTTGATGCAATGTGTTATAAAACGATCTGTCGCGTGCAATAGGTGGTAGCTTACTGAGATGGCAGTCGGTAACCTATTAAACGAAAATTCGTATAGTCAAACATTTACAGTTTAATTTTTTTCATTTGTTTCTTATAGGCTAATACGTCTGTAATGAAGACTAAAAACGTTTTGATGGAAAATAGCCAGTTCTCCATTTTGTAATGTACTAACTTTTGGATTTCTAAAGTACCGTTGACGCATGTCACGGCGTATTTGCGTATAGGCAGCTCAGTATACGTCCTGGAAGGGATATAAATTAAAAACATCAGATTTTGATTTATATTATTTTATTATATTTGGTTAAAATAAATTATTTTCGACCATTTTTTTGTAAACTTTATTTTTACTTTTTTCGCAGGTCCCGCAATCTACAATCGGTAAGACCTCCTATTGTAAACCCCCTCACCCATTACATTTTATGTAATTTTTTGAAAAAATTATTTTCTCAGAAATGACTAGAATTGTTTGATTCTGTCATATTTAAGTTTTTTTTTCGTTAAATATAAGATTTTAGTGAATAGTAAAAATGGAAGTCTTTCCTTACAATCTTGAAATGGGCTCTAACAATTCTAATTTCATTTCCCCCGTCAAAAGTGATTTTGTTTCAGTCAAACCCCTCAACAGCTGAAACTGTCGACCCGAGCTATTGTTATGCAAATTAGGACAAGTATCACGTGATTATCAGTGCCATCGTGTCTTCACACGGATACATCCAGCGCCATTTTGTTGATGAGCACGAAAAAGTAAAAGAATTTGGATTATTCGCATTTTGGATTTGGATTTAGCTGTTTATCGGGGATTCTAACTATTCACGTGTTACATATTGGATTAAGACGAATTTTGACGATTTTGACTATCCACGTGTTACATTTAATTGGTAATTCTAACTGTTCAAGTGTGTTGCGTTTGGATTTAGCCGTTTATTGGTGATTCTAACTGTTCAAGTGTTGCGCTTGGATTTAGCCGTTTATTAGCGATTCTAACTGTTCAACTGTTGCGTTTGGATTTAGCTGTTTATTTGTTAAGAAAAAATTCATGAGTTAAATATTGGATTTAGCAGTGTAATCAACATCTCAGATACAATGTGTTGGTGTTGGGAAGAATGAATGTTTTACAGCAGTACAAGGTAGGTGCATTTATGTATTATTGCATGTGTAATTCCTTTACGTGGTTTTCAGGCGTGATTATATAAATTATTTGATTTTTTAAATAGTTCGGAAATAACAGTTATTTTAGTTGCCCAAATATTCATTCCAAACGGAAGATCGCCATGTGGTATACTTTCACGTGTTTTCAGGCGTGATTATTGTAGTGGGGGGTAACCATTTCTTTATTGTAATTAAAAATATTGAGGAAATAATTATAAAAGTTGTTTTAGTTGCCCGTATTCCAAACGGAAGACCCCCTACAACAGGTATTTATAATTTATTATTATAACTCTGCAAATTAGTGAGGGGGTATATTGGAATTACCATGTCTGTCTGTCTGTCTGTCTAAAATCCTGTTCGGGCAATATCTTCAATGGTTTGGACGGCTGTCATGAAACTGCACATGAATAATCTTCATGGTCCAAATGTGTGCCATGACCTTGAACCTGAACCAAGGTCATATAGGAAAGGTCAAGGTCACGGGGAAACATAAAATGTTGGGGTTGGGGTGTATTTGACTCTCAAAAGACAGTTGTAGTATTCAGCTGTGATGTTTCTGCTTTGTTAATGACACACACTGCTCTATGTACTTTTTTTAAATAATCAATTTCATTTAGTTCCTGTATTGCTGAGACCTGAAAATGAGTAGTTTTGCTTATGGTTGAAAAAAGTGACGGGTAGTTTAGTTTTTTTTTAATATTAATTTTTTTTTTTATAATGTTTATATTTAACTGTCCACACCTGACATTGTCAAATGCACTTTCTTTATGTCTTCTCTTCCTTGCTGTCCTTTCAACAGTATCTATGTTGACCTTTGTAGTGGTCTGGGTAGTTTAGTTGGTATAGCACTCGCCTACAGCGAGGGAGGTCCAGGGTTCAATCCCTAGTCTGACCCTGCATTTTTTCTCCTTCCTGTTACAGTTTGGTGGCCATTGTGGCCCTCAGAAGTGGTCATAGGGATCATGTGTATATATTTTGTCTATAATGTGAACACTAATCATAGGAAATGTGTATTAGTAATAAATGTGAATCCTAATGCTACCCATGTATTGGATTGACCCTCCTAAATGAATAGGTCAAACAGACAGGTCAATGTTATTTGTCTTTAACTATGCTGTATTTATAGTTTACCCAAATATTGCACTTATGTGGTCTAGGGGAGATAATCTACTTGGCCTGTCACCTGTCACAGGTTAATGAATTGTCTCCCTTTTACATAATACTTTAATGTGTTATAAAATTGTAGCTATATTATATATGCAGTATATTCAAAACTGTCCTTTTAATGTCCAAACTAGTGAACTCATGGACCCCAACCCTGGCATCTGCTTTCCTTATTTAGTTCTGGTACAATTAAAAACAATAAATAATTAATTACAAAAAAAAGAGAAAAAAGTTTGTCTTTATGAAAAAAATGATTTATTGGTTATTATTGATAATTTCAATGTGGAAAGTCAGTGATTTTCTCTGGCACTCCAGTTTACTCTCACATTAAAAATGTTTAAAATTCTTCTCCTCTAAAGATACAAGAGATATAGCTTAGATTTTTCATGTTTAAGATACTTAGTACATCTAGTTTTGGATTTGCACAAATAATAGCTGTAGGACTCAAAATGGGGAAATGGCAAGGTTCTTAAGGGGGAATTGCTAAAATTACTATACTGTGGGGCCCAATTTTCGTGGAATCTGTAGAATATAAAATTTCGTTGAGATGTAAATTTGTGGTTTTACTGAAATGTTAAAAACGTAGTTTGTCCTTTGAAAATTGATAACTGGTAGAAAGTGATCATTTGTTTGTTAATCGGCGGTTATAGCAGTGCTCCAAGTAGCCTAGTAAATACTCGAAATTTGCGACCAAAAATCGGATTTTGCGACTACAAATTGTCAGACGATCGCCATTATGTCAAATAATTTTTTTGAGTTTGGCCACTAAAAATCAGGAAATCCGGAAATTTTGTTCATGACCCGTCACCCAACCTGACAAATAGTCTCGCCATCAATAATATCTTAAAAGCGCTTGAATCAAAGCAGGTAACTTTATAGTTTAAAGCGCATAACTGACCGTGATCTAATTTTGCATAATGACAGCCAAACGGCAAAAATCACTTTTTGATTTGGGTTTTGTTACGACTTTTACTTCATCTAAATGATCAAGTTTGATTGTCTTCTCATCGCTCCGCCTTGAAAGTTGCCTACCATGGTGGGACCAATCCGAGGATCTCGCTAAACCATTCAATCGGTAGTAGCGACGGGCGGTGTGATAGAAAGAATTTATAAGGTTTGGCCACCAAGAATTTTACCTGGCGACAAAAATTTTGAAATGGCTACTGAAATTTTTGAATTATTAGCCATGTGGCTACCAGTTTTCAAAACCTGCTTGGAGCACTGTATAGGATGAGTAATTAGGGATTACCAAAGCAATAGGCCGTGACAGATCTAGAGGATTAATGACCAAGTCTAGTCTAGGCGTTAATTACCTGTGATTAGTATATCAGTAACGATTGACTTCATACACGACGTGACACCTGGCCTGAGTAAATCTACCTGTTACATTACATAATTAAGTGGTAATTAATTCAGATTTACAAGTTTACTCATATCACATCAATAAGAATGTGTTACATAATCCTTTAAAGCAAAACTGTTTTTTTCTGTGATATTGGCAACTCTTTAAAAATTCTAATTATTGACCTCTGATGACCCAATCAGCTGTTTATGAGAATAACAATGGCCCCTCTTACCGATACTGTATAATGTCGAAATTTAGAAGGCAAACAATTGATTTAGTTATAATAAATATAAAGGAGGTTAGTTTATAGATTGTTGAAATGTTTATAAGGTTATTGTGTTATCGAATTTGAATTTAATTGAGATAGCCAATAATTAAAGATGAAAGCTACGACTAGAAACCTGTCTGTCCCTATCGTCCCGACCAGTTCCCAATTAATTAAAACTTTTTTTTAAAATATAAATATTTATTTTATTAAACATAATATATTTACTTTTATAATTTTCACAATTAAATCAAGACATCCATACATCTTCACCTCCTAAAAGTGAAAATGTGAGTTAGGCTAGATATAATTTATGAATGCGATAAATATAATACATGTCCATTTGTTATCTTGTCTTTTTACTTGTGATTAATATTCCATGGTGGTCGTAAATTTGTGGTTCAAACTGTCCACTAAAACCACGAAAATTGATCCCCAACGAAAATTAATGATTTCACAGTATTTGTCCATATATCTTGAAAACTATCAAGTTTTTGTATAGGCATGTATATTAAAATATTGTAGGTATTGGCCTTGCAATCATTTTGATATATGAATGAAGGTCATAGGTTCAAAGCTCAAGGTCAAAGATACAAATGAATGCTGAAAAGCTTAATTATCTCAAAACTATAAACTTATTGTATAGGCATATACATTTAAAAATATTGTAGGTATTGGCCTAATGGTTTTTTGATAAGTAGATTGAGGTAATGGGTTCAAAGTTCAAGATCACAGATAAAATGGCCTGGTTTATTGCCTTTGTATTTTTTACTAGCTGGTCAAACATATTTTTAGCTAGACCTTTGATATTTAGATGTATTGTGACAGTAGCATTTTTAAAACAAGTAATGGTTAATTTGCAAATATTCTTGTGTTAGGTCTTAACTACTGAAAATTGAAATTAATGTGTATCTGTAAAATTTCATCTTCTCCTCTGAAACCTCTGGGCCAATTGAAACCAAATTTGATTTGGAAGGTCCCTAGGTAAAGTAAATCACAGTTTTTACAAGGTGACTATATATGAAATCCAAGATTGTAGCTGTTACTATAAATAGCAAAATGACTAAAATGGCCATTGTGAATTCAATTTTTGTACGACATTCATGACAGTGAAAGTACATTTCTATCGCTTTCTCTAAAATCGGGCTTCTTTACTATGAAATAGTTTGAAATAGTATTCATTGGAAATAGTGCGCCTGGTAAATGAATGTGAAAGGAATATATCTGTTTTATCGTGAGATATGTATTCTGAGACAGGTAATGCATTTGGTTACATATGCACATTTGGAATAAATTTTCGGAATATATTTTGGAATCTAGTAAAATATTGCGGCGGGATGCATCCAATTATTTGTGCAGTCTGGCGAACTGATCTCGTAGAATACAATAAAAAGTTGTCCATGAAGTTAGGGTCCTACGATGTAAAATCATAACTTTTTATGAAATAAACAACATTGGCATGCAAGATTAAATAATTCTTTATAAAATATAATAATACCACTGTCTGTTTGTGTGTGTGGGTCCGTCCCAATTGGTTTTGGTGCATTTAAAAGAGAACTGTACATCCGATTGAGCTGAAACTTGGTCAGTTGATTATGGTGGTAAGTGGTGTGGATTTCTCGACAGCATAATCCTGCATCCAAGATGGCCATCGTTACTAAAAATAGACTTTTTCACCCAATTCATGGTTTCTGTGCATTTAAAAGAGAACCATACATCTGATTAAGGTGAAACTTGGTCAGTTGATTTGTTATGGTGGCGAGTGGTGTGGGATTGCTCAACAGCGCAATCGTGCATCCAAAATGGCTGTCATTACTAAAAATAGATTTTTCACCTGATTTATGGTTTCCGTGCATTTGAAAGAAATCTGTACATCTAATTGAGTTGAAACTTGGTCAGTTGATTTGTTATGACAGGGAAATTGTGCATTCAAGATGGCCACCATTACTAAAAATAGCCTTTTTCACCTGATTCATGGTTTCCATGTATTCACAAGAAAACCATACATCCCACTGAGCTGAAACTTGGTCATTTGATTTGTTTTGGTGGTGAGTGGTGTGGGATTGCCTGACAGCAATTTTTAGCTCACCTGGCCAAAGGCCATGTGAGCTTATGGCATGGCGAGGCGTGCGTGCGTGCGTCCGTGCGTGCGTCAGTAAACTTTAATCTTCTTCTCCAAAACTACTGGGCCAAATGAAACCAAATTTGCCATGGAAGGTCCTTGACAGAGTCTAACTATAGTTTGTTCAAATCATGACAATCGAATATCCAAGATGGCCGCTGTTACTAAAAATAGACAAAACCTAAAAAATCTTCTCTTGAACCACTCATTGGAGGCAAAAACTGATGTGATATTTGGATTCTACATAGTCTTAACCTTTAAGTTTGTTCATTTCATAAAATTTGGTTAAAAAATAGGTTACGCGTTTTTGCGTTTAAATTTGCAAAAATCGTAAAATATTTTAAAATTGTTATAACTTGACTATATGACCAGATAATGACATGGGGTTTTCAGTTTTGACATATTCTTGTAATTACCTTCAAAATGGTGTCAAGGTCAATTATGAAGGTCATGATCTAATTTTTTACCTTTCTAATATTATTTATTATCTCGAAAACTATAAACTTTTTATATAGGCATGTATATTAGAATATTGTTGGTATTGATGTAATGATTATTTTGATATATAGATTTAGGTCATTGGTGCAAAGGTCAAGGTCACAGATGCAAAAGAAAACCGAAATGGTTCATTATCTTGAAAACTATTAACTTTTTGTATAGGCATATATATTAGAATGTTGTAGGCATAGATACAACGATCATTTTGATGTATAGAAAAAGGTCATGGGTCCAAAGGTCAAGGTCACAGTAGCAAAACAATACCAAAATTGTTAATTATCTTGAAAACTATAAACTTTTTGTATAGGCATGTATATTGGAATGTTGTTGGTTTTGATGTAACGATCATTTTGATATATAGATTAAGGTCATTGGTTTAAAGGTCAAGGTCACAGATGCGAAAGAATACTGAAATGGTTCATTATCTTGAAAACTATGAACTTTTTGTATAGGCATGTATATTAGAACCAGGGGTCCGGAAACGGTCATATTTGCCGGACATGTCCGACAAAAAATTATTTTGACCGACGTGAAAAATCGCCAGTCGGACATTTTTTGTTTTCGGACATTTTCAATTTAACAACAGAAATATTAAACGGACAAATCAGTTTTCGGTCCGACAAAAGTAAACTACCGCTAGTCTGTCTGTCTACCTGACTTCACTAAGTGTATTGTCCTTACCACGCGTTTACCTGTCAACAACAGTAAGCTCTAATAATCAGGTGATTGTTTATTAATCAGTAAATACCTGTGGACTTAAGTAGTCGCGTGCCGCGTGTCTTTTTCTTTTGTTTCCCAGTCCGAATCATTATAACTTTCGTTAAACGTGTGTTTGTTTAAAAATAAGTGCATAGTTGTAACTGTGTTGATTACGGAAGCCATAACGAGTGTCGGTCAAGGGTGACGGTTTGTCATCAAAGAGGTTCCACGCGGGGTGTTGAAAATTACTTACTACGCGCTTTGTGACTGTTTTTTTTATTTATTATATTTGTGACTGTTTTTTTTTTAATAAATAAAGAAACGCGATTAAATTTTATTTTAATAAAAGTTTCGGCATTAATATTTTTCATTCACATAAATATATTGGAACCTCGTCAAGCAGTTCCCGTTATATCGTGATTCGTGATACCTGAATTCCTATTAGGAACCTCTCGCCATAATTCTAATTACAATTCGTGTATCTTCGGAATACGGAAATTCACGATCGTTAGTAAACAATATGGCGGACGTGCAATATCAAGCATCGTGGACAGTAACGAATACTGATAATAACAGCATATCGCGGAAGTTTAGAAAAGCAGTAAACGTCTTAGTCTTGTAACAACGCACATGGATTAAAATTTGCAATCGCGGTAGCTCAAAAAATAGGTTGGTTTGTTTGTCAAAATAAAATAATCCACAACATGCACTGCACGACCTTTTTTTTTTTTTTTTTTTTTTTTTTGCTTGTACAAAATGTCCGACGGGCCGGACCGAAATTTCCGAAGCCCTGATTAGAACGTTGTAGATATTGATACAACGATCATTTTGATGTATAGAAAAAGGTCATGGGTCCAAAGGTCAAGGTCACAGTAGCAAAACAATACCAAAATCGCTAATTATCTTGAAAACTATACACTTTTTGTATAGGCATGTATATTGGAATGTTGTTAGTTTTGATGTAACAATCATTTTGATATATAGATTTAGGTCATTGGTTTAAAGGTCAAGGTCACAGATGCGAAAGAAAACTGAAATGGTTCATTATCTTGAAAACTATTAACTTTTTGTATAGGCATGTATATTAGAATGCTGTAGATATTGATACAACGGTCATTTTGATGTATAGAAAAAGGTCATGGGTCCAAAGGTCAAGGTCACATTAGCAAAACTACCAAAATCATTAATTATCTCGAAAACTATAAACTTTCTGTATAGACATTTATATTAGAATATTGTTAGTTTTGATGTAACAGTCATTTTGATATATAGATTTAGGTCATTAGTTTAAAGGTCAAGGTCACAGATGTGAAAGAATACTGAAATGGTTCATTATCTTGAAAACTATGAACTTTTTGTATAGGCATGTATATTAGAATGTTGTAGGTATTGATACAACGATCATTTTGATGTATAGAAAAAGGTCATGGGTCCAAAGGTCAAGGTCACATTAGCAAAACTACCAAAATCATTAATTATCTCGAAAACTATAAACTTTCTATATAGACATTTATATTAGAATATTGTAGGTATTGATACAACGATCTTTTTGATGTATAGAAAAAGGTCATGGGTCCAAATGTCAAGGTCACGGTTGCAAAACAATACCAAAAAGATTCATTATCTCGAAAACTATGAACTTTTTGTATAGGCATGTATATTAGAATATTGTTGGTATTGATGCAATCATCATTTTGATGAATAGATTATGGTCATTGGTTCGAAGGTCAAGGTCGCAGATGCGAGTAGCAAGTTTCAAATATATCTAAATATCTACATCAGAGTTACTGCTCCTTAAATGTAGTATTTTTGTGTTTTTGTGCTGTTAACGGCCCAGGTGAGCGGTACAGGCCCTATTGGGCCTCTTGTTTAGTTTATTAACTATAGTGTATCTAAAATGGCCACTGTTACTATAAATAACAAAAACCTATAAATGGCCATTACAGCCTTGTTTATGTACTAATTTTTGTTGAAATTTTAAATATAGAAAAAAGAACTCGGGGTATTAAACATATTTAACAGGTTTTTCTGAAATTTTTTTAGCTTCACTTTGTATTGAATTCACTGATGTTCACCACTGCGGGGGATAGTGTTCTCTGAACACCTTGTTTAAATTTATTTTGAAGGGTATAATAATGTATTTGGTTTTTGAGGTATTCTGTCACATTTTAAAACTGATTTATCAATTAGATTTCACTTTCGTGAAAGGGAGATAAATCGTACAGTGCCGTGTGCAAACTGAGCATGGAATACAAATGTGGATTTTAAATATTTCACTGATTTGGTAGTAAAATTAACATGAAACGGGAATATTATGAGTGATAATCAGCAGTTTATTAAAACCCAGACTTAACAGCAAATGATCCAGTTACATACAAATGCTAGAATGAACCCTTTCATAGCGACGGCCTGGTCTGCAAAAAATCTACTTTCTCTCTATTCGAAATGACAAACAACGATCAAGTAAAATTTATAAAACTTTATTAAATTTTAATAACTGATCGTCTTTTTCATATATTTATGGAATTTTTATTTTCAGCCGTTTTTTACTTAGCAATACATGGTTAGGTACAAATTGTTTCTTTTTCAAAAACACTATTCGTCATTGTGGATTCAATTCATCCGTCATTGTTTTTTTTTCAAATTTGAAATGTAGAAATATATATCTCGCCATTTAACATATACATGTATATAGCAGGTTTTTCTGAAAAAAAATTCATTGAACTAATTTGAGCAAATAATGCATATTAGGTCGGTTAGATGGGGAAAACATACTGAAATGGTTAATTATCTGGAAAACTATGAACTTTTTGTTTAGGCATGTATATTAGAATATTGTAGGTATTTTCACAACAATCATTTTGATGAATGAATGAAGGGGTGTCTTCACATTTATCAAACATTTGATATTTTGATATAGGGAAAGGTAAATTTTATGTTGGATAAATGACATCAAAGGAAAATGGAAACAATAGGTTGGCTTGGGTACTGTGAACATGGAAATTCATACCTTTACCTTTTTGAAGATTAAATATACCTGGTCCCAGTTCCACAAGAATCATTTTTTAAGAAAGATTTTACCGGTACTTTATTTAAAAATCTGGCAAATTTGATATGTACGTAAATGATTTTGGAAAATTTTAAAATATCCTGGAATTTAATTTTAATTCAATTTAAGGTGATTTTGAAGATCAAATAAAACATATTTAGTTCTGTCAAAAATGTTTATTCTAAGTTTCAAAGATTGCAAAAAAATTGTTAAGGAAAATCTTACTAAGGGAATTATTCGAAATTGGGAGCCTGGTGAAATGAAAACTATAGTTTTATTTTGAATTCTCAAATTTCTTTTGCTTGTTTTGAGAATTTTGAAATTCCAATCAAATTTAAAAAAATCCAACATAATTACTTTGGAAAAAATATATAAATTATAATGGGGTAAAATTCTAAAATAACTTTAATTTGAAAAAATTTTAATCCAAAATATGCTCCATTTCAGAACAAAAATTTCCAATTGGAAAAAACCCTAAAATATGTTACATTTTGGAAAAATATTTCAAGGATATAACCTTATTGGAAAAATCCAAAATATACTCAATTTTAGAAAAAACAATTCCATGAACATAACCTTTATTAATTATTTTATTTTTTCCATTCAGTTAAAGCTTCAAACAAGCATCACGTTGGGTCAACGATTAAGGTCATGGGTTAAAAGGTCAAGGTCACAGATGTAC
The DNA here is from genome assembly GCA_021292105.1 of Anadara kagoshimensis. Lineage (NCBI taxonomy): Eukaryota > Metazoa > Mollusca > Bivalvia > Arcoida > Arcidae > Anadara > Anadara kagoshimensis. Next base: position 6,284,476 of record CM037863.1, read on the forward strand.
AAGTTTACCATGTTTACCAAAATAGTTAATTATCTGCAAAACTATGAACTTTTTGTATAGCATGTATATTAGAATATTGTAGGTAATGGCCCAATGGTCATTTTGATATATGAATAAAGGTCATGAGTTCAAAGGTCAAGGTCACAGATGTAAACAAGTACTGAAATGATTATTTATCTCAAAAACTATAGACTTTTTGTATAGGCATGTATATTAGAATATTGTAGGTAATGGCCCAATGGTCATTTTGATATATGAATAAAGGTCATGAATTCAAAGGTCAAGGTCACAGATGTAAACAAGTACTGAAATAATTATTTATCTCAAAAACTATAAACTTTTTGTATAGGCATGTATATTAGAATATTTTAGGTATTATCCTAACGATCATTTTGATATATGAATGAAGGTCATGGATTCAAAGGTCAAGGTCACAGATGCGAATGAATACCTGAATGGTTAATTATCTTGAAAACTATTAACTTTTTGTATATGCACGTATATTAGAATATTGTTGGTACTGGCACAATGGTCATTTTGATATATGAATGAAGGACATGGGTTCAAATGTCAAGATCACAGATACAAACAAGTACTGAAATGATTATTTATCTCAAAAACTATAAACTTTTTGTATAGGGATGTATATTAGAATATTGGCCTAATTATCATTTTGTATTTGAATGAAGCTCATGGGTTCAAAGATCAAGGTCACAGGTGAGCGTTAAGGCCCATGCCTCTTGAACACATTGTTCATGATTCCAATGACATTATAACAAAACGTCCCATCATTCCACAACTTTTGAACACATTGTTCATGATTTCCAATGACGTTATTACAAAACGTAGCCAATTTTGGTTTTAGCTGTTATATGTATTATAACTGTAAAACCAAGAAATGTGTTATTTCAAAAAATACGCTACCGGTTCCACATCTGACATTGCCGACAGTTAGTACCCATCATTCCACAACTTTTGAACACATTGTTCATGATTTCAATGACGTAATTTCCAAACGATAGCCAATTTTGGTTTTAGCTGTTATATGTATTATAGCTGTAAAACCAAGAAATGTGTTATTTCAAAAAATACGCTACCGGTTCCACATCTGACATTGCCGACAGTTAGTACCCATCATTCCACAACTTTTGAACACATTGTTCATGATTTCAATGACGTAATTTCAAACGATAGCCAATTTTGGTTTTAGCTGTTATATGTATTATAGCTGTAAAACCAAGAAATGTGTTATTTCAAAAAATACGCTACCGGTTCCACATCTGACATTGCCGACAGTTAGTACCCATCATTCCACAACTTTTGAACACATTGTTCATGATTTCAATGACGTAATTTCCAAACGATAGCCAATTTTGGTTTTAGCTGTTATATGTATTATAGCTGTAAAACCAAGAAATGTGTTATTTCAAAAATACGCTACCGGTTCCACATCTGACATTGCCGACAGTTAGTACCCATCATTCCACAACTTTTGAACACATTGTTCATGATTTCAATGACGTAATTTCAAACGATAGCCAATTTTGGTTTTAGCTGTTATATGTATTATAGCTGTAAAACCAAGAAATGTGTTATTTCAAAAAATACGCTACCGGTTCCACATCTGACATTGCCGACAGTTAGTACCCATTCCACAACTTTTGAACACATTGTTCATGATTTCAATGACGTAATTTCAAACGATAGCCAATTTTGGTTTTAGCTGTTATATGTATTATAGCTGTAAAACCAAGAAATGTGTTATTTCAAAAAATACGCTACCGGTTCCACATCTGACATTGCCGACAGTTAGTACCCATCATTCCACAACTTTTGAACACATTGTTCATGATTTCAATGACGTAATTTCAAACGATAGCCAATTTTGGTTTTAGCTGTTATATGTATTATAGCTGTAAAACCAAGAAATGTGTTATTTCAAAAAATACGCTACCGGTTCCACATCTGACATTGCCGACAGTTAGTACCCATCATTCCACAACTTTTGAACACATTGTTCATGATTTCAATGACGTAATTTCCAAACGATAGCCAATTTTGGTTTTAGCTGTTATATGTATTATAGCTGTAAAACCAAGAAATGTGTTATTTCAAAAAATACGCTACCGGTTCCACATCTGACATTGCCGACAGTTAGTACCCATCATTCCACAACTTTTGAACACATTGTTCATGATTTCAATGACGTAATTTCAAACGATAGCCAATTTTGGTTTTAGCTGTTATATGTATTATAGCTGTAAAACCAAGAAATGTGTTATTTCAAAAAATACGCTACCGGTTCCACATCTGACATTGCCGACAGTTAGTACCCATCATTCCACAACTTTTGAACACATTGTTCATGATTTCAATGACGTAATTTCAAACGATAGCCAATTTTGGTTTTAGCTGTTATATGTATTATAGCTGTAAAACCAAGAAATGTGTTATTTCAAAAAATACGCTACCGGTTCCACATCTGACATTGCCGACAGTTAGTACCCATCATTCCACAACTTTTGAACACATTGTTCATGATTTCAATGACGTAATTTCAAACGATAGCCAATTTTGGTTTTAGCTGTTATATGTATTATAGCTGTAAAACCAAGAAATGTGTTATTTCAAAAAATACGCTACCGGTTCCACATCTGACATTGCCGACAGTTAGTACCCATCATTCCACAACTTTTGAACACATTGTTCATGATTTCAATGACGTAATTTCAAACGATAGCCAATTTTGGTTTTAGCTGTTTATGTATTATATCTGTAAAACCAAGAAATGTGTTATTTCAAAAAATACGCTACCGGTTCCACATCTGACATTGCCGACAGTTAGTACCCATCATTCCACAACTTTTGAACACATTGTTCATGATTTCAATGACGTAATTTCAAAACGATAGCCAATTTTGGTTTTAGCTGTTATATGTATTATAGCTGTAAAACCAAGAAATGTGTTATTTCAAAAAATACGCTACCGGTTCCACATCTGACATTGCCGACAGTTAGTACCCATCATTCCACAACTTTTGAACACATTGTTCATGATTTCAATGACGTAATTTCCAAACGATAGCCAATTTTGGTTTTAGCTGTTATATGTATTATAGCTGTAAAACCAAGAAATGTGTTATTTCAAAAAATACGCTACCGGTTCCACATCTGACATTGCCGACAGTTAGTACCCATCATTCCACAACTTTTGAACACATTGTTCATGATTTCAATGACGTAATTTCCAAACGATAGCCAATTTTGGTTTTAGCTGTTATATGTATTATAGCTGTAAAACCAAGAAATGTGTTATTTCAAAAAATACGCTACCGGTTCCACATCTGACATTGCCGACAGTTAGTACCCATCATTCCACAACTTTTGAACACATTGTTCATGATTTCAATGACGTAATTTCCAAACGATAGCCAATTTTGGTTTTAGCTGTTATATGTATTATAGCTGTAAAACCAAGAAATGTGTTATTTCAAAAAATACGCTACCGGTTCCACATCTGACATTGCCGACAGTTAGTACCCATCATTCCACAACTTTTGAACACATTGTTCATGATTTCAATGACGTAATTTCAAAACGATAGCCAATTTTGGTTTTAGCTGTTATATGTATTATAGCTGTAAAACCAAGAAATGTGTTATTTCAAAAAATACGCTACCGGTTCCACATCTGACATTGCCGACAGTTAGTACCCATCATTCCACAACTTTTGAACACATTGTTCATGATTTCAATGACGTAATTTCCAAACGATAGCCAATTTTGGTTTTAGCTGTTATATGTATTATAGCTGTAAAACCAAGAAATGTGTTATTTCAAAAAATACGCTACCGGTTCCACATCTGACATTGCCGACAGTTAGTACCCATCATTCCACAACTTTTGAACACATTGTTCATGATTTCAATGACGTAATTTCAAACGATAGCCAATTTTGGTTTTAGCTGTTATATGTATTATAGCTGTAAAACCAAGAAATGTGTTATTTCAAAAAATACGCTACCGGTTCCACATCTGACATTGCCGACAGTTAGTACCCATCATTCCACAACTTTTGAACACATTGTTCATGATTTCAATGACGTAATTTCAAACGATAGCCAATTTTGGTTTTAGCTGTTATATGTATTATAGCTGTAAAACCAAGAAATGTGTTATTTCAAAAAATACGCTACCGGTTCCACATCTGACATTGCCGACAGTTAGTACCCATCATTCCACAACTTTTGAACACATTGTTCATGATTTCAATGACGTAATTTCAAACGATAGCCAATTTTGGTTTTAGCTGTTATATGTATTATAGCTGTAAAACCAAGAAATGTGTTATTTCAAAAAATACGCTACCGGTTCCACATCTGACATTGCCGACAGTTAGTACCCATCATTCCACAACTTTTGAACACATTGTTCATGATTTCAATGACGTAATTTCCAAACGATAGCCAATTTTGGTTTTAGCTGTTATATGTATTATAGCTGTAAAACCAAGAAATGTGTTATTTCAAAAAATACGCTACCGGTTCCACATCTGACATTGCCGACAGTTAGTACCCATCATTCCACAACTTTTGAACACATTGTTCATGATTTCAATGACGTAATTTCCAAACGATAGCCAATTTTGGTTTTAGCTGTTATATGTATTATAGCTGTAAAACCAAGAAATGTGTTATTTCAAAAAATACGCTACCGGTTCCACATCTGACATTGCCGACAGTTAGTACCCATCATTCCACAACTTTTGAACACATTGTTCATGATTTCAATGACGTAATTTCAAAATAGCCAATTTTGGTTTTAGCTGTTATATGTATTATAGCTGTAAAACCAAGAAATGTGTTATTTCAAAAAATACGCTACCGGTTCCACATCTGACATTGCCGACAGTTAGTACCCATCATTCCACAACTTTTGAACACATTGTTCATGATTTCAATGACGTAATTTCCAAACGATAGCCAATTTTGGTTTTAGCTGTTATATGTATTATAGCTGTAAAACCAAGAAATGTGTTATTTCAAAAAATACGCTACCGGTTCCACATCTGACATTGCCGACAGTTAGTACCCATCATTCCACAACTTTTGAACACATTGTTCATGATTTCAATGACGTAATTTCAAACGATAGCCAATTTTGGTTTTAGCTGTTATATGTATTATAGCTGTAAAACCAAGAAATGTGTTATTTCAAAAAATACGCTACCGGTTCCACATCTGACATTGCCGACAGTTAGTACCCATCATTCCACAACTTTTGAACACATTGTTCATGATTTCAATGACGTAATTTCAAACGATAGCCAATTTTGGTTTTAGCTGTTATATGTATTATAGCTGTAAAACCAAGAAATGTGTTATTTCAAAAAATACGCTACCGGTTCCACATCTGACATTGCCGACAGTTAGTACCCATCATTCCACAACTTTTGAACACATTGTTCATGATTTCAATGACGTAATTTCAAAACGATAGCCAATTTTGGTTTTAGCTGTTATATGTATTATAGCTGTAAAACCAAGAAATGTGTTATTTCAAAAAATACGCTACCGGTTCCACATCTGACATTGCCGACAGTTAGTACCCATCATTCCACAACTTTTGAACACATTGTTCATGATTTCAATGACGTAATTTCAAACGATAGCCAATTTTGGTTTTAGCTGTTATATGTATTATAGCTGTAAAACCAAGAAATGTGTTATTTCAAAAAATACGCTACCGGTTCCACATCTGACATTGCCGACAGTTAGTACCCATCATTCCACAACTTTTGAACACATTGTTCATGATTTCAATGACGTAATTTCAAACGATAGCCAATTTTGGTTTTAGCTGTTATATGTATTATAGCTGTAAAACCAAGAAATGTGTTATTTCAAAAAATACGCTACCGGTTCCACATCTGACATTGCCGACAGTTAGTACCCATCATTCCACAACTTTTGAACACATTGTTCATGATTTCAATGACGTAATTTCAAACGATAGCCAATTTTGGTTTTAGCTGTTATATGTATTATAGCTGTAAAACCAAGAAATGTGTTATTTCAAAAAATACGCTACCGGTTCCACATCTGACATTGCCGACAGTTAGTACCCATCATTCCACAACTTTTGAACACATTGTTCATGATTTCAATGACGTAATTTCAAACGATAGCCAATTTTGGTTTTAGCTGTTATATGTATTATAGCTGTAAAACCAAGAAATGTGTTATTTCAAAAAATACGCTACCGGTTCCACATCTGACATTGCCGACAGTTAGTACCCATCATTCCACAACTTTTGAACACATTGTTCATGATTTCAATGACGTAATTTCCAAACGATAGCCAATTTTGGTTTTAGCTGTTATATGTATTATAGCTGTAAAACCAAGAAATGTGTTATTTCAAAAAATACGCTACCGGTTCCACATCTGACATTGCCGACAGTTAGTACCCATCATTCCACAACTTTTGAACACATTGTTCATGATTTCAATGACGTAATTTCAAACGATAGCCAATTTTGGTTTTAGCTGTTATATGTATTATAGCTGTAAAACCAAGAAATGTGTTATTTCAAAAAATACGCTACCGGTTCCACATCTGACATTGCCGACAGTTAGTACCCATCATTCCACAACTTTTGAACACATTGTTCATGATTTCAATGACGTAATTTCAAACGATAGCCAATTTTGGTTTTAGCTGTTATATGTATTATAGCTGTAAAACCAAGAAATGTGTTATTTCAAAAAATACGCTACCGGTTCCACATCATTGCCGACAGTTAGTACCCATCATTCCACAACTTTTGAACACATTGTTCATGATTTCAATGACGTAATTTCAAACGATAGCCAATTTTGGTTTTAGCTGTTATATGTATTATAGCTGTAAAACCAAGAAATGTGTTATTTCAAAAAATACGCTACCGGTTCCACATCTGACATTGCCGACAGTTAGTACCCATCATTCCACAACTTTTGAACACATTGTTCATGATTTCAATGACGTAATTTCAAAACGATAGCCAATTTTGGTTTTAGCTGTTATATGTATTATAGCTGTAAAACCAAGAAATGTGTTATTTCAAAAAATACGCTACCGGTTCCACATCTGACATTGCCGACAGTTAGTACCCATCATTCCACAACTTTTGAACACATTGTTCATGATTTCAATGACGTAATTTCAAAACGATAGCCAATTTTGGTTTTAGCTGTTATATGTATTATAGCTGTAAAACCAAGAAATGTGTTATTTCAAAAAATACGCTACCGGTTCCACATCTGACATTGCCGACAGTTAGTACCCATCATTCCACAACTTTTGAACACATTGTTCATGATTTCAATGACGTAATTTCAAACGATAGCCAATTTTGGTTTTAGCTGTTATATGTATTATAGCTGTAAAACCAAGAAATGTGTTATTTCAAAAAATACGCTACCGGTTCCACATCTGACATTGCCGACAGTTAGTACCCATCATTCCACAACTTTTGAACACATTGTTCATGATTTCAATGACGTAATTTCAAACGATAGCCAATTTTGGTTTTAGCTGTTATATGTATTATAGCTGTAAAACCAAGAAATGTGTTATTTCAAAAAATACGCTACCGGTTCCACATCTGACATTGCCGACAGTTAGTACCCATCATTCCACAACTTTTGAACACATTGTTCATGATTTCAATGACGTAATTTCAAACGATAGCCAATTTTGGTTTTAGCTGTTATATGTATTATAGCTGTAAAACCAAGAAATGTGTTATTTCAAAAAAACGCTACCGGTTCCACATCTGACATTGCCGACAGTTAGTACCCATCATTCCACAACTTTTGAACACATTGTTCATGATTTCAATGACGTAATTTCAAAACGATAGCCAATTTTGGTTTTAGCTGTTATATGTATTATAGCTGTAAAACCAAGAAATGTGTTATTTCAAAAAATACGCTACCGGTTCCACATCTGACATTGCCGACAGTTAGTACCCATCATTCCACAACTTTTGAACACATTGTTCATGATTTCAATGACGTAATTTCCAAAACGATAGCCAATTTTGGTTTTAGCTGTTATATGTATTATAGCTGTAAAACCAAGAAATGTGTTATTTCAAAAAATACGCTACCGGTTCCACATCTGACATTGCCGACAGTTAGTACCCATCATTCCACAACTTTTGAACACATTGTTCATGATTTCAATGACGTAATTTCCAAACGATAGCCAATTTTGGTTTTAGCTGTTATATTATTATAGCTGTAAAACCAAGAAATGTGTTATTTCAAAAATACGCTACCGGTTCCACATCTGACATTGCCGACAGTTAGTACCCATCATTCCACAACTTTTGAACACATGTTCATGATGTAAAGATACATTTCAATGACGTAATTTCAAACGATAGCCAATTTTGTTTTAGCTGTTCTAGTGTATATAGCGTGTAAAACCAAGAAATGTGTTATTTCAAAAAAATCGCTACCGGTTCC